>JAWWEW010000001.1:15807381-15826435 GCA_035583185.1 Anabacerthia variegaticeps | reverse complement strand
CTCCCAGCCACCAATTCCTTCCCAATATCCCATCCATCCCTGCCCTCTGGCAGTGGGAAGCCATTCCCTGTGTCCTGCCCCTCCATGCCTTGTCCCCAGTCCCTCTCCAGCTTTCCTGGAGCCCCTTTGGGCACTGCAAGGGGCTCTCAGGTCTCTCCAGACCCTTCCCTTTTCCAGGTGATCCCCCAGCTCTCCCAGCCATATATTTACATGCCAGTGTCTCTGCAGGGACAAGGGAAGACTGGTGGTGACAGTGGTTTTCTGACCCACCAGAAAATGGGTGGCGGGTGCATTTCCACCAAACAACACCATGATCTTGTGGTTTTTAGATACAGATGTGCCACAGGACTGACAGTCAGGTCCCAGCATCCTAGAGAGGGTGATTTATGTGAAGGAGGGAAGAAGAATATTGTGGAGCAAGGGATGGGGAAGAGGAGGGCAGAGTTGCAAGGCATTGACAGGCAGTGGCGGGTGCAGAGAAGTTAAAGAAGAGGCTGAACTCATTTCCTGGCAGGGGCTGAGGGGCAGGAGAACTGAACAGCGGTGAGATGATGGCTTTGCCAGCCACAGGTTTGTATTGTTATAACTCTTGTGCACTTGAACATTCTGGTCTTACAGGTACTTGACACAGATGTGAAAGTTATTGGTTGGACCCTCCTAACTCTTCTATTTCAGCCTGTTCTTTGTTGCACTTTGAAAGTTTTTTGCCTTGTTCTGTTTATTCAGCCAGCTTTGGGTTTGGATGTATTTTCTGTTTCTTGCCACAAATATCTCCTTGCTTAAATATCAGGACTGACTGTTCAGGAGATTATCAGCCTCAGGAAGGAATTCAACATGCTGTACCCCGACACATTCTCACCATGGTAGTGGATGTTTATGCAGATAGAAAGAGCATCAGGACATAAAATAATTACTTTCATGAAACAAAGAGAACCAGGGATTCTGAAGGGAGGTAAATCCTCATTCTGCAGTGCACATGTGGTGTCAAACTCCAATTGCCTTTTTTTTAACAAGGAATGTTGTTTTCTTTTTAATGTGTGATGGTGTCTTTACTTTGAGGGAGGATGTCTGAACAGAGAGACTAAAAATTAAAATCCTCGAGCTTTCCTTTCAGAAGAGAAAAACCCAACACAGTCAAATAGAAGCAAACAAAAAAAAAAAGTGTTGATTTTCTTTTTCCATTGAGAAGACATTTTTAATCCCCCAAAGGTCTGATGAGGTAATATTTGTCCATGTCTGCTCTGGGGGCTTAAGTCAATATTTGCTGGAAGTTAGAAAAAGATTCCTGCTATTGATCCACGTTTGCTTATTCTGGATTTTTTGCAGTTTTCCTGACATATTTGTTCTTTGCCAGAGTCTGGGACAGGACATGGGACTGCTCAGGGGGCTGGTCCAAGCTTGGCACCCCCCTGGCTCGAGCACAGCACAGTCAGGGGGGCAAAATGGGGGTGAGGGGGATTGAAAGGTGGAGGAGAGCCCTGGCTGTGTCCAGCTGGGAGCAGAGCTCACCCCACACAGCCCTTGGTGTCCAGGGGAGCAGAAGGGATTGGCCCCACTTGGTTCAGAGCCCCTGCCTGGGGCTGGTGGCAGGACTGGGCACTGAACTGCTTCAGTGACTGCTCCTGGGGACGGCACTGAGAGTTTGGCCCTGGATGGCTGGCACTGGGAGGTGAGGGGCTGGCACTGCACCCCTGGTCCTGCAGCAGACAGTGACACTCACAGGGTGAGGGAAATGCTCAGGGGGCAATGCCTGGCCACGGGAAGAACCAGAAGCAGAGGCAGGGAGAGCAGGAAGCACATGCCTCCCATTTGCTGCCTCCCCTGTGACTCTTTTACTTGGAGGGGATCTCAAAAACTCCCTTTTGTTCAATTTCCTTATAAAAGATTGCAGCAATTATTTCTGCAATACATTTTCCCAACTTGCATTACAAAGTTCTGGGGTGGCCTGACTCTCAGGATTGTCTCCCTACATGTTGCTTTTCACACTCAGCTTGTCTGTCTTTTCAGCTTTGGGAATAGCCAAGGAAATGCCCACTGCAGGTGGATGCACAAGGTGTAGTGCCCTTCCTGCTGCTGTGTTGTGGAACTGATATTATGCATCATCAGCACCTACCCCAAGAAAAAAACAAGACTCAGAAAGACTCAGAAAGATTTTAATGGGGACTGTAAAACTGGGGGGACCTCAATACCCCAAAAAGCAAGGGCTGACTACCCTTGACCCCATGACTGTCCGACTTACTCGTGGTGACCCCAACAGGTTGTGAGGTGCTTCAGAGGACACATTTGCTTCTCAACCAACTCCAGCACAAGGGCCAGACCTTCAGCCAGGGTAAATCTGTATGACTCCATGACATGGGAGACACTGAGGGCCATAAAGCATCTGGGGTTTAAGCTCAAGTTTCCCAGCAGTGAGAGCTGAAAAAGACCTGGGAGAATTTGGATCCATTTGTCTTGCTGAGGCAGAGTTGCTCCTGACAGTGTATTTTCTGTTGGGCTGCCTTGTCTTGCTTTGAAAGCAAGGGTTGTTCCCCAAGGTGCTTTTGGGGGGATTCTTTGCAGCTTGTCTTGTCAAAGCTTTGGAAACTGATGGGCACAGTAAAGGCAGTGACTGGGAAACCAATCAAGCTCCTTATATGTGGAAACAGAAAGTTGGACCCACCATGAATGATCCTTTCAGGGACCAGATCCCATTCCCTCCCCACATCCGTGTTGGGTTTGAAACTAGTGATTTTCTCTGATTTTTTTTTTGTGCATGGTCCAACTGTCCCATGTCCCCTCCGTTTCCTCCCATTACAGCTTGGCATTGAGTGTTCCACAGTCTGGGCTGCAGAAGGGAAAACAGGGTTTATTGTTTTTTAAGCATCATAAAGATAAATGTGCCCATCAATGTGGTTGCACCCAGCCCTGCAGACCCCTCTGAGTGTGTGCAGTGGTGGCCATGAAAGGCCCCTGCAGTCAGTGGGGACAGAAGCCTTCTTTTCTTCTCTCTCTGAAAATCTACACCACAGATCTGTGGCATTCATGTCAAAACCTGTGCCAAGCCATGGTGGCTTTGGGGCAGGGGGGGTTCCAGCCTTCACTCTGTGTTGTCAGGGTTGTGTTAGACTCCAGACAGCAGGACCCAGGTCTTACTGGGATAGAGGACTGGGGACTTGTGGTCCATGTTGACTGAAAAAGCACTGGGCCAGAAGAGATATGGAGATGCCAAACAAATAAAAAAACCCCAAACATCCAGAGAAACCAAACAACCCCCACCCCTGCCCAAAATTGTCTGCAAATGAAAGCATGACAGGGAAAAAAATGACCATTCTGTGGGTACACTAAGGAATGTAAAGGAAAACCACAGGGATTTGAAATGACCCTGGGTTTGGCTTCATCATATTAATCAATAGTTAGTTTTGGCCTCCTGTAGCCTCCTGACCCCAAAGCAACCCAAAGGGTTTCTTGCTTATGCACAAATGTCACTTTGTTCACCAGTCAAAGGCCACTTTCTTGTGAGCCCGTTGTACAGAGCACAGCAAATCCAGAGGGGAGACCGAAACACGACACAAAGAAAACTGGACAGCAAAGGCTGGAGGAGGCAAGTTGTGTCTCCCCCAGAAATGGGCTGAAGGACTAATCTGAGACTGACTCTTCAAGGGGCCAAATGAGTCCAGTCTGCACTGGGACTGCTTTACGAAGGTTAAAAGGAAGGATTTGAAGCCATCAGAAGACAAATCCCAAGTCTGTGCTGAAATAGGGGTGGAAAACTGTGGCACAAATGTTGCTGAAATTTTTCTCTTTTTTTTTTTTTTCCCTTCTCCAAACTAAGCAGGGTGAATCATTTGAAGAAGCAGACACATTTTGGGATACTTGTCAGCTCTTGAAAGGCTTGTGGAAGTTCTTTGCAGTCTGGTTTTCTTTCAGAGACTTGCATGGGAAAGTTAGAAAGGAAAGCATAATTCTAGGTCAAGAAGCTTCTGCTGCTCGTGTGAATGTGTCACCTTTGGTGTCTCCTACTTGTGGGGATATGTGGCTGCTCTTTCTGTGTCGCTCTGGAGCTGCTGAAATTGTGTAAGTGTGTCTGAAAAGATCTTTTGGGAGCAGCAGACCCGGGGGCAGGAGTGTGTCCTGCAGGAAGAGCTGGCTGTGCTGGTGATGGAAAGGGCAGGCTCCTTTCGGGGGTCTCCACCGCACCAGCTCGGTGCTGCCCTGCTGGTGGCATTCCGAGCTGAAGTCCTGGCTGCTGCCAGGGGCACAGCAGGGTCCTGCTGACACCCAAAGCTGGGCAGTGATAGCTTTGGGAGCCATAAAGTCCCTCTGCTGCAGAGCCAGCTGAGCCCAGGTCCTGGGTGCTGGAGGGGGCAGCAGGACTGCAGCCCTGGAGCAGCTGTGGCTGGCACAGCCCAGATGTGCAGGCACGGGTGCCAAATGATCCCTGTGCCATGGCCATTCCAGGCTCTTCAGGCTGGGCTTGGGGTCCCACCAGCACCTCCCAGCATCTGGCTGGGGTGGGACATCAGCCTCAGCGGGGGCTCTGGAGCATTTGCTGATTTCTGTGGAAATCTGGGAAGGGGATCTATCCCATCCCCTTTCAGTCTCAAGTCACTCAGAGCCTCTTTGCTGCCCTGACCCCTCCATGCTCCATCGCCTCTCCTGAAGCTGGGGACCCACCAGCTCCTGGTGAGCCCATGGCACGGCCCCTGGGGCTCTCCTGGCACCTCCTCGTGGTTAAATGCTTCCCTCCATTCCCTGTGTTTCCAGCTGAGGGATTAACTGGGTTTCAGGACGTGGTTTTAATGGGGTGTGTGGAGTAGCCAGGGGGTCAGTGTTTGTGGCCTGCATGTTTTAGCAATCACATTTGAGGATCAAAGCACAAGGGGCAGGCACGGAGGGATTTATGGACAGGAGGGGCATTGCTCACTTCTCCACACGAAGCATTGCTGCCTTCCAGCTTTATTAGATCTTGACTAAACTTGGCTGCATGTTTTCTTTCCCCTCCCTCTTTCCAGCTTTCCCAAAAGTGGTGTTGTGTGGAGGAGGCAGGTCCAGAGCCACAGGTACCCATCTCTGCTGGGAAGAGTTCTCTGGCTCCCGTGGCTGTCCAAGTGGCAGAGCCTGGCATCTCCACACTCCTCAGGCTTTGGGGACTCATTTCATGGCAGGGCAGAAAGGGGCAAGTGGACTCCCAGCCCTTATCAGCAGCTTTCTTAGTTCTCTTACTGATTTCTTAGCTCTCTTACCCAATTTCTCAGCTCCCTTACCCAGGCACCGCCGATGGTGTCTGACCGAAGAGAAGGAAAGGGCACTAGGGCCAGTTTTAAAATTAGACCTGTAAGGAGCCCTTATCTCCAGCTAGGCTTTATCAGATGGGCAGGCCAGCCTTATCCCACCCCCTAATCCCCTCTTCGGGAGGCTCTTGAATGCCAGTGACAACAAAAATGTGCAGTGCAGGAATTGTCACCCGAGGAAATGGGGAATGTCACACGAGGGCTCCCCCATCCTCAGCCACGGTCACATTTTGCCAGTGGGTGACCTCTGCAGTAGTTTCTTAGGAGAAGCTGAAGCATCTTCCCAGGGCATGGGGGATTGTTCTGCTGGCACCCCCTTCAAAAGGCTCAGTAATGTCACCAGGGAGTTTTGCTGCTGTAATAATGCTGGGGCTGTTTCAAGTCTGGCCGTATCTGATTCTTAATGTTTTACTTCAGATCAGGTGCTGGGAGTGTTTGATGTGGTGCCAGCTACAAACCCAAATGTATTCTGCAGAGGGAAGGGCCGGAAAGGATAAATCCCGCCATGAGATGAGGGTCCTGAATGGAAACCTCAGACCCTAATGGCCTGGAAAGAAAGGGGATTTAAGTATTATGCTTGGCCCCGAGGCATCAAAATAAAATCCTGAAACTAAACAACTCCTTCCCTTTACTTCGTCTGCCTTCTCTCAGGGTACCTCTAGTTTTGTGTCATTAACCCTTGCACTGTTTCTCCTAGCTGGGGTGTCACATACATCCTGTGGGCTTTCTCCAGCCTGAAAGTGGTGGCTGAAGGCGAAAATCAGTGCATTCACAAGCTTGGTTGAGGTTTTTTAATTTAGCCCTCTCTCAGATGCTCAGTGTGGCTCAGCAGTCCTGGCCCAGGCGAGGGCTCAGAGCTGATGCTGTGAAGGTTTCCATCTCTGTCCCCTGCCACACGGGCTATGTGGGGTTGCTTTGCTCACAGAGCAGCTCTAGGATTCAGGAACTAACATGCTTCCTGTGTGCTTTCCCAGCCACGCTCCCTCTGCTTCTCTACTTTTAATGAGCTCTTGACAGTTTTACTCTTCCCCTCCCTGCTGCAGGGCTGGGTCTGTGATGCACAGCCTGCATTCTCTGCAGCTGGTGGGACCAATTCCCAGTGTCCCACAGCTAAAGTGGGGCAGGACCTGCATCCACAGGAACTGCATCCATAGACCCAGAGCCTTCAGCACGTGTGTCCTACAAAGTGTGTTGGACCTTCCCAGGGCTCCATAAACAGCAGCCTCTGGCTGCCAGAGAAGCTGAGAGGAGGAATCTTTCTCCCCTCCTGCTGCCTTCCCCTCTGTGTGACACCTGACTGATAAACCAGCAAGATGTGAGGATACACACCTAATCCACAGTTTCTCTCAATCCCCTCGTATAATGGGTTGTGTCAGCTTGCACTTGTCCTTTTCCTTTTCCAAGAGTGTTATTATGTTCTGCTTCTCCCCACTGTTTACAAATTGGTTTTTGCCAGGAAGGCTCAAAAATGCCTCCTCCGGGCTCCCTGGCTGATTGTCTAATCAAATCCCCAGGGAGAACAGGGAGAAAACAGAGGGAACTAGCCCAGTGTGGCCACCATAAACAGCCCCCAGTCTTCAGAGCCCCACTGTGGTCCCACCCCGAACCAGAAGACTTCCCGAGGTGTCCTCAAGCTGCCCCTGCAGCCAGGAGGCTGCTCCAGCAGCTCAAACCACAGCCTCAGAGCTGCAGATCAAGGCCTGTCCCAGCACACCTCACTTCGGGGTATTCTGCCAGGCAGGGGCCACAAAGCCCAGCCTACATGTGTGGTGCAGGGCCCTGCCAAAAAGCCAGTCCAGGGGGCTCTGCTTGGCCATTCCCTGCCCCAGGCTGAAGTCTCTAATCACCACTACACCCTCATCCCCTGTCCCACAGAAGGAGAGTAGGAGGAAGGGAGTCAGAGAAATACTCCTTGTGCAGTGTAGCCAGTATGGTTTTAATGAGGGATGTGGAAAGGGTCCTTGATGTCCTGTTGGCACAGACGTGGCTGAGGTGAGAGGGCTGCTGCCAGCTCCTGAGAGCCTTCTGCCTTCACCTCTGCAGGACACACAGCCATGCTGGAGGGTCCAGCACTGCAAAGAAGAGGTTAGCTCCCCTTTGGAGGCTTTTGGTGCTGGAATAAACCTCAGCAAATACCTAGATGTTGCAGCTTCAAGCTTTTCCAATTGTATTCAAGAGGGATGGGGACCTGAGCTGAGGTGGACTGGCAGCAGGGAGAAGAGGAATGTTCTGGTATCCCCAGGCAGGGCTGGGGAGGACTCTGTGCCCCCCTGACCTGCTGTACCCCAGTATCTGTGTGTGTCTGCAGCCGTGCCAGCTGCAATATTTGGGTGTCACAGCTGGGCTCCTGCAGCCTGAGCTCCCCCAGCAGTGAGGAGCCACAAGCCACGGTGCTTGGCACAGAGGGGACATGCTTGCAGAACAGAAGTCCCCCCAGAGAGGGGGACAGGCTGCCAGCTGCCACGGCAGTGTCTGTGCTGCTCAGAGCCCTGCTTGATTTGAATGCAAATTCTCTGCAGATGAGGTGACACTCTGCTTATGAAAGATCCACTTGAGCCAGGCCCACCCAGCTCAGTGGGAGCTGCAGGACGTGCTGGCTTTGTGGCCAGGGGCAGCCTGTTTGCAGAGGGGAGCGATGCTGGCACCTCCTTCAAAAGGATTCCACTGGCTCCAGCCTCTGCTTAATGCCCGCTTTGAGCTGCAAAGGAGGCAGGACTCTTTGGGCCCTTTCTGGAGTGACACACGGAGCAGAGCAGGCTTCCAGCTCCCAGAGCAAAGGGATGCTCAGACACTGTGGGCTTGTTTGGTTCCAAGGATGTGTGCCTGGATCACACCCAGGCGAGACAAAACCAAATATGCAAAGTGCATGGGGAGAGCAAAGCAGCACTGGGTCGTGGCTCTCCCTGCAGCCCATGCTCTGAAGATCTAAGACATCCCTCAGACCAGCCTGCAAACAGCACAGCCCATGAAGCACCCCCCTGCCCAAATATTTGGTGACTCCAGCTCTCCCAAACTATCCCACTGACATATTGTCAGCCAGTTTGGACAAAAGGCTCTGTGAAATTTTAACAGGGAAAGAAATTCTGCAGCTCTTGACCTTTCTGCTGAGAGTCTGAGCTGAAAATTTGCTGCAAGGAAGAAAGGGAGAGAAAGGGAGAAACCCCACAAAACTATATGCTCCCATCCCTCAACAGGAACTGCACAGACCTAATTAAGAGTTGTTAATGTCACAGGAGTGAGAGTGAGTGTGGAGTGCTGGACAGCCCAGAGCTGCAGGGACTGAATGTGCCAGCTTAGGGGCAGAGCTGTGTGGGAGCCCCACTGCACCCTCGGGCTCCACTGCTCTCCCTCTGCACACACTGCTGAGGCATTGGGAAGCCCCAAGACTCAGCCCAAGTCCTTCAGCCACCCCATGCAGCAGAAATGCAGCTCCTGGCCCTCAGTGCCCTGCTGTAGCCGTGGTCTGGTCTGGTGGGGCACACCCTGGCCAAGACCACCAAGAGGGCCACTTGTGCAGAGGGCACCAGTGGGAGGCAGGAATGTCCCTACAGATGTGACAAGGCTGACCTGAAGCCCCTGCAGATGCCCCTGGGTGGGGCAGTCCCCCAGCACAGCTGAGCCTCCACCAGTCTGTCATCTGGCTGAGCTCAATGACAGCATCCTTTGGCAATGCTCACCACTCCTGCTTGATCAGCTGCTCTTCACTACAGAGGGCTCTTTGCAATTCCAAGACGTCATTCAACCTGGTGCGAGATCCCAAAGCCTGTGTGGAGCTTTAATGTCCTGATGATTTATGGCTGGGATTGAGCCTTTGTCCAAACTGTTGCTCCATTTGTATAAACCTTTCAGGCTGATTGAGGACCCTGCAAATTAAGTCTCTGGTTTTTATTTAGACTGTGAAAATTGAGTTGTTCCTGAGTGACCCTACATCTCACCTCGGGGTGGTGAAAATCCACAGGCATGGGGTGAGGATTCCTGCAGATCGAGGGCTCCGTTTGCAGATCTGAATCAAAGATATTCAAAGAGGTTTTCCCAGGGGCAGCAGTCATGTTTGGGTGATAAAAGTGAGCCCCTTTAGTGTGCTGAGAGCATATCTTCTTACTGCATTTGCTTGGTGTCTGTTTAGGATGAGGACAGAGCAGAGCCAACATCAGGGTCCAAGCGTGGGGGCTCCCCTCTCTCTGCTGGGATTTCATGTCTGAAGGGCCTGTGAGGCTTTGGCAAAGGCAGAACAAAAATGTGCCTAGTTTTTAAATGATGCATTAGCACATCACTCTTCGTGTTTTAAACCACTGAGAGAAGTGGAGATTATTTATATTATTTGTATGACATTAGGCCCCAGGAAGAGCAGATATAACCCCTTTTACTGCTGCACAAGCCAACCCAGTTTGTGTTGGACTGAATGGCCCGAGCAGGACTCATCAGTCTGTTCTGAGAGAGCTCCCCAGTGCCATGTCCTGCTGAAGCTCGTGTACAAAGGCTGTGGCAGAGCTGGAGCTTCAGGCAGGGTCGCTCCTGCCGGGAGAACCAAGACCAGATCAGCTGGGTGCTGGGTGCCTTTGAGGAGCGAAGTGTAAGCAGGGAGCTGTGAAAAGGTTTCTGAGAAGGAACCCCAGTGCTTGGCTGGGCCAGTGCTGCCCTGGTGCCTGAAATCTCCTGCTGTTGATGTGCCAGGAGAGGGGAAACGGACAGAGATGACATTTCCTCAGTTTTGAGGGCTGGCTTTGCAGCCTGGCCCATTTGTTCTGGAAGCAGTTAATAGTCATAGCTGATCCCCAGACGTGTGGCTAAAAATAATATTTATTTTCCTCTTACTAATATTTGGGTATTAGAAGCTAGAAATAAACTAGTGTTTGTAAAGACATTATGGGCAGATTATTGCACATTTTCGTGCCTCTTCCCCTAAAAATGCTTGTGCTGGTCCTAGCTGGAGGAGGCTCCTGGATGTGACCCCCGTACTGGGTCAGGATGGCACTGCTTACCTTTGCCTGGGCTGAACCCTGTCCTGCTGAGCTGGGAACACCTCGTTGTCCTCAGCACAACTGCAGTGCCTCCTGAGGCAGGGCAGTGCTGTGACCCCTTTCAGAAGGGCACAGGGAGGTTCTGATCACACTCACTTGACCAGCTCACTGCGATGATTTAATGAAAAATCTGTGGAGCTCATTTACTCCAGGCTGGTTTTATTAAAACCTTCCAAAGTCCCTCGCAGCACCCTTAGGGTGAGCTCTGAGGGTGCAAGAGGGAGCTCCAGCTGAGTTTGCATGTCCTGGAGCCCAGGGGTGCAGTGCCCTCCTGGTTCTGCCTTTCAGGTGAGACCAAAGCTCCCTTGAGAAGTGCCAGAGAGCCAGGACTGCAGACGGTGCCAAAGAGGCTTCAGGGCACGAGGACCTCAGGGGCTGGATCCAAATGCATCCTTCAGGGAGCAGGGAACCAGGGGGAGATTCTTCCAGGACATTTCTCCATATGGCCTCATCCAGACTAATAAGCTTTGCTGTATTTCACTGGTTATGGGATTTCTCCATGTTAGTTTAAGTTGCTAAAGCTCTGTAGGATTGAAGGCACCTTATACCTGTGGGCTGGTTATTCATGATAAAAACTTATCACATAGTTCCACTCTTATTTCAAACACATTCTTTTATCCTCTCTTCTTGCTTCTCAGCTCTTGGAGCAATTTGCCCTTTGCCGGGAAGGAACGGGAGCCAAAGCTGCTCTTCCTCATCTGCAACTGCAGGGGCATCCCAGAGATGGGGGGAATGAATTAAATCTCTCCTGTCCAAAGCCCTGAATCCCACTCTCTCCTTAATAATAAAGAGATTTACTCCAAGCCTTTTCCAATAAAACTTGGAGTATACATGTGTGTTGTAGGATGAAGGAAAACATATTTGAAACCTGAAAGCAAAGCAAGAGGTAAAACCTTGTAGGTTTGACTCAGATAATTTGTCAGCTCAACACCAGCTGTCCAACCTCACCCATTTATCACAGTTTGAACCAACTGCTTTTGAGTTTGAGATCTCAAATAAAGCCCAGGCTCTCAGTGTGCCTGTGCAAAGGGTACAGAGACCACAGGGACAGCCAGTCCACAGCTCTGGATGCAACCTCAAGCTGAGACAGTCTGTAAGCGTGGCTGGGGGAAGGGTCCCTGATCTCCAATACCCTTTTCCTCAGCATGGGCCAATGTCAGAAGTGAGTTACTGGGACAGATGGCTCCTTTGATCTGTCCCAGAAAGGTCATTCCTGCTTTCTTATACTCCTCAGTGTTGGTTACAAATAACATGACACCCATGGAACTTTACAGCTGCAAAATGAAAATCTAGAAAATGCCAGTGTAAAAAAATCCCTACTTTATATATTTTTTTTCTCATGATGAAGCTTACATTGATATAAGAAAAATTCAGCTTGAGACTCAGCTTCCACATGAACTATTTTAACCAGATTAGATTAAGACAGACTTTATTAGAAACTGGTATTTTCAGAAATATCCAGCAAGAGAAGGAAAGTGAAGTGCAGCAGCACTGTGTGTGCTTAGCATTTCCAAAGGCAACTTTTATTTGATCATACCATGTGTGGGTACACTTGTGTCCCTCTGCAGAGCTCTGAAACCCCTGGTCATTTGGTGCAGCTCTGGCAGAGCAAGAAAGAGCTCAGAGAGATGAAGCTTGTGCAAATTCTGCAAAAACTGGTGGAAGGGAGAGAACCCCCTGTTTCCTGCAGCAAAGGAGCAGAGAGGCAGCAGAGGATCCCCAGTGGAAAAGCTATTTTGGACATACTGATGACGGGAAAGCTTTCAGCCAGAGCCTGGGACTTGTGAGACATGAAATCACTCAGCACCAGCTTCCAGCACGTGCTCTGCAGCTCCTGCCACAGCTCCTCCTGTCAGGGCAGCAGCTCCGAGGAATCTGAGCTACCTGTGGGTGAACCTGGGCCAGGTCTGGGCTCTTGGCCATGGGGACGATTTGCAATGGCAGGGGATGGAAATGGCACTTGCTGCCAGGCCCCTCTTTCCTCCCCATGGCCCTGCAGCCTCTCCTCAAGGAGTGGCCCCATCCTTGCCCCCAGAGATGCCCAGCAGAGCTGAAATGCAGGGAAGGATCACCCTGCCCAGCCAGGGCTGGGAGCTGGCAAGGGCTGCCCCATCCTGGCAGGGAGGCTGGGCTCTTTCACAGGCAGGGCAGGATAGCAGCTGAACCAAAAGGCAATCTCAGCATCACAGGACACGTTGCACTAACTGAGACGTGGAAAGCCCTGGGGGAGTGGGAGAAATGGGGAGAGCAGGGGACAAGGGGGGCTGCTGGCACCAGCAGTACCGCCTGCTCTCAATTTACTCCAAGGAGTCCTCTAATAACACCAGTGGAGGCCATTCCTGCTTTACTGGGAGCTTCAAAAGTGTTTATGGGATGATTTGTGTGGAAGGGTTATGCTGGAAGCAGTTTAGGGAAGGTATGCTGTTATTAGAGGATTTTTCTCTTTAAGCTCCATTTGGACACTTCTCACTGTTGTATAACAGCAAGGAATGAGCCCCAGCAGCTGTTTGCTATTTATTGGAGCCCACGGAGGAGTAATGAGGAGGGAAGCAGCAGGGAGGGGTTCAGCAGCTTGGAGAATTCTTCCTTCTCCTTTCCACAGGTTTTCTGTAGGACTGTGTTGAATTCTTATCATTTCCTGCCCACACAGACGTCACAGGTGAGGAGCAAACTGAGAGCACCCATGGAGTCAGTACCATGGGAGCTGGGACCTCCTGACCCTCAGACTGCAGACTCAGAAGTCATCACTGCACTGTTTACACCCTTTCTGGTTTTATGCTCTTTTTTTTTTTTTTATGAAGGAAGCCTTGAGTTTGCTCCTTTGGGCATTGCATAGTCCTGACCTGTCCCTTGTGTGGCAAATGAGGAGACATCAGATTTATGCCAATGAGAGACAGCAATATCTCATGTGTTTCTGCACCTCACAACCCTGGTTCAAGCTGCCACAAAACCCTCTGTTCTGCTCCATATAGAACTCGATGTGAAGTTTTCCAAACATGATGATGACTCCGAGTATGGCTTTTGGCCAGACTACAGGGTGTCAAATTGGTTGGCAAAGCCAGGAGGGCTCCAGGGGTTCCAGCCCAGCAGTGGAGGGTCTCCTGTTGCTGCTCTGAAGGGGCTGAGCAGGGTGAACCAGGGGGCTGTGATTTCCTGCATGGGGTCCCTGCTCAGGCTGAAGGATTTTTGGTGCAATATTATCACACACACAGCAACTCCGGGGTGACCTCTGCTCTTTGCAGCACTGCAGAGCCAGGAAAGCTGCAGGGAAGGGGAATAGGATCGCGTTCTGGTTCATCCATCAGCCACAAACCCGTGTGCTGAGTGTAGGACGTGGGGTTTTATTGGCCGTGTGATGGGGCAGGCACAAAGGGCTCTGCTGTGCTGCCGTGTGCCCAGGAACAGGAGGAGACCTTTCCCTTCCTCAGGGCCGTTCCAGCAAGCTCCATCACATGCTCCCCGGGATCACACAAATCCCCCCCTAATTTTGAGCACCAAGGAGGTTTATTGCACTTTCAGCTGGGGCACAGAGGGGTGTGAGCAGTGGCATCGCTGCACCAAAGGCAATCCCCTCCCAGCAGAGCTCAGTGTGAGCCTGCAGACAGGTCCATGTGGAGGACAGCTAGGAAATGTCCTAGGGCAGGGATGTGCACAAGCATCTGTACACTCCTTTGAGGCCCATTGAGCTTTGCATCACTAGCCAGTTGACTATCCAGTGGTTCCAATTTCATAAGAGCAATTTCCTGGGGTATTTTGGGGGTTTCCTGTGGAAACATGCTGCATCCATGCTGGCATTTTTGCCCATCAAAACTGATGTGAGATTGGCTTGATGTGATCTGTTTTCTGTGTGGATTGCTGTTGTTTTTTTCAGTGATGTCACCGACTCCATCATTTTTTTCCCATGACTGGAGTTAGGCTAATAGTCCAAATTTACCAAGGTTATTTTGTTTCTCTGTCCCAGGACTTTTTCTATTTCCAGGATGAAAGTTATTCCTCAAACTCAACAGCACAGATTGGTCCTTGGTTAGTTTTTTGGTAAATCTGGGCTACAAGTCAGACAGATTCCTAATATCTCTATATCTGATGTTATTAGCTATTCTTTCACATGTGTTTTTTTTCTTTTTTAATGTAAATAATTTAATCATCAGCATGTAATATATTTACATTCCCCCCCCCCCCCAAACTGGAATACAAACAGTTTCTGAAGACATTTATTGCTTCTGAATTATGTTATCAGGTCTGTTCTGTCCTTCCACATTCTGTCCATGGCCAGTACTACACTTCAGAAGCTTTCTGATTTTGGTTTATTCCAACTTCCTGCTTATTGTACCAGCTTCCCTTTTTCTCTGTCTCACCCCCAAAGTATTTGTCTTCCCCAGAAATCTCTACAATTTGTAGTTTCTAAATTTGCATTTAAACGCCTCTGATTGTTGCATATTGGAATTTTATTATTCTTTTCATAGCTGCATTCACTGCCCCTGTAAAGGAGTTTTTGTAAAGAACTAGTTCACACTTCTCCTTTGGGCCTATATTTCTTTGAATATTTATAGTAAAATATTCTTCACCAATTTCCAATTTTCATTTAAATTTTTATTTTTTCTTATTACCCAGTTTTTCATCTGTTTTTCAAATCAATAGAATAGACCTACAAAAACTTTTCAGACTTTCTTCCCTTCCCTTTATTAACAGAAATAACAAAGACAAGGAACCTGAGATATATATCTAATCCCATGACTCTGAAGTCTGGGGGTTTTAAAACGTGTAATAAAGGCCCAGATAAAATCACCAGAATTGGCAACACTTTAGTCTTGCGTTTGTCTGACTGCATTCCCTGCCGGGGCCTAATAACACATTAGCATAATTTTTTAATAGATGAAAATAATGATTTCACCACAGTTTTGAAAGGTGAAATCCAGAGGGAGCATCTGTCTGTTATTTGAGCATTTACAGTAATAGTGAAGATGATTCCCAAGGCTGCAGTGATGTGTCAGAGAACAGGGTGTGAGTGGGAGCCTCACAAGGTGCAGTTCTGGATGCTGGGGGCAATATATCTGTGGCATTAATTATGTGTACACCAGCAGTAACTCACTCGTCCTCCTGCTGCCTCCATTCCAATCGTGACTTTTACTTGCCATATCCATCACCTTGCTCATGAAAGACTGAAAGTTTTATGGGCTTATGAGCCTTCAAGGAAAAGGAAGGGAAAAGGAAGGGGAAAGGAAGGGAAAAGGAAGGGGAAAAAAAGGGAAGGGAAGGAGAAAAGAAGGGAAAGAAATGGAAGGGAGTGGAAGGGACAGGGACATAAGTGAGACTAACTTAGGATCTAGCTAGTTGTCCCCTCATGTTAGAATTGATATCTTCTGAGGGTTATTTCTTTTCTTTTTGGCTTTTCAAAATACAGAGTGCACTTCCAAGCAATATTCTTCCAGGGTGCCTTTGCCTCCTGCCCTGAACCCAAGAGGGAAATGCAAAAGGAAATGTGCTGTGACTTGGGCTGGGTATCTGTGATGTACCAGCTGTGCCCCAAGGCCACACATCACCGGCTCTGCAGCTAACACTGCTCAAGAGATGCTTCTTGAGTTTCCTGGCACGTGGAGGATCCCAGCATGGATGGAAGGAATCTCCCCATGGGTCAAGAGAAGCACGAGAGGAAAGACAAGAGTGATGCACATGTTGAATTTACCTTCAGGAGCAAAATTTGGTGGGTTTTCATATTCACCCCTTGGGAAAGTGTGAGGGCTTGGTAAGATCATCTCCTCCAGGCCTGGTGGGTCTTGTCCATGATGAGCCCTTCAGACCAGGTGGGTGCAGGGAAGTGCCAGGACATGGAAGGAGGATGGAGAGCTTGTCATGCGAGGGGAAGCTGCAGAACGTGGCTGTTCCAGCTCAGCACAAAAGCAGTCGAAGGGAAATGAGTGCTGTTGCACATGGAAGGTAAAAACAGCCAGGAGCAAAAAGAAACACTGGAGTGAAAGAAAAAAAATACTGGCACAGGAACAAGTAGGTTTTAATTGGCCTGAAGTAAATTTAGTCTGGAAATTAGATGAAGTTTCCTAAGCACCAGATCAGCAAAGTCCTGGAACAGGCTTGCAGGGGCTGTGAAAACAGCTTGCTCAGATGACAAATAGGTTTAGCTACAAGAACAGAGAGCTCTGCCTGGTGAGCCAGCAGGGCCATCCCCTGTGCACCCATGTTTTTAGGGAGGCTGTGGAGAGAAAGTCGCAGAGAATCATCTTTCAGCCAAAGGATTGGTAGTGCTCAGACCAAGGTAGAGCTGGGAGGCATCAGCAGACAATGTGCAGATGAAGAAATATTCCACCATGGGGAGCTCTTTGTTCCACCTTCCTTGGAAGCTTGGAAGATCTCTCTGCTGCCCCAAAAATGTGATTTATGCCAACCCTGGCTCTCTGTGACCCAACTTCCCTCTCTGTCCTTTCACCCTTGCTCAGCCTGGTGAGATAGCAGGTTGAGACACCTGACTTCTGGGAAAGAGACCAAGGCCGGGCAAATCACCACCTTTATAAGCCAAGGTGGGTTATATAAGCTGAACTTCAGCTGTGATCAGCTGATGTTCTGTTCCTTGTGACTTGGACCTGCAGGGTTAAGGGTCCAGTGACAACATTGGCAAATGTCCCTGTGTCCTGACCACTCCAGAATTACGAACAGCAGAGGGACATGTGACTCAAACTTGGACTTAGGATGCTCCAGAGTTAGCCAGGGACAAGGCAAAAGCAAGGTTTTGCTATGAGTCCATCTCCTCTCTGTCCCTCACTGCCCAGGTAATCTCCCTTTAAATCTGTTTGATGTGACTGTCTACATGACAAACTTCCAAAAGCCAAGGAACAGGAGCCAGGAACCCTAAAGACTCTAGAGTAAAAAACTCGAAATGTTAAGAGAAGCCTTTGATTTGCATCATTTTGATGCCACCTGGCACCTCTCAGAGGAACCTCTGTAAGTCTGTCCTCTCACCATGGCTCAGAAACACCAAAAAAGACCCCAGATGACACTTTTCCATCATCAGGAGGAAAAACTCCAAACCCTCTGGAAAAAGCTTTAACAATATAAATATAAATATAAGTATGGGATCCATTTGCCTTTCCCTGGGGAATATTGAAATGCATTTTGCAGAAGAGCCTTGTGTTTGAAGTGCCTTTATCACCCAGGGGCTGATGGGATCCAGCCCTACAGCTCACTGAGGTGTGCATTTCACTCTCCTGTGGAGACACCACAGGCAGTTCATTCTCCTGATAAGCTGCTGCTTTCTGATGAGATTTCTCTCCCTTTGCACTGCAGCCTCCAAAAGCAAATTCCTCAGTAGAGTTTGGTCCAGGGTACCGTCTGCCAGGGGTGAAGAGGTGTCCTAAATCATTTCTAGAGAGCACAGGAGATGGAAGATGAATTGAACAGAAGCAGAGATGCTGTTGTGACACCAAATCTCAATGAAGGTACCACTGCCCAGTGTCCACAATCCCCACTCAAGCCACCCTGCCCCTTGCAGGACCTGGGTGAGACCATCTGAGCTGGATCTTGATCGCTCGTCCTGGCCCATCTTCCCAGCCAGGTGGGTTTGAATCCCTCCAGAGCTGTTGAGCGAGGAGGATTTTCCTGATTTATTCAGACTTCATAAAGAATAGAGATGTAAAGGATTCTGGTTTTTAGGGAGTCTGTTGTCATGTCTCTGCCTGTCTTTGATGTAACTCAATCTCTCTGCTCTTCCCTCTCCACCGTCTGACCGGGAGGGTTACAGAAGTCTTTCCAGAGCTTTCCACCATTTATCCTCTGCAGGCTGGAGCGACAGGTTCCTGGAAAAGCCATTGGAAAACAAACCTGCTCTGGTGCCTACTATAAAATTTGGTTCTGTTCAGATTAACTCTGAATTCTAGACATTCAAAAACGACACGAATGATTTAAAAGCCATTTATCTGCACAGCGATGAAAGGACAGAATTCCTTGGCAAGGCTGGAGGCTTCCTTTCCTATCTCGTATACTTTAACTACCACATTTACAATGCCTTTAGTACCTTAGTTTTTACATTCTGCACTTGTTATTTTCCAGTTCTTCTCCAGCAGCCACAGCACAGAAACCAGCCCTCACCTTCATGAGAGAGGTGAGCCGTCAGTCCTGATTTAGAGATCTGTGCTCTGGATGAGCGAGCAACACCCAATCTGGCATTTATTCATCCCCCCTACTACGCACACGGGTTGGCACTCACACACTGACTGCATTTCAGCTCTTATTCAAGCAGGGAGCCACTGGTCAGAGAGCTCTCTAATGCATCACCACTGACTTTTAAAAAATTATTGCTTGAATGCTGGCTGGGCTGCTGTTCCCACGTAAGGCATGAAACTAAAGACAGCCCCTGCACTGAAGGGCTGGCTTAGCCACGGACTGGTGGCTCTCTGAACAAAAGAGTGACCTTGCAATACAAATTAATCTTTGCATTTAACACCATTTAACTCATGTGTTTGCTTCTGGAGATTTGTTTCTTCTGGACTCTGAAGAAAAGGAGGAGGAAACGCAGAGGAAATTAAGAGGTTCAGTGAGAGCTGAATGAGAGCTGAATACCAGGAATGAGATAATTTTCTTGCCAAATTATCCAATAAATGGAGGCAGAAATGACCGGGTAGTTTCCTTTTCAGCACCTTTTCCAGAACTGTCTGTGCTTACAGACAGCAGCCACCCACATGAGAGGAGGAGAGGAGAGGAGAGGAGAGGAGAGGAGAGGAGAGGAGAGGAGAGGAGAGGAGAGGAGAGGAGAGGAGA
>JAWWEW010000001.1:15794189-15805891 GCA_035583185.1 Anabacerthia variegaticeps | reverse complement strand
ATCGGAGAGGCGAGGAGAGGAGAGGAGAGGAGAGGAGGGCACAGCACAGCAGATTCTGATTCTTTAGGAGATTGAGCTTCATACTGAAATTATGAAGAAATTCTGACTGCACAGCTTTTGCTCAGACTGACCACACCAGATATTTTGCAGTGGAGCACAAGCTGTCCCTGCATAAATATTTCCCTCAGGAAATAAGATGATCAGACTCTGAGACCACAGAGAGTCAGTTATTCCTCAAAACTGTGGGCTTATTTTATTTGTGGATTTAAAAACAATAGGAAGAGTTTAAAGCTCTGCAGAAGTGTACAAATCCTGCTCAAGCCCACTGTCACCAAACATAAGGTACAGTAGGCAGGGTGTACATACTTATTTGTTTTTTTCACTCATACATGACATAAAACTGCCTTAAAACACATCCCCTACAAGTCCTCAAACAACATTAGATGCCACCTTGACATTTCCAGTGTGGGCTTTTAGGGCAGTTTTTAAGAATTAAAGGTAAACTTCCAGGAAAATTTGTATGTAAAAATAGTTCAGACAAACCTCAAAAGATCTGACAAATATAGAACTACCAGGGCAGTAAAATGGACACATGTGAGGGAACCTAAAGGTTTTATTTTCCTTAATTCCAGTGAACAGCCCATTATGTCTTTTCCTGGAGCCCACAGCCTTGAAAACCAGTCACAAGCTGACCCAAAGTGGTGGGGATGTGTGATCTGTAAACATGGGGGAAGCTGCAGCTTGAAAGCAGAGCATGGGAGGTTGGCTTTATGGGACTGATGCTATCTCCTCTGCCTGCAGAATCGCCTGCAGTTAGGAGATGGAGCTGCTGCCTTGTGTAAATGTTGCATAGTTTAGTGAGTGTAGGAAAGGGGAGTCAGGCTCGGGCACACGTGGGGATCCACTGCTGCTTCTCCTGAGGGCTGGGGAGAGCACAAGGGGAGCTTGGTTTGGTTTGGTTTGCTTTGCTTTGCTTTGCTTTGCTTTGGTTTGCTTTGGTTTGGTTTGGTTCATTTCATTTTGTTTTGTTTTGTTTTTGAAAGATCCAGCCATTCAGGTGGTATTTCCCAGGTGGGGATTTAAAGCCCTGATTCAGCTTCTCACTGTAGGCAGCAGGAGCTTTATGACAGAGCACGGTGAAAGTCAGACCCTAAATCTCCCATTCCTTTTAGCCCGGGACACACAGACCCTTCTCCTGTTCAGTGAAGCCAGCCCTGCAGTAGGTTTGCAGTCCAGCTGCTGCTCCTCTGGGTGTGCAGGGATACCTGATCCATGAACCCACCAAGGGAGACCCCAGGGAGCTCCGGCTGCTGGAGATGGGTGATGGTCCCCTGGAAAGCAGCAGGTCAGCAGAGTCAGGCTGACCTTCAGCAGCTCTGGGTCTGGCTGGCTCGGACAGCAGCCAGAGCTCCTCATCTCTGGGTAACTGAGGGTTGTCTCCCTTCCCAGGGATCAGAGCTCAGTCTCCCTGTGCTGGGTGCGGGTCAAGCACTAAAGGAGGGCATTGCTGCTGTCTCGGGCAGAGCAGAGGAGTCAGACAGGGAGCTGAGTGGCAGTGAAGTGCTCAGGAGAGGAGAATGACCCAGGGCTCTGTGCCATTGCATGTGCATGCCCCGTGTGTGCTGTCCTGGTTTGGCTCTGAGCACCATCTCCAGCCACCCTTTTACAGCCACTGTCCTCAAATGAACTCCCATTTTCTTGTAGCTTCCCCTCCCTGCTCTTCTATTCTAATTGCTCCTCCACACCTTGGGCCCAGCTCTGCAGACTTCACCACCAGCACGTCCAAGGCTTCCCCCACCACCCTCCCCGTCTCTGAGACCTGCTGGCCTTGAGCCCCGGGAGAGTAATTTTTTCTCATTTCTTCTGCTGTTCGTGCAGTGATCTCCACCTCCCCATGTCCCAGGTCCTCCCACCCAATCCAACTCCCTTCTGCACATGAAGCTTCCTCCAGCAGCCTCAGCAGGGCTGACCCCTCCTCAGTTTGCTGCCCTCCCTGTCCCAGCACCCGCTAAGTGTGGAAGGATGGATTAAACCCCTGCTAAATGAGTACCTGATGTGGCCTTCCCAGAGTGCCTCTCCTTGGAAAACCAGAGGACTTGGCTGCTGAACTCTTCTGTCTTGTATTTATATCCTGTAAATGTTCAAGCCCATGGCTGGTGCTAACAAATAAATAGTAGTGATTAATCACTGGTCATTTTGAGCCTGATCCAGCCTTAATTACATCAGTGGGAACCTTTCCATGTGCTGTGTGGGATTTGGATCAAACCCATAGTGCAGCCTCTCCTTAGGTCAGTGCTGTCCTCCAGGGCATTTGATCTTGTCTGCCTTGAGGTGTTTGCACTGGGACAGCTTCCCCTGCTTTTGTGGAGGTGACGTAAAAGTGACACATCCAACCTGGAGCTGTGCCCACCAGGGACCTCCAGGAACCGGTGTTTGGGGTCTGAGAGGTCCTCAGATTCCACATCTTTATTCACTCCATGAATTTTAGCTGTGTGAGCCTGGTGAAACGATATGGACTATGAAATAAAACCTCCTTGTGACATGAGGATGGAAAATTCAAATATCTTGAAGCCAGCCTGGGCAAAGCTCTCGTGGTATGGCACTGCAGCCCAGAGAAGTGACAGAAGGGAAGGTGCCAAAGTGTCTTTCTAGCCTCCAATCCCACAGGGTTGCCACTCGGAAAGATGAGATGGAGCCCTGAGAAGACATTTTGTTTTAATTAGCATCAAACTTGCAACTCTTAATCCTTTTGCTTACAGCAAAAAAAAAAAAACAAAGGAAAAAAGAACTCCGGGCACAAATGGCTCTCAAGCAACTAAAGAATTACTGACTGGGTTTCCATTCATGCCCCCAGAGCACATCCTCCCTTCTGCCATTTGTCCAAGGACAGCGTCCTCAAACCTTAAAAGGAAAACACAATAAGGAATCCAGCAAGCAACTGAAAAATAAATCCTAGGTTTATGTGCATGGAGGAGATCCAGAACATCATCTTATCCTCTGAGACACCTCTGTTCCTCTGGTGGCACGGCAGAAGGGTTCCCTCTGTAAGGAGATACACACTTCATCACCTGCCCAGCAATGAAGCAGCATCTCAGGTTCTGCCAGACACCTGGGCAGCCCCTTCCACCTCTGACCTGTGCTGAACACCCCTATCTGCAGTGAGAAGCACTTCCCGAGGGTTTCACGTGGGGCAGAGTTGGTCCTCACTGACTCCTAATCCTGCTGCTGCAGGAAAGGTCTGTAAATTACAGCCTGCCCTCAAATGGATCAAGTGCCTGGGAAAGTGCAGGCACAGCTCAGGAGCAAGCCTGGAATGTTTATACTGAGGAGATAGGAGGTGAAATATTTACTATCTCCACCAGTGCTGGGAAGGATCCCTCTATCTGAATATGTTCATAGACCTTATGTTGGCATCTAATCACTCCATCAGCATTAAAGGCTCCAGCAGATCCCCCTTGTGAAGTCAGGTGTGAGGTGTTATCATCACTGTGTGGAGAAGGAGCTGATGAATGCAGAGATTACCCTGCCAAAAATATCTCTGCTTGCCCAGTTTATGGATTCCTTCCCAGAGGTGCTGGGCCCTTCGCTAGAGAAGAGTCCTGGGAAATTGTTGTTAACCCAGCTCTGACAAGGGCTGCCTTCACTCCTGCTCCTTGCAAAGCTAACACAGAGACTGATTCTCTTTTTCATGAGTAGTCCTCTCATGTGTTAGCACAGTAACCTCGCAGCTGGGGTTCCAGGGAGGCAGTGCTGGCTCCCTGGCACAAAGGGTGGCAGCTCCCATGCAGAAATGCATCTTCCCTCTGCACAGGCTCCAGTGCCAGCAGCCTGCAGGCAGCACTGGGAGAGGCTGGGCTGCTTTAAATCCCAGTCTCAGCTTTGTATCTCTGCAAAACTGTAGAGTAAGGGTTTATTTATTAATGCGGATTCTAGATCAGGCAAGATGTTTGCTCCTCACAGGTCAGTATTCCTTCTTCAAGAGTCCCAGCCATGCTGGGCATGTTGGTTGGCAAGTATGATGAGGGAAAAGCAGTTTCTGAGGTGCTCTTTTCCCTGGTTCTTCTCTGTTCCTATGAAAGCATCCTCTGGTGCTTGCAGGATGAATGAACCAGCCAAAGACCTGAAGGGTATCAATCAAATCCCTTCACTCAGCTTGGAGATGAAAGAGGAAACAAAGTTTAGGAGGGAGTTTCATCTATAAACACTTCACAATTGTAGGTGCTAAACAACCCTTTGTTCTGAGTGACAAAGGGATGTTTTTCTTGTCTCCCCCTCTCCTCTGGAGACAAAAGAAATCTGTCCCAGCATTTTTCCTTGTCTTCTGAGCAAATGAAGAGCAATTCTGCACCATGGTGACATTTAAAGAATGGAATATCTTGAAATCATCCTCTTGCTCATGAGAAATTCCTGTCATTGGCCCAGCAGCTGAGCTGGGTGCTCAGAGAGGAGATTGGTTCCACACAAAGTGTAAAATGGTTTTTATCCTTAAATAAATGAGTGCCAATGCATTTCCCTATGCATTTTCCTTTTGCTCTGAAACTGTCCAGCCCAGTCCATGGAAACCAGGTTTTTGCTGCTTCTCCCATCTGCCAGGGAGTCTGTTTGCACAGATTTTTCATTGCTTTGTTTTTGTTTCCCCTGAAAGAATAAACGTTAAAGCTTTTGGGATCAACCATGTGTTTTGCTTGAGACTCAACATGCTCATTAACTAATTGTGCTGGCATGGAGGAGCTTGAAGATAACAAAAGACAGCCTGGATCCTGCTTGGATGGAAACAGGAAACATTATCACGCAGAAGGGGAATTTTCAGGACAGACCAACTCCTCTCCCTTCTCACAACTGAGTGTTGGAGCAGTCACTGAGAAATGACTGCAGTGCTCTTGTCAAGCCACGGTGTGAGTGTGGATGAGGCTGAACTGCAGCTCCTTGGCAGCCCACGGGGGCCCAGGGCTTTGAATGCTGGCAATCCCCGTGGAAAGGAGGAGGGAGGTCTGCCAGCAAAGTCCCAGGATGGAAAAAGGAGGAAGGCAGGTGTGATTCAGAGGAGACAGGCTCTGCAGAGTGGGGAAGAGTTTGTGTCTCACTGCTTGTTTTCAGCACACCTGGTGCCTGCACTGGGAGCACAGTTTTGGGGAAAGGGCAACAAGAGGGTCTTCCAGGGGGTGTGAAGCCACTTGGCTTCTTACCATGTTTTGGTAAAAGACAGAAGGGTCTGCTCCTTGTCAAACTGGGTCCTGCATCATGCTCTTGGTCTAGTTGGATCATCAGGACCCTGCCAAAATCTCTGTGGAAATGAACTGGTGGAAAACAGTTCAGATGGGAGCAAATGCAGTTAGTTTTGCTGGTCTGGCGTGCCCGCTTTCTCTGTCAGGTACTCTCATATCCCCTGCTCCATGAGGCTGCCTGGCTCTGCAGAGCCTGCAGGTCATGAGAGCTGGGGGCAGAATGATCACTTCCCTGTTCAGGAGGATTTTTTTGCTCCCAGACTTTGGTATTGCTTCTGATTTTGTATGGACAGCAAAGTGTTAGAACTTGGCTCCAAACAATCAAGTCAGCAGCCAGAGGATGCCCTGCCCAGCTCTGCCCTGGGGCCAGCAGCTTTGTGCCAGCCAGTGTTCAATGCCTTCCCAGGGATGCCATCTGGGGAAGGGATGGGCAACCCTCAGAGCCAGGCAGGCTGGAGACCAGACCTTAAGCCCCTCTGAAATGTGCATTCCCCAGAAGTCCACCCAGCCCACCAAGAAGGAAAAGTTTGCTCAGGCCTCATTCTCAGAAGAATTCCAGACAACTTCAATGTCCATCCACCCATTATTGAGGTGTAAGAAATGAAATCTTTCTAATCAGGCCAAAAGTAGGAGGCAAATGCAGACATTAAACAAACCAAGCACTCAGATCATCCTGTGAGACAAATATGAGTTCTAAGAGGGGCAGAAACATTTCAGGCAAGCTGAAGGTTGATTTTCAAGTGATTCTGGAGAAAAGACAGGGACAGGACAGTGTGAACCAAGCTTTGAGCTTGACTGAGTTTTATTGTATAAACAGTATATTTGAGTGAATCCAGGCTGATGGATGAGGAAGAAACAGAAAGGTTTCTGGAATAACTGGATCTGCCTCTCACTTAGTCTATCTCTTCAGTCTTTATTAATCAGTGATGACTGGAAACAAGATTTCAGACCCTGCAAGAAACACTGTGCTCCTGAGGCTCCATCCCCAACGCTGTTCTTGTGGACCCCAGCATTATTTCCATAGCAACTACTTGCAATGGCACAGTGGGTGATGCCTTCTGGAGGAGAATTAACAATAACAGACAAAATCCCAAAGGAACCATTTGATTTTGTTGTGCCATAAAAGACCCAGTTTCAAGAGGAGTAAGAAGAAAGAGACCAGGAAATTTATCATGGCTGCAGTCTTGTGTTGAAAACAAATACCTTATTTTGTTCTGGCAGGATATGAAATTCTGAGCATCTTGCTCTGAAGTGTTTGTGGAGTCCTGATGATCACAAATGAGTCACTGAGGCACAGGATGAAGTGGGAGCTCTTGGGTAAAAAGGCCCAGTTCCCTGTTAACATACTTCACCATGTTATTTAAACCCATGCAGAAAATGCTCAGCTCCATCTGAAAACATATTCATTTCTCACACAGCCCTTACTTCTTTGGAAAGTTGTTCTGGATCCTCCCAATTCTGGACATGAGAAATAGTCTACTTTCTAATCTCACTTCATCAGTCAACAAGTTATGGCCATCTGTGCTTGTACCAAGGTCTCTTCTAGCTTAATTAGTGCTTCTCCTTAACTGCTGCTTACTCCACTGGTGTTTTTTTAAAACTTATGAAAGCCAAATTTCTCACACCCTTCTTTCTCAAGATGCCTAAAATAAAATTAGCGAAGCAAGAAATCAATGTAACATGAAATTAAATCATATTAAGGTGTTCCATTGCTATTATTAAATGAATGTCTGAGCAAACCCCTCACTTCTGAACAGTCTTGAAATGTAAGGCAAATTGGATGTAGCTTTGAATTCATTGCCTGGCCTTTCCTGCCCAATAACCTCACATCTTGGCTAAAGTCCCATGTGCCAAAACCCCAGAAATAACCAAAAATGGGCTCCTGGAGGAAATGTGAAATGCAGTGGGATTTGGGGAAGAGATTAACACTACAGTTCCACTGGCACTTTAAGTTGTCTGAAGCCAACTCTAACATGAAAAATGTCCAGCTCTTTTCCAACTCTGTCTGGAGGTTCCCACCCTCCACTTCCTCCCTGGACCAGCATGGACATTTTGTGCAGTGAATCAGTGTGGGAGGCTGGTCCAGGCTCCACCAAGCACCTCTGGTGCAGACTGGTTTTTGGAGAGACAGGAGAAGCTTCTGTTGTACCTTACGTGCTGCAGGGTGAGATGACTCACATTTCCCAAAGTGTCTGTTGTCACTAACTAGGGAGTGGCCCAAGGATGGCTCAAGCATCCACCCCTTAGACCTCTCAGCTGGCGAGATGGGCACCCTTCCACCTCTCTGGGCTCTGGCTGGGGTCTGGGCAATGCTGCTTTGTGGTTCACCTCCCAGCTGGTTTACCCCCACTGCCTGAGTGCTGAGCCGTGCAGAAGGCTGTCAGTGCCACTTCTCATGATCTAAACAACACCAAGAAAACAATGCCAAATATGTATTGAAACGAGCCATGGCAAAAGATGCGTGATTTAGTGATGTGAAGCACAGCAAGCTCCTGTCAATTGTCTCCAACACTTCTGACAGTCAGGCACCATATGCCCCAAAAGTGAGGCACATCCACTCAGCTATCACTTCTGAATCCACTGGCCTGTGGCCCAACGTGCACACTCTTTGGGGTGACCAATCCAGCCAAAATCATGTAGCAAATCAGTGACTGGCATCATAAATGTATGTATGGCACCCTAAATGTAATTCATGGTTATTGCAGTGCAGAGAACAGAGCAGATTAGTAAGAAACTGGAGGAGTTCACAGTGCAAGACAATGCTGCCAGGGCTGTGTGAGAGGCAGAGAGTGGTGTGTAGGTATTAGAGCTGGAGCTCTTCCTTGGGTGGTGAGACTTCTCACCATCTGGGAGAGCTTTGAGAGAGAGCAGGAAGAGGCCTGATGAATGTGGGGGAGTGTTGTGTGAAAGAGCATTTGACAGGCAGAGCAAGCCAAGCAAACAAAGAGCACAGTCAGGAGGGAGACAGAGGGGAGCAAAGGCAAGGGGCTTGTGTGGGAGTCGAGGGGAGAGGCTTCACTTTGGCATGGCAGACGTCCCTCAGCCCATGACAGTCACACCACTCTGTGGGAGGCTGGAAGACCCTTCCCATGCCTTGCACCTCTGTGAAGACCAGAGTGCTGCAAAGCTGTGTGATGCCACCACAGCCCCCCGTGTGCCTCTCACAGGGATGGCTCTTGGGGCTGTTGATGCAGTTCTTCCCACCAGAGACTCTCAAAGCCTTGTAAAGGTGACCATTAATATTTCCAACCCCATCTGAAATAATACCTTCAAAAGAGCAGTACCAAGTCCAGACTACCTCTGCAACACTTGATTTAAAAAGCCACATTTTCTCTCTCCTGTCAGATGCTTTTAAACCCTGGACTTGTATATTGCTCTACTTTATCTGTTCGCCAGTAGTGGATAGAAAGGTTTCCCTTCATTTTTTGCACTGTGCAGGCCCAGATCTCATCCCCATGCCCTCTCTTCTCTGATTTATGGGAGCAGACCAGCCTTGCAACCTCCTCCTTTAGCTGCCCCTGCTGCCCCTGCCCATCACTGACAGCTTTAGGTGCTCTGCTGCAGTAACTCAGAGGGTAGGGTCTCTTCCCCAGGCAGCCACGCCTTTCCCTGAGCAGATGTTTCCCCTTCTGGTCCTTTGCTCTCTGGCTCATGTTTTGACTGTCTCCAGCCTTTGCCCAGATGCTGAAATGATCTCAGTCCTGGTAACAGACTGCACTGTCTCTGTGGTATGCTCAGCTGCCTCGGGCAGCATCACACTTGGCTTTGCTGCTCCCCTTCCCCAGAGCTCCACCCCAGCTGAACTGTGATGTACAGACCCAGGGAAGCTCAGCTTCCTTCCCCTCAGCAGCAGCTTTGCTCTTCTTTAGCTTCTGGCCAGCTTTTGTCCAGAAATCCTTTTACTGGGGCGCTTTTTGTGTCCCTGATGTGGGCTCAAGACCCTGATTACCTGCTCTTGAAATGACCTCAGAGAAGAAAGGACATCTCTATCTCTCTCATCTCTCTCTCTAATCCATATCACCTCACTGGTGAAGTTCCTGTGTCAGCCTGTCCAGAGCTGCAAACTTTGCAACGATTACACAGGTAATTTCAGCTAAGCCAGCACACTGTGGAGTTCAAACCCGGTGTATCTTCATATGTAACACTTAGGTCTTCAAACACTTCTACGAGCTGGTGCCTCACTCCCCTTTCCATGTGAAAAATGTCAGCCAGGCACATGATCCAGATCATAGCCTGGAAGCTGAAAAGCACCTCGGAATAACAGGCTCTCAGATTGTCTGCCAGTGCCTCGTGCAATGAAATACAGTTCCACTCATAAAATGTCAAAGGTATGTCAGTGAGAAGAGAAAAAAAAAAAAAAAACCACAAAAGAAAAAAAAGGTGAAAAGTTGGAAAAGAGGTTTTGATAGCAGCCAGGAAAATGTAACTCCTTTTACTTAATCTTTTTCTGCTACTTCTGAGCTTGAAGCTTTGTTTCAGTGGAGGAAAAAAAAAATGGGAAGAGGGGTTAAAACGGAGCAGGAGCAAATAAGTGTGTGTTGGCTTTGTATCAAGGAGTCACAGGCATCAAGTGCTGAAGTCCTCACAACTCTCTCACACCCTTCCCCACGTGCTGTCCCCGAAACCCCCTCCCTGGGCTCTGGCAGTGCTCAGCCCTCGCTCAGGGCATGGTCCCTGCACTCACTGGGGGCTTCATGGCCCTGCTCTCAGGGCTGGGCACGTCTCAAGGGACCCTAAACCTTGACTCGAGGGTGACAGAGCAGGAGAGGCAAAGGTAAGGGAGAGATGTGTTTCCCCAAAGAACGTAATCAAATGATTGCTGGGGAGCTGGAGCAGAAATGATGCACCATGTGCTTCTGCCTTGCCCTGTGGAGCCCCTGGCAGATCCTGGAGACACTGCTGTCCTCTTCCTCCCAAAAATGTCCCTCACCACCCAGAGCAGCATGCACGGGGCCAGCAGGGAGGTTTCTCTTCCCTCCCTGCCACCTGAGCACAAGGCACAGCCACCTGGTGCGGGACCAGCAAGGCTTCTCCCATCCCCACATCCCCACATCCCCACATCCCCACCGGCTCTGCCTCCCAGGGCTCTGCCTGGCTCTGCTCCACGCTGCTCTCCGTGTCACACCAAACCCATCAGCCGGCACCACAGCTCTGTCTGCCGGGACCAGTGAGCAGCAGGTCAGCAGTGCACCCAGGACAGCCTGGTGTGAGTTACTGACTCCATCTGCTTCGGGCCAGAGCAGCTTCAACTCATCAGAGGGACCC
The DNA here is from genome assembly GCA_035583185.1 of Anabacerthia variegaticeps. Taxonomy (NCBI): domain Eukaryota; kingdom Metazoa; phylum Chordata; class Aves; order Passeriformes; family Furnariidae; genus Anabacerthia; species Anabacerthia variegaticeps. Next base: position 15,795,401 of record JAWWEW010000001.1, on the reverse strand, counting down.
CGAGAGCCTCCCCAGGCAGGGAAGGGGCTCTCTGTGTCCATCCTGGCACGGGGAGAAGCCAAACATGTTCTCAGTGTTTACGCTGTCAGGCTCCGAGGTATTCATCTTCATCCCCAAACACATTCCTCACAGAACACTGCTGAGCTGCAACCCCTGTCCCTGGAGGAGCTGAGGAGATGAGGGCTGGGAGGATGATGCTGGGCCCTCCTGCCCTGTGTGCAGGGATGCTGAGGCACCAGGACCCTGCGTGGAGCTGCCTGGCGTTCACCCTGCCAAGGGCATGCACGGGGAAGGATGAGATACACCCCTGCCACTGCCAGCCAGCCTGGGGAACGTGCAGGGAAGCAAAGGGGCTGTTGCAAACCCAAGCTGGAAATTTCTCTCCAGCAGGCTCAAGACCTTACAGCAATGAATGGTCAGCAGGGAAAGGGAGGGTGAGCATTGCTGAGTTCAGGACCAAACAGAGCCCTAGGCAGGACCATGCCATGGTTGCCACCTTCACTCCCCACCTGAGACACCAACCACAAAGTCAGAGCTCTCACAGCCTTTTGGGAGTTGGATCCTCCTCACCCTTCCCTCAGTTAATGGATCGAAATGGTTGCTCTCCACGTAAAACCTACTTGAAGTTCTCCTGAAGTGCTTTCCCTTCCCCACCCGTGATTTGCAGTGGCTCAGGATATGGGCTGTGTTGCTGGGAGTGCTGTGCCTGCAGGGTTACAGCTCTGGATGTGTTGGAGCAAGGGAGCACAGGAATGGCTCCCACCTGCAGGATGGGAGGGATGGGATACGGGACATGTCACCTGTCCCCTGTGAGCCTGAGAGCCACGCACCCCGGAGCCCTGGCAAGGATCTCTGCAGCCCTCAGCTGCCTCTGGAATTGCCTGTACCCACAGCTTGGCTCTCAATAGCCTGGGGAAATTCGGAGCTGCATCTGAACATCCCGGACCGGGCTCAAGGCACTGCTGCACATTCTGGTCCTGCTGGAGGTTCAGCCTTTTGGTTGAGGGCAGGTCATTAGGAAACTTTCTGGTGTGCTATGCTCTAACATAATCACCCTCCCTTCTCTTCTCTCTTCTTTTTTTCTTTCTTTTTCTTTTTCTTTTTCTTTTTCTTTTCCTTTTCCTTTTTCTTTTTCTTTTTCTTTTTCTTTTCCTTTTCCTTTTTCTTTTTCTTTTTCTTTTTCTTTTTCTTTTTCTTTTTCTTTTTCTTTTT
>JAWWEW010000001.1:15766471-15778277 GCA_035583185.1 Anabacerthia variegaticeps | reverse complement strand
CCAGCCCTGCAGCATCTCCAGTCCCTCCTCTGGACTCTCCAGCAGCTCCAGGTCCTTGTGCTGGGGGGTCTCACCTGAAGGGCAGAGGGGAGGAATCCCCCCTCCCTCCCCTGCTTCCCCTGCTGTGGGACCAGCCCAGGGCAGGGAGGGTTCTCAGCCAGCAACACCCCAAATCCTTCTTCCAGGGCTGCTCTCCATCCCTCCATCTCCAGTCTGTGGATAGCAGGGCTTGAGCAATGCTCCAAAACGCACAGAGAAGAGAGGAAACATCCCGGGGAGAGCCCTTCTTGCTCCAGATGACTTCCCTGTGTACACACTGCCTGGGCAAACAGTGTCATGCAAATATTGATGCCTCATGTGTGGCTCTGAACTGGGGATATTGCAGCCCAGCCCCACAGGGAATGGCTTGTTTGATGTGAGCAGTGTGATATGGTTTGGGGAAGGTGGAGAGGATTCAGACACATGAAAAAGAAGCTAAAAGTGACTTTGGGATAGAGGCTGGCAACTCTTTTTTTTTTTTAAAAAAAAAAAAGACAAAACAAAACCAAATGGCAACTTAATGCCAGAAAAATTAAACCTCTATCTCAGAAGCAGTATCTTAAAACTTACACTTCATTGTCTTCTGTATGTGGGGTCCCAGTGCAAGCTCCCAGCACTTGGTACTTTTCTCAAGCACAGAGGAGCCTTTGTTTTGTGTTTGGAGAAAAAAGAGTGACAAACCACCCTGTTTGGAGACTGTTGGAACTCACAGCACTCCTGCTTGCAGGGATGCTTTTCAAAGGGTATGACTCACTTTTGGTGTTTGTGTATGTGTGACAAGAGAGAAACACAATCCATTTCAATAATTTTCCTTTTCATAAACAATCCTCTGGGGGCTGTTATCTCCTGGGAGCAGAGGGATTCCCTCGAGTACACCAGTCATCAGGGGAAGGGGTGTTTTGACCACCACCATCAGCCCCCTTTGTGGGGACGATGTGGCTCATGTTTGTCCGTATCAGCCCCTTCCCTCCCATCCATCCACATGTGCTTCCCACCAAACCCAGCTGCTCCATCGCCTGGTCCAGGAGACCGAGTTATCACTGCAGTGTGGGCTTTGTCCCCCATTAAAAACCTCACTGGTCACCACTGGGCAAACGCTGTTCCATCCCCCTGGCTGCCCCCACTGCTGTGGGCAAGCTCAGGTGGGTCCACGGCTGGCAGCATCACACAGGTCTATCTCCCCTTGCATAAAGTCAATTTTCCCGTGAGGCAGAGGCTTTTCCAGCACTTAAATCACATCCACCTCGTCTCCTCTCTCCTGCCTTCACCACTTGCCCTGCAAAACGCCTTGTGTCCATCCCCTGCGCCTCCAGGGGTGCCCGGCAAGGCAGGGAGGAATAACCCCGCAGAAACAAAGTGCTGGGCTGTGTCTGGCCAGGGGTGCCCGCTGTGATGGGGGTCTGTGCAGCAGAGCGAGACGCCTGGCTCGCTGCTCCTGATGGACACGTCCCACGGGGACAATGATGGAGTTCCTGCGCAGTTTCCACCGCTGACCTTTTCTCTGCCATGGAGAGGGAATGCTTCTCCCAGGGAAGGCTGGGGACAGCGGAGAGCATGTTATAGTGCTGGAAAATGTGACTCTTTCTTTGTGGAATGCCATTTCCCCCACCCCTTCTTTCCTTCCCTTCTCTCTCAAACCTCCCCCCCACCTTTAGAAAAATGTAGCACTGAAAACTTTAAAATTTAAGGCAAAAAATTGCTGTCTGCTCCCTCCCTCCCCTTCTCACTCTGTCTGAGCAAGCAGCCAAGCTGTTAAATGTTTTTACCTGCTGTGTCCAAGTCAAAAGTTAAATAATGTGTGAATGAATGTGGAAGGAAAACAAGAGGCAGAGGGGGAGTGCTGGAGAGAGTCCCTCTTACAACCCGGTAATTGCTACACGATGAGAACCAAATAGCACGCTGCTCCTCCCCAGGACTGGCCGGGGCATCCCCACAGGTACAGCCGAAGTTAATTATGGGGCTCTTGTTGCCCTTTGCTTTGCTGCTGGGGCTGCATCCTGCACACGTGAGCCCCAGAGCGTCTCACCCTGGCAGCCAGCACTCACCTTCTCGAGGTCACTGGGGTCACTTGACTTTCCCTGGGCCATCATGACTACAGAAATGCCTTTGCCCAGAGGTTGGGAGCGGCCAGCCAGCTGCCTATCTCCAACAGGAGCACAGTGTATTATTCTTGCTACCTACACAGTGCACTTGCCATTTCTTTTCTTCCTGGGGCTTGGTTGCTGCTCCTTGATGCTGGAAAGCTTTTGGTAAGCCAACACATCTCTGCATAGAGATGTTGGTTTGACCCTGCACGTTCCACCATTGCTGAATCTCCTTCGATGCTCTCAAGTCCAGCACTCCCTAGTCCTGCATATCCTCCACAGGATCACCTGTCCCACCTTCACCCACACGATGGGGTGTCCTGGCTGTCTCAGGAAAGTGCTAGTAGTTGGGGCAGTGTGGTGAATGAAAGCACTCTTGGCCCCTCTGGATGTGGATTCATCTCACCTGCATCAGTGGCCAGATGTCTTTAGTTTGGAGAGTTTCTTGGGGAGCAGTCCATCTGCCTTCTCCCATGGCTGCATGTAGGAGACACATGTCAAAGTGTCCTTCTCTCCAGGGGGACTTTAAGGGAAGCTGGACATGACTAGTTCCAATGAAGGGGACATGATGATGGATCTGTTTGGTCAGATGTCTCCTGCCCCATGTGTGGTGCACTCACTAAAGATGATCATTTAGTCTCCCCTTTGTTTTAGTATTGTTTTAGTGTGGTTCATGTTCAAATAGATGAGACACTTGATGAGAGAAAGGGTGATGCACCTGACTTTGCCACACTGGACCCGAGCAGGTCTTTGGTTTGGGTTTGTTGTGAACTGAAGCATCAGCAGATGCAGGAGAAGCTTTCCCCCACAAGTTCATGTTCTTTGACTTTTCCTTCCACAAACCCAGTTGATTGGGAGTAAATAGGCATTGCCACACACCCCACAGCAAATTTACCCTTAAGGATACCCTGAAGACTTCTAAGTAAAGACAGCATGTATTTTTTTTTCCCAACATTTCGTTTGGCAGGTGCTCCTGGAAGGCCAGGGCTGAGCAGTGGGGTTGGGAACTGACTGAACAGGACCTGTAGTCATGCTCAAGAGATTGCAAACACTGTTAAGCTCTTGGAGAAAGCACCAAACAAAATAGTTTGAAATTAGGTTGAAGGTACTTTCTCAAGAATTTTTTCCCCCAGAGGCAAAAATATATCACATGAGACTCTTGTCTTTCTATTGCTCACAGACAGAAAGGTGGGTCACACATTTGATGTTCACTCCTCTGAGCAGACCTGCCTTTAGCCTACCATGCATTTTTAATATTAGTCCTAAAAAGATTCCAGGTACAGTTCTAGATACTGGAGGGGTTTCAGAAATGCTTTTGTGCTGCGTGCCAAAATGCTAAAAGCAGGGCTAGATTGTGTCATCAGTTTTCAATCAAGCCCCTCTGTGCCTCTTTTTTGAAGCTGCTTAAAATATTACACATAAAATGGTGAGCAAAGACTTTCCATACACTTCAAAATCGGGGTTCCTCATCACAGCTGCTGTGGGTGGTTTGGGGTGTTCTTCTGGAGGACCCGTTCCTGTCTGGGTTCACGTGGCAGTGGCAGGAAGAGGGGGAGGATTTTGCTTGGCTTAGTTTGCACATTTGCTCTGTTTTGCACCAAATTTGATCATCATATTTTACAATTCCTTTGCAAGCAGGAAATCTAGACTATGGATCAGTGGCTGCCCTAATTTTTATTGGCAAATCATGATCTTTATTGGTGGAATTATGAGCTAGCTGAACCCTACAATCTTTGTGTAATGAGGCCAATATATTGCTACCAGTGTGATGCTTTAAGTTTAATGTAGCAAAGAACAAAGGTAGCTTTCTTCTTGCTTTCCTCCTCTTTCTCTTTCTTTCCTTCTCCCTCTACCCCTCTTTCCTTCTTTTCTTTTTTCTTTCTTTTTTTTTCCCCTCTGTTCTTGTTCTTTTTCCTTCCTTCCCTTTCTGTTCTGCTTTTTCCAAAACAGAGATCCAAATTTCCAAATCCATCCTTCAGCACAGATGATTATGTTAGTCTGGAATGCAAAAGGCTTATTGAAATGCCCCGCAGAGCAGTGTTTGGTAGGGGCAGTACTGTCCATCACCTTCAGAGGAAGCAGAGCCACCTGAATTACACATCCACTTTCTGGAATGCTGGAGGAGGGTCAGGTGAATTAAACCTTTTGTGGGTAAGGTTTTGTGGTTATGGTTGAATGGGACCAGCCATCACCCAAAACGCAGCAGCTTCCAGCCAAAATTTCAGCTCTGACCTCATTTCCAGTGCTCTCAATTGCCCTTTGGAGCAGCTTCTCTTCCTCCACGGACTGTGGAAGATCCAAACCATCTTAGACAATTACTATAAGTGGTTAAAATTATCTGGTGTGGATAATCCCTGTTCCTTCACCTCCCCCCAGGCTCTGCCCCAGGTAGTTGGAATCCAGACAGGAAAGTCAAAGAGAGGAACATGAGGTGAAATCCTGTGCCTGGCAACAAAGCACTCAGCAGTGAAAAGCTCCAGCAGAACCTTGGTTTTCACTTCCAAAAAGTTTAAAACAAGCAAGCAACCAAAGAAACCACAAGCCCTTTTGGTGATGTTTTAGGGTTTCTTTCAGGATGGGAGTCATCACAGCAGTGATGCACAGGATGAGAAGGGTCAGGTCCCTGATGCTGCCAGAGGTGGTGCTGGAGCCAGAGGAGCACATCTGGCTCCTCAGCTCATGGGCTGGGCTGGCAGTGTGAGCCACAAGAGCCTGTAAACCACCCTGTGCTACAGTGGTGTCACTGCAGCCCCATGAACATGAGTCCCACAGCACCACTTCTACAGTCCCCATCCACACCAGGGCCTTGCTTTAATATTGCTTGCACTTAATCTTCCCTTTGTAACATTTACTTAATTCCTTATTGTTAAAAAGCCCAGAGGAAGCACAGGCGAGTGTAACCTCTGCTGGCCTGCAGCTCTGAGCCATTAATCTGTCATGTCAGCATATTTTACTAATGCTGCCTTCCTGCCCACGGCCGGTGGAATACATCATAAGTCACTTACCATCTGCTGTGTAACTGCCTTGTAAAGTGTCTTTCTTCCACAGATTATTGCTTTGATAGATTAGAGGTTTGTACAGCCGTGATACCTCATCCCATCAGCTCTGGGCTCTCAGGAGGGCTTTCTTTGTGGCTGAAGCATCTGATCAATGCAAAGCCTGTAGCAGCATCTCGCCATGTCCCCCCGGCCAGGGAAGGGCTGGTACACTCACTTTCCAGATGAGGACACACTGCCCAGGTTCTGCCACCAGTGGTTTCTGGTGGGTTGGAGCTGCTGTCAGACCTGAAAACAACCTGAACTGAAATGGCCCTTTTGGGAAAGGTCGGTCTCTCTGGAGTGGGGCTTGGAAAACAAGGACTGATCAAAGGCCTGATTCAGTGAGATGTGGAGCAAGAGGTACAAGGTGCTTGAGAGTGACATACATCCAGTAAAACTTAATGAGTGTGGGGGTTTGTATTCAAGTATGAATTAAATGAACTAAGAAATTCAGTGTGAAGGGCTCAGGGACAGATCAAGCATGAGACCCACACGGATACAGAATAAAGATGCCAATCAAAGGAATATCAGCCTGCAGTCCAAGAGGAGTTGAGGACACCATGGCAGTTGGGATGTGGCATTTCCCAGCTGGATTTTCCCTGCATTTTGGCCCCAAGATACCCCAAACCAAAGTGGACCACCCCTCCTTGCTTCCCCTAAGGATTTGTCTCCCACGCCTTGGCATGCTCAGCACCCCAAAGCCCTCATCCACCTGAAAGCAGTTCAGCAGCCTCAGGGTTAAGTCAGATTTGGTATCCAACCAAGACCTGGCAGCTGAATTTTAGCCCAGCATGAGCTTTTATGATCAAATTATAGACCCTAGAAAGAGAAAAAAAAATACCCCCAAATTCCAGTGTGAGGTTTATAATGGAAATCATGACAGAGTTGTGATTGTAGGAGCAGGAGCAGCATCACTGCAACACAGTCGTAAACTGGCACTGTCCTGGGGGGTGTCACAAAAGGGAGAAAAAGGCACTTAAAAAAGCCCCTGGTACCCCCCAAGGGCCTGAGGAGGTGGGTGCCACGAATGGGGTGGGAAAAGGGCTCCTTGCCAAGATGAACTTTAAAGGATTAAATATGCCCCCTGGTGACAAATGGCACCCAGGGTGTCTCCACAGCCCCTGTGAAGGGAGCTGAGGTGCTAACCCAGCCCCTCCACGAGGCTCACCCCGACTCCTTGCACCCCTGGGATGGCAAAAGTTAAACACATCCATTTCCTGGGTGCACAGCTGCCTATATGGGGCCAAACTCACATTGTATGGGGCAAAACAACGCTGGACCGCAGGGATCTTCACAGTGTCAGTCTAATAAGGTGGAGGTGCAGCCTTTCCCAACATTTGAGTAGGAAAAAAAGTTAGTAAAGCTTCTGGATCTCATCGTTGATATTATCTGGCCATAAAGGGAGACAAAATATTTGTGAGCTGCTTGCAAATCCCAGCTCCTGAAGTGCTGCTCTAGACCCTGGTTTGCAGTAAGTTTGGTCCATTCTCTCCAGGACCTCTTAAAGAAAGGAAGGAGAATGGTGTTTGGCTCCGGCAGAGAGTGGAGAATGAGACGATAAAGCAACAATGGCCACACTTTATTGCCTTACTCACCCATGGTTTCTTGAGGCTGACTTATGGAAGCTTTGATTTACACTGGTGCAAGTTTTATCTGCTGCTGTCTTGGCCAGCTCATTCTTAATGCTGAGACCTATAGGCCTCTGCTGACTTTCTTGGTTAAATAAATTAAAGCAAATATAAACATTAATGGAAGCCACTTTATTTATGGCTAGATTGGAGCACTGTCTCTTACACCATGGGTCCAATCCAAAACCCATTAATCCAAAGCCTAATGACATCCCTACATCAGGCCCTATCTTTGGGCTTTTCCTTCTCACTATGAAAGGAACAGTTAAAAATAATTTAAAATGAGATTAGATTATCCAAAAGAAGCCATCCTGCACAAAACTTTCAACCCTTGTCACCTCTGGGGAGGCAGAGCATTGGGGATATTTTAGTGGCTGTTGTTTGAAGGTTAAGATATTCCTCCTGCAGTGATGCCTCCCCCTTTTTCCTCTCCATGCCAACCATCCCACCCTCTAAATATCTCCTTGTGGAGCCTTTTGCAATGCATCACGCACTGTTTGTGGCCAAACACATTTTTGGCTCTTCTCTATGATACAGAACCTAATTCCAGTTCTTCAGACACTTTCTCAGATTGTTCCCTGCCAAACGTTGACTTTTTTGGCCTGGTTGAATGAGAGAGAGCTTTCTGCTGCCTTTATTTTTGTTTTATTATTGTTATTTATTCAGAGATGTTTTCTGCCACATGTACTTGGATAACTGCTGGCTTGCCATTCCAGTGTCTTTCATGTGCTCCTTTCCTTGCCCTTATATCTCACCTTCTCCAATAAAAAACAAACAAACAAAAAAAACCCACAAACACCAAAAAAGAAAAGAAAAGAACAACGAAAGAACAGTTGCAGAAAGCAGAAGAATGGGGAAGTACAAAATGTTTTAAAAAGTGGGAAAATCTAGGAGTTGTCCCACAGAGTATTAGGATGAGTCAGGGATTGAAGCAGTGGTGTTTTCACATGGAAGGAGCAAGTCCTGGGTTATTCTTGTAGCAAAAGCCTTACTGTTATCACAGCTGTGGGAGGGATAAAAGGAGCACTGGGGAGGAGGAGTCACTCCTCAGTGAATATGAATTATTGTAGTTTATCAAGGCTGTGGGGACACCCCACTGTGGCCTTTTTGTACTTAAAGGGGCTTTTAAAAAGTGATGAAGACTTTTCATACAAGCAGACAGCGGTAGGAGAAGGGGAAACTGTTTTAAACTGAAAGAAGGTAGATTTAGATGAGATATTTGGAAAGAAATTCCTTCCTCTGAGGGTGGCGTGCTGTTTGGTTGCACTATTCCCTATGGAATTTAGTATAAGAACCCTCACTTCCAGGGAAAACAGTGTGCCAGGCAGAGGGGTTGGATGTCCCTGGTAGGTCCCAAGGCTCTGTGAGCTGCTGGAGCAGCACCACAATCGCAGGGAGGTGCTGCAGTGTGGCCACCCTGCCAGGCACATCCTCAAGAGACACCCAGGCTTCTGCTCAAGAGAATCACCCTGCCAAGCCCTCGACTCTCTGAGCAAAGTGACAAGTGGCTTTCAATTCAAATCTGCCTTGCATTCTGCTGAGGAGGGGATGGGCTGCCTGGACATTTACCCTGCAGATCTCCTCACTCACAGTACCTTCCTGAATATTTGTCCTGTAGCTTCCATGCAATCAAGTGAATAAGTGACATGCAGCAGCCTGTGTTCTCCAAGAGCAGGGTCCTCTCCAAGCACAGCAATGCTCCGAGGGGGCAAAAGGAACAAATACTTGCCTGTGCTTTTGTGCCATCCTATAATTAATCCTTGAAATGGCTCTGGAATGAAACTGGAGGAACTCAGTGCAGAGTCAGGTCCCGAATCCATACTACAGCCTTAAAAGTGCTGTACCTTGCTCAGCACCTGTTTCACAAAGTTTTTGTGATGGGCATGCTCCATTATGGAAGGAACCAAAGCCTGTAATCTTTTCATAGATAAACAGAAAGCCTGACTGAACCATCAAGGTGGAATCAGAGAGAAACCACATCAGGATTACAGAGAAATCACTCAGGGGAAAAAAATCACTGCTGTCAACAAAAAGGTCTCAACTCTAGTGTTTTCCTGGCAGTTTAGGAGAAGAGCAAAACAACCAAGCCTGGGAAGGATTGATTGAGACAGAAACATGAATTTACTCCCATGAAACACAAAAATATTTTAGGTAAAAACACAAAAGTCTGGTATTGCCTGTGGTTTAGGATTACATAGACCAGAGTGTATCTGGTTTTGCCGGTCCAGATGGTTCCAGTCTGAGTTTCAAAGCATGGCACCTTTTCTGCAGGTCAGTCTTGTCTGAAAAGCTCCCCAAAGCCCTTTGGATACCCTGGCCCTCATGCACGAGATGGTCCTAAGCCCCACTGAGTGAGAGCAAGACCTGTCCCAGCCCTCTCCTGACCCCTGCTTCCCATCACAGTTGGAAGGAATGTTGGGATCAGGGACTGGATTAGAACTGGGCAGAAGCAGGGATGTCTAACCAAGGGCCTGCTCAGAGATGAGGTGTTTCTACTCTCAGCCAGCAGTTGCAAAGCTGGGACCATAATGAAAGGCACCCCCCTGAATATTTTATATTATTCCTCCTATTCAAGAAGGCTATTTAGGCATTTTGTCCTTTGTAGTTTTCTCATTCTCTCCACTCTTGCGAAGCACTGCTATTAATTATGCACCCACTGCTCAGTCCCCTGCAATGAGGACTCAGGTCCAGCTCTGCAGCAAAGGAGGGGTTACTGGGCTTCTGCAGGGAAGAGAGAGCACTACCCCACCCTGGAGGGATCGTTCAGCTTTGGACAGAGGAGCTGACAGCTGGTTTTTATTAGGATGGAGGCCTTTAGAAGGCAGTGTTGGGGTAGGGCTGGGACCTTTGGTCTGGAAGAGAAGCCTTTTCTGCTCAGTCCCAGGGCTGGAAGGTTGGGCTTGATGTGTTCTCCTCTAGCCAAATGGCACAAACGTCAAGAAACTCTGCCTTGATTTTCCTCTGGCTGGTGGGGCAGCTGGGCTGGGCAATGGGACAGGAGCTGGTCACTGCTGTGGCTTGGACTGGGCATGGACTGGGTGCTCCTGCAGCACAGGGTACGAGTGATGATGTTAAAGACAAGGTGAGGGAGACAAAACCCACTGAAATTTAGGGAGCATGAATTGTGGCTACAGTTCTGAATCCTGCCCCTTTACAGGCAGGTAACTGGGGTGTTAGTGCACAAAAACATCTGCTGTTTGAGGGCAAGAGAAGAACAGAGGCACGATAACTCTTCAGGCTTGCATTTTGCCCTGAAAAATGATATCAATCAGATATACCAAGAAATCTTGGGTTGCTGCAATCCCGCTGCTTTACAGAGATGGCCTGGCAGGACAGGCAGTGGCCTCATCCCCTTTCAGAGCTGCCCATGCCATAGGTACAAGGCAGTTGGTATATGGCCTCTGTAAGATCTGGCCTCCATCTCCAGGGCTTGGGCACTACAAAAAGAACCACAGAGCTTTCACCTCCCTCTGCCTGCAACTTCTTGGGACAAAATCCTCATTTGTGTTATTTACCTTAGGGCTGCCAGACACCAGCACTGGAGCTGCATCCCTTCCACACACGATGAGCTGTGGCTGTGAGAGATGCTCGCACATCATTCCTAGTCCCTGCCAAGGTGTATTCTTTTTTTTTTAATCCCCTGTCTGTCCTCAGAACAGTGTTCCTCTTCCCACAGATGTGGCACCTCTCCCTGGATGCTGCACAGACCAGGAAGGGCCGTATCCAGTCTTGTCCCAGCACTCAGACTGTGGAGATCTGGTGGGAGGACTCGCCTTGCTGTGCTGTCCACACAGTTCTGAGCACAGCAGGTGCCTGCTGCAAACCCTGAGTGCTGTAACTACTGCTACTTACTGCTCCTGCTCCTGTTGATTAATAACAACTGCGTGTTCCCTGCAGCCCTTTAAAGATTAAGGTAATTTGGAAAAAGGCTATTTATACCGGAATCAGAGCATTTGCACAGCCAGTCAGGCTGCAATAGGCAGAGCAGGCAATTTCCCCATGTAAATAAGTCCTCCTTGGAGAGCCCTGACAAAACCTTCTCCTCAGAGCTGCACATTTCTGGGGTTCAGTGGGATGGGAGAGGGGCAGGGAAACAGGAGTTTGGAGCAGTTTGAGCACTTCTGGGCAGCTCTCACATGAAGAGAAATGCACATGCTGTGCAAGCTCCTGGCAAAACTGGGACTTAACCACATAATAGAGTGGCTTTGGGAATTTGGGACTGTGTATCCAGGGTTCTCTGCTGTTCACACAGGACCAGTAATTAGCAACCCGTGTATATGAATGCAACTGACACAGGGACACATCCAGAAAAATATTATCCTATAGAAACAGCTGCCCTGGAAATAGACCTGTAGGAAACTTACCCTGAGTCTTTTGCTCCAGGGACTAAAGCATTTTTTCTCCTCTTTTCTTTCACCTGAAACCCATGATTAAAGTGAAAAAATGACCGTGGGACTTTTGCAACCTGCACCCATTTGTTCAGAGCCCAGAGCTGACACAGAGCGCTGAAATTCAGACTCATGAGGCCTGTGGCTGGGAAGCCAATTGTGGTTTTCTTTCTTCCTAGGTCTTATCTTAACCCTTTTTCTTTTTTAATTTTTCATTTTTCTCCCTTATATTTTTTCCTTTTTCTTCCTCTTTTTGTCTTGTCTTTTTTTTCTTCTTATCATTTTTCCTTTTCCCTTTTATTCATCTTTCTCTTTTTAAATTTTTCAGCCTTCCTTTTATTCTTTCTCTTTTCTCTTCCCCTTATCTTTTCTCCATTTTGACTCCCATTCCCACTTTCCTCTTTTTGTAATCTCTTTTTCCTTTCTATTTTCTTTTAATTTTAAAATTTCATTTTTCTCTTTTTCCCCGTTTTCTCATTCTTCTCAATTTTTTCTTCCCTCCTTTTCTTGTATCCTCTTCTTGTATCCTTTCCCCTTTTCTTTCGTCCTTTCTTCCTTTTCTTTTCTTTTCTTTTCTTTTCTTTTCTTTTCTTTTCTTTTCTTTTCTTTTCTTTTCTTTTCTTTTCTTT
>JAWWEW010000001.1:15692058-15764508 GCA_035583185.1 Anabacerthia variegaticeps | reverse complement strand
TCTTTCTTTCTTTCTTTCTTTCTTTCTTTCCCTTTCTTCCCTTTTCCTTCTTTTTATTTTCCTTCCTCTTTCTCTAGCAGTCAATCATGAAGCATCCAAAACAGATCTGAAAGCAAAACCCAGCCATGAGCATCTCCCTTGTCCCCGATCGCAGCCAGCTCGGAGGGGCTGCGGCTCCACTGCCAGCCCCGCGGTGACACAGCAGTGCCCGTGGCCGTGTCCCCGTCCCTCTCCCTGTCCGTGTCCCTGTCCCTGTCCCTATCCCCGTCCATGTCCCTGTCCCTGTCCCCGTCCATATCCGTGTCTGTGTCCCCGTCCATGTCCATGTCCCTGTCCCCGTCCGTGCTCGTGCCCGTGCCCGTGCCCGTGCCCGTGTCCCTGTCCCTGTCCCCGTCCATGCCCGTGTCCCTGTCCCCGTCCATATCCGTGTCCGTGTCCCCGTCCATGTCCATGTCCCTATCCCCGTCCATATCCGTGTCCCTATCCCCGTCCATATCCGTGTCCGTGTCCCCGTCCATGTCCGTGTCCCTGTCCCCGTCCATGCCCGTGTCCGTGTCCCCGTCCATATCCGTGTCCGTGTCCGTGTCCCCGTCGCGGAGCCGCCCCGGGAGCGCCGCCGGTTCCCGGGAAGGCAGCTCCCCGCAGTCCCTGCCCATGGTCATCACCGTCCCATCACAGCCCCGTCCCCCGAGCCCCCCGAGCCCCCCGAGCCCCCGCCCGGCCGGCCCGGCCGCCGGGGCTGTGCGGGGAAGGAGCGGGGGGGACGCGGAGCCTTTTGTTATGCTAATCGGGGCTGACATCACGCCGCATATCAAAGCCGAGGGGGCCGCATATAAGGAGGGTCCGGGGGCCGCCCCGGCAGAGCGGCCCCGGCCCCGCACAGCCCGGCCCGGGCGGAGGTGAGCGGGGATGGAGCGGGGGGGACAGGACGGGACTGGGACCCCCCGGCACCCCCGGAACGCCCAAGGGGCGGGGGTGGCCGGGAATGGGGTCTGCGGGGAGCGGGGGCGATGGCAAGGCGAGGGGATGCGTCCCGGGAGGGTGCAAGGGAGTTGGGAGAGCCGGGGGTGCGAGGGAGAGAGGAGGCTTGGAGGGTGCACGGGAGAGCTGAGGGATGCAGGGGAGACTGGGGAGCTGAGGGATGCAGGGGAGACGGGAGAGCTGAGGGATGCAGGGGAGACGGGGGAGCTGAGGGATGCAGGGGAGACGGGGGAGCTGAGGGGTGCAAGGGAGAGGGACGAGCCGGCGGATGGCAGGGAGAAGCGAGAGCCGGGGGGATGCGAGGAGGGTGCATTAGAGACCTGAGAGCCGGCGAGGGCTAGTGTGAGTGCCCGAGAGAGGAAGGACTCGGGGCAGACGGAGATCCAAAGGGTGTAAAGAGACCCAAGGCTGATGAGCTGCAGGGGAGACTCAGGAGCTGCAAGGGAGACTGGAGCCCCCGGGGCTGGAGGGAGAGGGGAGACTCGGGCTGCGATGGCAGGAGCTGCAGGGCAGAGAGCAGAGCGGGAGGCTGAAGGGCAGCGGGGACACCCAGGGGCTGCCCTGGAGAAGGAAAATGCAGAGGGGCTGCAAGGGACAGGGGACACCGGGAGCTGGAATCAACTCCACCACCCCCTGTTCCTTCCCTGCTCTCTGCAGGTCGTTTGGGGATGTGCTACCCCTAAGCCGGGCTCCTGTGAGAGCTGCAGCCTGGCAGCAGGGACACATGGGTGCCTTTCCTTCTGGGGGGGAAAGCTGGAAAAATGTGAGCTGGATACTCTCAGGTTTAATACCCAGCTCAAATTGCCTATTCCCATCCCCGAGTCCGGACTCTTGGAGGTGTGGGACGGGAGCGTTTTGGGGGTGCAGGAACGGGGCTGGCTGCAAACAGCCCAGAGGGGAAGAGGAAGGAGCTTTGAGTTAAAACCAGCTCTGCTTTTCAGGAGCCCGCAGGCCACTCGCTGCTGGTTTGATCAGTGACCCACAGCTCTCCAGAGCTGTAAACATCACGTCTGCCCCAAAGAGTCTCCCACCCCGCCCCTTGCAAATTCCTCTTGCAAATGTAACCTGTGCTGGACTGAGTGGAAAAAGGCATTATTACCTCCCCAAATAACAGGGGTGCAATTTCAGGCCGAGCTTGCAGCTCTTGCTGCTCTTGCTGGGTGGGAATGGGGGGGTTAGATCATTTTTCTTCCTCTCCAGGGGCTGGAAAAAAGTTTGTGAGTTTTTTTGCAAGGCAGAGGGGAAAGCAGAGGGTGGTGTTGGCTGGTCAGGTTTAGTGAGAGGGTTTTAGACCATCTGAGACATTTTACACCGAATTGTGCAGTGTTTCAAGGGAGGGAGATAAGGGATATGAAAAAACGGAATGGACACTGAAAGGCATGGACAGGATTAAGGGTTGAAGGTTTCCAGTGTGCTTGTGGAGAGGTGGGAAGAAAAGAGCTCCCAAAGATCAAGAGATACAGAAATACTCTGAAACAAGAAGTGTGTGTGCCTGGACGCTCATGGGAGCATTGCCTTCAGGGGACATATCGAACCCAAATCCAAGCAGGCATTGAAGAAAAACAACCTGTGCCAATGAAATCCTGCTTCCCTCGTAGGCAGGCAGTTCTGTCTCGGACTTCAAGGGAGCCGGGAACTCGCCCCTAGAGGTTATTAAAATCCTTTGTAATAACAGCACTTCTCTAGTAACCCTTTACACCAGGCACCAGGGTTGGGAGAGCCAGAAAGCAGCCCGAACAGAAAAATGTGCTGCAGATGGCAGAGAAAAGACCCAGAAATATTCCTTCCCCCTGACCCAGTTGCTCCCCAAATGCAGCTACCGAGGCAGAAAGCTGCAGCTGGGCAAGCCCAGCGCTGGGAGTCAGGTAGGATGCGCTTTTCCCAGGGTCCCGGGTTCCCCCGGGTGATGCTGGCTGCTCCAGCCACCCCCAGCCCCTCCTCAAACCCCTTCGGAACGCACAGACCCAGCTCGTCCGTGCCAGTGTGCCAGGACATGGGCTGGGGCTCCTGACGTGCAGTGTGGTGGGCAGCTTGTTCTATTTGTTTTATTCTTGGCTGTCTCACGGGGTGGGAATCCACCGCAAAGACCACAAGAAGGAGCCCGGAGCGGTCTCTGAAGTGAAGAACTGAAGGGAAACCCATTTACTGCTATTAATACCGCTGCTAAAATAAGCAAGCTGTGCCCTGGAGACAGTCAGGACCCCTCTAAGAATTTAAGTCCCGCACCAGGTTTGTTTATTTGTTTAGCCTGAAGAAGGGAAACACAACAGAAAGAAAAGAAGGGACAGCTTTCTTGCCTCCTTCTGGCTGCTCCCCGGGGACAGAAACGGGATTTCATGTTGACAAAGTTGCAGCCTTTTCTGTGAGCTCCAGGTGCCCGAGGACTTGGGAGAAGTGAGAGGCAGAGTTAATGAGGTGAGAAGGAAAGCAGAAGGGAGAGAGGAAAACACATTTGTTGTAAGAGATCAGAGCGAAACATCTGCAGGGCACGGGCACCTGCATTAAGTCGGGAAGTGCCGTTTTTATAATTTGTCTTCCCTTAAAAAAAAAAGAGGGGGGAAAAGAAATCTGGAGAGAGGGAAAGGAGAGATGAATAGCTGAAGATCTGGGCTAGTCTAAAGATTTTTTTTTTTTTTCCTTTTTCCCTAGCAGTTGCACAAACCTTTTGGAGAGAGGGAGTAAAAAAGCCCTGAAGTGAAGCAGCAAACGAAGCCTTGCCATGTGCAGGGTTAAATGGAAACACACAATCAGACCGTAACTCAGGGTGTAATTCAAGCCATACGGTTTGTCTGTCTGTTGACTCGGAAGGTTGTATCAAGGCTTGGCAAGGGAGGGGACTGAGAGGGGATAATCCAAACTTTTTCGTGATTCATAAACCACTCCTTTGCAATTTGGATAATAGATTTCTCTCTCGCCACGACTCACTGAACTTCAGAGTTAACTGTAGCTGGGGCTCTTTCTCCCTCTCCTTTCAGGTTGTTCATCTCCAAGAACAAGCAATACCCAAACTGAGGGGAAATACATTGTGCAAAAAATCAGGAAAACTCCTTTTTTTTGTTTTGTTTTTAAATTTTTCCTTGACGAAGCTGATTTCCTTCGGCAGGCAGAGGAAGGTGGAGAAAATGAAGCCAAGCCTGCGATTTTTCTTTGCTGGTTTTCTGTCGCTGATTCTGCAGACGGGGCTTTGCTATGGGATAAAATGGATGTAAGTACCTGGCTATCTCTCTGCATTTTTGACGTTTTTGTAGGCATTGCTGGACTCTTACCTGTTTGCACAACTGCTGTAAGGCTGTTTAAAGAGCAGCAAGCACTGCAGTTCTCTGGGCATTCATTGATTTCAAGTGTGTGTACTGGGGGCTTGTGCTAACAATATGTCTCCATCTTCTTTCCAAAATATGCATGATTTCAGCTCGGTTTTGTGGGTTTTTTCTCCTCATTGATACCAAAGGAAAGGCACACACTTGAACAGCTCACATGAGCCACTTAATGAAGTTTCTGGTGTCAGCTCCTGCCTTGCTGGGAACATTCCCACCAGGACCACTGGTCATGCTGAGTGGGAGCTGAGAGCAGTGGGAGAGGCAGCTGAGATAATGCCACTGATCTCCAACCACAGGGGATGCTTGACAGATAACATGGGTTTTTTTGTGGACCTTTTAACCTTTGAATTTTATGAAGGGTGTTAAAAATGAGGTGAGGAGGGGGGAAGGAGGTGAAGAAATACCAGGGAGTGTGGTCAAATCTGGATTGAGTTTCCTTGGAGGTAATGTCACTGCAAACAAAGTGAAAACATTGCTATCTCATTTCTTTGCTTAAGCAAGCGATCAATTAGTTGCTTACTGCAAAATAAACAAACAAGCCCCTCCAGCTCCAATCTGTTTTCGTGTCACCGATGAGTGATCTCTTTCCTACTTGGGTTTGGAGCTGGGCACAAAATAAATAAGGGGGTGTGGCTTTGCCTCAAATGACCATCTTCTGTAAAAGAAGAGGCACAACAACATACAATGCCAGGAAGACTCTGTAGTGCATTGAGGCATAAATTTTTGGGTTAGGTGGGGAAATTGGGACAAGAGGGTCCTGTTGCTCCTTCTGCCAGAGACCCTGGGCTATGTCTAATTCCCATTCTGCTGTTCCAATCATTGTCATTTGAGGCTCTCTCCATGGCAACTTTCATAAAGGCTCTCTTAAATTTGGACGTCTGCAAATTCTAGTTGTTTGCAGTGCCCAGCATGCAGTCAGGGGAGAGAGGACTTTCCAAGTGGCCATTTGCAGTGTCCAAACAGAGACATCCAACAGAAAGAGCAGGTGGTGTCCTCTGGAGATGCAGTGGATTGCAGGGAACTGGCTGAGAATCTCCCCACTCTAAGGACCACCTTGGAAGTAGAGGAGAGTCAGGATCCGATTTGCTCCTCGCTGCCTTGGCTTTACACCTTGTAGCAGTCAGCACAGCTCAGTTACACAGCCCAGCTGTTCTTTCTGCCGGCTCCCTCCAGTATTCAGGCTCACTATTCAGGCTCTCAGCTCTGCATGGATCCAGCACCTCGCACAGGGCAGGCACCTCCTTTCTGCGGGACATTTAGCAACTTGCCCCTAGGGCTCATTTGCAGCATTTATTTCTCTGCAGCACGGAATTCAAGCTGCTTTGTGGCACCCCGATTCAGCAGGGCACTTGTGTGTAGAACCAGGACTGAGTGGAGGGGCTGTATCGTGTGCTTGGCATTGGTGTCCCACTTCAGAAAGGTGCTAAATCACAAGGAAAGGGCTTGACTTCCTCCAAGGGGCAGAGGCCAGATGAGCTTCAGAGGGAGCCTGTTAGCCTGGTGACAAGCCATAGGCATGGAACAATGGAAGGCAGGACAAGGTCCCCAATAGCTTGGCTGGCAAAAGTAGCCTTTGGGCTGGGAAGTGGATAAGCTGCAAGGGTTGCTTTTGGGGATGGGGTGAGGGAGAAGCATTTGGAGGCAAGCACTGCAGTTGCTGCTCCTCCTTTTCTCAGCACGGATATCCCCCCTATGGAAGAGTGAGTGGGGAAGATGAAAGCTGGATAGAAGCAGTATTTGAAGCATGAGCTGTGTCCAGATGTGCTATTGGGGCTCCCCTCACACCTGCTTGGAACCTGGTGGAGACCTGCCCTCCCTGTCCCACAGTGCTGGGTTGCTGCCAGCTGGCGTTTCACAGCATGATGTTTGGGGCTTTTTTCATCGGTTGTTTCTCCTCATTTCCCCCAGCCTTGTTTTCCTATGGAAACATTGGCCAATTTCCCCCCTCTCCGTTGCCCTTTTCTCTTGGGGCTCAGGGTCTGTCTGTGGAAATCACACGGGTGACTCTTGTTGAACAGAGAAGCAAACACTGAGCAGTCCCTCAGAGCTGCAATCCCAGCCCTGGATCCCAGCACAAATCTGCTCCTTCCCCCTCGTGCTCGTGTCAGGGAGGGAGGGCAGTGCCGTGAGATGCTGCCAGTGGTGGCTGCTCAGAGCGCTCTGCCCCTGCCCCGTTGTGGTAGGCACCGTGCCAGAGCCCAGCTTCAAAGAGGATTTGGGAGGGAGGGACAGATAAGGATGAGGGTTTGCCAGCCTGGGGAAGAGGGAGAGACTGATATGGAAGGTGATAGGAAATTCAATTTGATTCCATGCGTGATGTAATTGCAGGGGGAGGGGGAGAAGGAAAACACACTTTCCAGCCATTTAGGACTTCCCTGTAACACAAATATCCCCTGTAAATCAGGAAAAGCAGGGAGAAGGTAAAAAAAAAAAAAAAGGTTTATTTATTTTATTTGGCTTATTTTTATGAGTTCTGTGGTCCAGATCCCCAGCTGTTGGAAATTGGCACCGGGCACCACCAAGCCTGCAGGGTGGTGTGTGGACAGTCAGCATCTTGTAAACATGTTCTTGCTGATGGAGAAACTTTGTACTTTGGGCTCTTCCACCTGAGATCCAGAGAGCTGCTCAGGTGTAAAGTCAGGCTGTGGACAGATCTCGGCTGGATCAGGGTTGTTGTGGAGAGGCATCTTTCCCTCCAATGCATATGAGACCCTGAGTGTTATTTGTGCAAACACTTTTCCAACCCCAAAGCAGGAGGGGTTTACATCATTTTGTGTCCCGGTGGCTGGGGAGGTGGGGCAGCCTTCAGTTGCAGTGGGATATGTCCTAGGGCCAATGCATCCAGGAACTCTGCTGCTTTCCCATCTCCTTTTGCAACCCCTTTAGCATTCCCAGGAGGGCTTGGGTTTGGCCAGGCAACTGCTGGAGCAACTTTTTCGGTAGAACTGGAAAAGAGATGAGCACTAGAGGGAGCTGCAGCCAGATGTGCTGCAGAGGGCTGCAGATGTTGGGATGTCCAGGCACAGAGTAGCTTTTGAGGCACTTCTGCCTCCACAGGGGTTGGCATCTCCTCTGCCCCTCTGTGCTGAGTGTCACCTTCAATGCAAGAGTGGTTGTAAAGAAGCCAAATGCAGCAAGTGGGACTTTTTTTGCACAGCTTGCAGAATAAGCCCAACCAAGTGCTGGCATTAGAAATGCCGTAATTTTTAGATGGAGCTTATTCACTTTGGGAAGTCCTTGTTACGGTGGCCCAATGACACCCTGTGTGCTCTGGAGCTGTCCCCAGCCGAGCACCATTCCCACCTATTGCTGCACAATCCCCATGGCTAAATCACGGCCCTTCAGAAGCAAACCGTGGCTTAGCCACACGTAGTTTGGTGAACACAGGGTGTCCCCCAGCCCACCAACCTCGAGCAGCCCTTCTGCAGCCAGCAGAAGGCAGGGGAGCAAATGGAAAGACTTTGTGCTTCCTGGCAGCTCCTGCCTCCCTGGGCTGGCCAGGGGGACAGGGGCGCCTGCGAGGAGCCCGTCTGCCTGGCACAGGGGCTGCCAGAGGAGCTGCTGGGACAGGGCTGGGGATGGGGGGGCAGGAGGGGCGAGGGAGGGGGGACCACGGCTTTGAAGTTTGTGCTTCGCTCCGTAGGCAGCTCAGGAAAACTTGACAGAGCTCCATGGCCAACTCCTGCTGGCAGGGACTTCAGTGGGGCTGGGGCTGGGGCTCAGCGGCCCCGTGCCCGCCGCTGCCAGCGCTGGGTTTGGCACCCAACCTCAAAGCAGCTCTTATTTTAAGCTTTTGCTTCAGGGTTAGTTCCCCCCCCAACACATACACACATTTCACTCCCTCTTCCTCCTCTTTCTTCTGCTATATAAATACTGCTTCTCTGTTTGAAAAGGCTTTGCAGGACCAGTGGAAGCATTTACAAGGGGATGTGGTGTCTTTCCCAGCACTTGTGGTCCCAGCAGGAGCAATACAGGTCAGGGCGGCAGGGCATGGGCTGCCTCTGAGTCCCAGGAGCTCAGGCAAGGTTATTGTAACACTCCTGCGAGCCTTTTCCAGATGAAAACCCGAAGAAATGAGGCTCCTGCAGATTAAAAACCTTCAATGAGGTCGAATACAAAACCCCCTCCATCTCTGCCTCTCTTTATTAAAGTTTACCACACACTTCACTCTCCACAGCCGTGCAATTTTGTCTAAATCTTTTTGTTTCACCCAAATCCCTGTAAGATTAGGGGCTTTAGGAATAGGCATAAAAAAAGAGTGCCTTTGCAGGAAGCAAAGCTGACAATTTCAAGCAGAAGTTCAGGGTTTCACCAACAGTCCCTCTGTGAGACCTTCTGGGTTCACATCACAGGAGGGAGGATGGGGAGATGCCTGCAGAGAGAGCCCACATCAGAGAGAGAGGAGATCCTTCCACCCTTTAGGGGTATTTTAAGGGACTTCAATACTTTGCTGTGCAATCCAAGGAGTTTTTTCTCCCTTTGGCTTGACCAGGAGCAGTGTCTTACTCACAGTGGACCTTGTAAACCAGGTAATGTATGGCTTTCACCGATACCCGCTGAGATCTGAAGATGTTTCTCCCGAGCTGCAACTCCTATGAATAGTCTTCTCACGGAGCCCAGACCTGCAGGAACGGGCCTATACCTCTCAAAGGACCTAACACTGCAGAGCATTCATGTTTTCAAATGAATTTATTAACTGGCTGAGATAATTAAAAGAGTAAACGAATGTCATGATTCATCCCTGCATCATGTTTCCTCTGTAATTATGTTTATGGCTTTCTGTCAGTATCCATAACTTCAATTGGAAGCCCTGCTACGCTATATATAAAGCAGGAGATGTTTGGTTTGGGGCCTGTTTATTTAAAGGGATGGGTCAAATATGTATATTTAAAAAAACCCACGAAACAACCATCCTTCAGTTGTCCTCATCTTTCTGGAGAGTGAAGGATGGGGCAGGAGACTCAAGGGAGAAGAGCACGACGTTACCAGGAGGAAAGTGAAAACCAGCCTTTCTAGGGTGGCAGCAGGTAAAAGCCCCTTTTCAGAGGAAGGGTGTGAGCCCACAGAAAGATGTTGGTCAGGGACATTTTTCCCAGATGGAGGACTAGTCTGCTAGCTGTGCCCCCCAGGGCCGCTTTGTTCAGGCTGGCTGTGCCCCCTTGGCTCCAGTTTCCTTCCCAGTGCTGGTGATCACTGCAGACTGGGTGAAGGTAGGGCAGAGACCCACCACCAAATCCCACCATGGACCACGCTCTTTGGGAGGAAGGTGGTTTGCTTCCCACTGCCCCACAAATTACCTTTTCAGGGGGTGGGTATGCAGTCTCTGATGGTGCCAGAATTTAGGGAGCAGGAAGGGGTGGTGCCTTTCCAAAGGAGTGACATGGGGTGGAGAAGAGAGTTCTGAATGTAGGACAGAGACTGGCCAAACCTGGGCTGTCAGGGTGTGGCTTGAGCACCTAATGGGCCTCTCACATTCCTGACCAGTGATTTATAAGACACTTTTTGGTCTCAGCGAGTGATTGTAGTACCTGAGTTTGCTTTTCCATCTCCATTACCCTTTACTTTTTCCTCCCAGCTCTTGGAGATGTTTCCAATTACAGGTTCTCACAAGCAAAAGCATGAAGTTCAGGCCTGGGAGATGTTCAGAAAACACCTTCCTGCATCTTGCACTTTTATTCTTGGTGGGCTCCCTGGAGCTCGGCTCATTCAATGGGAAACAGCCATTGCTGCCATTCACTGAGTTCTCACCAATGGGGAGATGTTTCTCCCTCTTCCACGAAGCCAATGTCTTTCTCACACTGCCTTATAAACCTGCTTCTCTTATGGTAATCACTTCAGGCCATCTGTAATAACACGATCTCATTGTAGCACATCCCCCTTTTTCACACTGGGGGTGAGTTTCAGTCTGAATTCAGCTTTCACCCCAACCTGTCAGTGGTTATTTCTGCTATTCATGACTTGTCTGTACTGGTGAGATACAGGTGCCTCAGTGTAGCCTTTAAAGGTGCTGGAAATCTCGATACAGGACCAGAAAACGTGGTGCAGGACTGGGAGATGCATGCAAACATCTGGAGGGCCAGGTGAAACATCGCAGAGCTTCTCAAGTGTCACAGGGCACCTCTGATTAGAAAACTGAGCTGGTCCCCCATAGTGCAGCCTCTCTCAAAGACCTGGAATCTGCTCCTTTGCCTGCAGCTCTAGCTGTGAAGCTCCCTCCCTTCTCCTGTCACACCCTGCCTGCTTCCCGTCCTGCTGGGACGTGCTGGGCTGGAGAATTCATCCTTTTTACTCTATTAGTGACGAGCTGCCTTGGGCCTTTGCCTGATTTGTGTTTCAGACCATTGCTGGGAGTTGCTGATAGGCTTTCTGGGATAAGTTTTCACAGGTCCCTGGTGCCAAGTTCTGGGGGTTGGACACTTCTCACCCAGCTCTGTGCTCATACAGCCCAGATGTCTGTGTCCCACTTGGTGCCTGGGTTTCCTAGATGGTGCAGGAAAGGGGTGTTTCTAAGGCATGATGTTATCTTACTCTGGATCTCAAAAGCACATCAGGCAAACTGCTTGCTGCACATGGCTTTGTCCTTGCCTGGTTCCCTTCTAAGGCAGGATGAGGTGCCCCTCTCCAAGCAGGGAGCACTGCATGGACACCAGGGTGTAAGGCACTGAGCTGAACTGCAGGGCGGGATTCCTGATGATTAAATCATAAATTATTTAGGTTGGAAAAGACCTCTGCGACCATTAAGGCCAACCAATAACCTAACACTGCCAAGCCCACTGCTTTTTCCTTTCCCTTGGAATTCACTGGCCAGAACTTCTGTTCACAGTGTGTTTAATGTCCCTCTTTAAATATGTGTGTGATGTACGTATTTACATAACCAGCAGAGTGGTGGTTTCCCTTCCAAGTTTGCCACTGATTATCTAGTGCCAGAAATGCCAAACTCCAGTCCCCTGGGAATTTGTCAGTGCAGACCTACTCAGCCCTAGCAAGGACTGGAGCTTTTCCCTGCCTGAGGAGTGGTTGGGGTGGGCAGTCACAGATAGCTCCAACACACACAGCAGCTGGTTCCAACCAACCTTGAGCGAGCTGGTGGAACACAGATATGTTTTCCTGAAAGCAGGAGATCAGAGCTAATACCCCCGATTTTGGTTAGGGCTCAATTTTAGCTCTTTTTCCATCTCATTTAACTTCTGAAGGATGTGGCTGTTACAGCAATAAAGTGAAATGCACCCAGAAATGTGTCTGCTAATAAGCCAAACTAACCAAGATGGCTTGGGATGAAACTGAAAGGCAACACATTTAACAAGGAGAGAAGGAAATAAGTGTTAAAGTAGTTGTGTTGCCAGGATCAGATGCCAGTTATTGATGCAGCCAGCTAGAAAGTTGTTTTATGGGAAGGAATAACATTTATGACTACCCTAAGCAGGCCATAAAGATACAAAGAGAGTTACACACCAGGCTTCTGCTGATTACTGTGGGTGCTTGGGGAAGAAGAGCACAGCCCTGCACGATGCAGGGCAACATTTGCTCTTTTCTCTCTTTTTTAACTGGGAAAAGTTGATGCCTGGACACTGGGAGAGCCAGTGGGGTCTTTGGAGTGCTGTTTTCTCCTGTGGTAACAAATGTGCTGGGACTGGTGGATCCCTCCTCGGGTCTGGCTCTCTGCACATCCTCTCGTGGTTGTGTATTGTGGCTTTTGGGGACTAGAGAGCCAGGCTACCTACTGCAGCAGTGATGGGATCACTGGAGGCCCTTGGCCTTAACTCGAAGTGAAAGCACTTGTTTTGCAAATTTGGTGGCTTTTCCCTAGGCCTTGCAGGGGATTATGTCCATAATTAATTACATGACATTTAGCTTAATCCCGTGAGTGTGTGAGACAGATGCTGAATGCAAAACACTGATAACACCAACATCACTTTTCTTTTTTTTTCTCCCTGCATGCCACAGTCTCGGAGGGTCCAATTTTCTGTTATCTTGGAACTGATGGGTCATTTTTCACTCTGCTGGGAGGTCCGTCCTCTTCATTCTTCAGCCCCAGGAGCTTTGTGCAGACTCCCCTCAATAACGGAGGGAAATGTGCACTTCTGGAGGGTGTTTCCTTCCATCTACCTTAAATGCCTACTTTAAATGAGATAAATCCCTCTTCACAGTTGTCCATCTCTCTCACCAACTTAAACTAGACCTCTGTTTACAGGTGAACACAGGCCACTGGCCTGGGGATGGAGAAACTGGTATCGCCCTGAAGATCAGCGGTTTTAACGTGTTTTAACACCTTTTCTGCCTGTGCTTGTCTCCTCAGAGCTCTGTCCAAGACCCCTTCTGCTTTGGCCCTGAACCAGACCCAGCACTGCAAGCAGCTGGAGGGGCTGGTGGTGTCCCAGGTGCAGCTGTGCCGCAGCAACCTGGAGCTGATGCAGACCATCATCCAGGCGGCACGGGAGGTGATAAAGACCTGCCGGAAAACCTTCTCGGACATGCGCTGGAACTGCTCCTCCATTGAGCTGGCTCCCAACTACCTGCTGGACTTAGAGAGAGGTGAACAGCCCTGCTCGGGGCTGCACAGTCAGCCTGTGTGTGTGTGTGTGTGCTGGGGAGGGGAAGGGGCTTGCTGCCAGGGGGGACACAGAGGGACCTGCTCTCGGAGACCACACTCATGGTAACTGTGCTGGCCCTGCCCAGGAGCTCTGGGGTCCAAGGCACCACAGCTCTCACAAAGCAGAGCTCCATTCTGGACTGCTCATCCCATACAGAGTCATAGGAGGAGGACAGGGCTAAAGGAGGTGGGAGAGTTCATGAAAGGGCTTCTCCACAGCCTCCAAGAGCAGGTCACACCACGGTGAACAAGTTGCATAAATCCATGTGCCTCCTTGTGTTGAAGAGCTCACTTAAGGGTTGTGCTCCAAACTGGTGATGCCATGGGATGCCTGAGGGGCAGTGAGTTGATGTGTTGGCTGCTCTGTGGGGCACAGACTGTGTGGGTCTCTTTTTGGGGAACATTCAGCTGGCCCAGGAGGCTGAGCTGGAGTTCTTGTCTCTTCCAGGCACAAGGGAGTCAGCATTTGTGTATGCCCTTTCTGCTGCTGCCATCAGCCACACCATTGCCAGAGCCTGCACCACCGGGGACCTCCCTGGCTGTTCCTGTGGTCCCATCCCAGGTGAGACACCTGGACCTGGGTATCGATGGGGAGGATGTGCAGACAACCTCAACTATGGTCTTATCATGGGGTCCAAATTTTCAGATGCTCCCATGAAGATGAAAAAATCAGGATCACAAGCCAATAAACTGATGCATCTGCACAACAGTGAAGTAGGGAGACAGGTAACAAATCCACGAGAGTTATTGTACTTGTACAAACATCCGCAGTGGTCGGTGGCTCTGTGAGGTTCAGTGTCTCTGGCAGGGAGGGAAAGGAGCAGGTTTCTCCCCCATTGCTGTGCACTCCTTTGGCCTGCTGGAGATGGTGGCTCCGTAACTCACCCTGGGACTCGGGAGGTCCCAGCACCATTATCAGCCCTCCATGAGCGTGGGTGGGATGTCTCATTGCCACCTGGGGGTCAGGGGTGGCTCTGGCTCGCTGTCCCCAGCAGGTGTGGTGGGATGGGTTTCCAGGGGTGCTGTGCAGGCGAGGGGCTGGGTGAGTGTGGAGGATTAGCATCTGCAGCAGCAGCTGCCTCCAGCCTTCCCTGCAGCCAGGAGCGGTGGTTTCTTTTCCTTTTGAGACTGCTTTGCTGCTGATTATTCTCATGTCTGGCACCAGCAGAGGGGTAATGCTGACCATGTGCAGAGCTCGGTGTGCTCTGAGATGCAAATCCTGAGAGCAGCCCTCATGCAGCTGGAGAAATGGGTGGGGGACTATAAAGCTGACTCCTGCACCATCTCTGGGGCTGCTCCCAGCACACAGCTTGGTTCCTCCAGGGCTGCCTGTGCAGACAGAGCTTGGAGCCTGTTGAGCTCACAGTGTAGCTGCAGGCTGAGTGTACCTTTGCAGAGCACCACCATGCTGAATTTCCCTCCCCTGGGTCTTTTCTCCTACTATGCCCATTTTATTTGGTTTGGGGTTTTGTGCTGGGGTTTTTTTAAATCTTATTTTATTTTTTGTAATGTCTCGAGTTTTCATTTCAATTGCAAAGGGCAAATTGCTGTGTGGGACACAGCGTTGCCATGGCTGGTGCATTCAGCCCTTCCTGGCAGCATCCTGCATGTCCTACCGAAATGAGAACAGTGCAGAACCAAAGCAAAAGGCTATTTTGGCCCCATGACCAGCAGAAAGGCAGAGTGAGAAATGAGAGTGCCCTGAATTCATCAGAGCTATGACATTTCTCTTACCAAAGCCCAAAGCTGCTGGAGGCTGAAATGGATGTTAATTACCTATTTATGGAGTGCTTTGATTTTTCAGCTCCTAGGGAATTTAGGGGGTGGAAATGCAGCCCAGTGTAGATATCTGATCAAAATTCAAAATACTCCTCTGTCTGCTGGCTGCAAAGGCGCCCTGGTGAAAGGAGTCCTGGCCTGATAGTGATCACCAGGGGGCTGTGGGATCTCATTCCCCTTGCAAAGTAGCCACTCTGGAGAGACTGTGCAGAAATAAGAGCAGCAGGCCTTTTCTATAGCGGTCCCTGCTGAGAAAGTGCCTTCTTTAGCAAGCTTGGGGGATGTCTGGAGGTAAGAGAAGGGCATTTCCTAACTCCTGCATTCCTTTTTGCAGGTCTTGAAAGCCTCTCTTGAAATGAAATGTAAGTGCCATGGAGTTTCTGGGTCATGCTCTATCAAGACCTGTTGGAAAGGCCTTCAAGAGCTGCGAGACATTGCACTGGACCTCAAAAACAAGTATTTGTCTGCCACCAAGGTCGTTCACCGGCCCATGGGCACACGCAAATACCTCGTGCCAAAGGATATTGATGTGAGGCCAGTTAAGGAGACAGAGCTGATTTACCTGCAGAGCTCGCCTGATTTCTGCATGAAGAACGAGAAAGTGGGGTCCCATGGCACCCAGGACAGGTGAGGGCTCTGCACTGGTGCTGCCTGCACGCTGCCCCAGATGGGTAAGAGGGCAAGGGGTGTGAATAAGGGGCGAGTCACTGGGGAGGGAGCACGTGCCTGCAGCTAAAGGACAGCTCTGACGTGTCTGGCCATAAATGCCTAATCCTGTTGGTGGTGGCTGTGGCCAGGACAGGGCTGCTGACACCTTTTGCATCATCCAGGCAGGCACAAGATCCATTTTCACTTCCCAGGCAGCTCACCTCTGTGGGAACTTGTGAGGGTCAAGCAGCTGCTTTACACTGTGCTGGGTCTCAGGCATGTCTTGCAGTCACTGCTGATTAGATGAGCTGTTCCTCTAAGGCTCCTCTCAGAAGGTAAATGCTAACCCAGTTAGGACCAGCACTCCTAGACAGCCTTGGAAAAACCTGAAAAACTACAAAGATGATTTTTAACATTCTCTTTTCTACTGCGTTTCCAAAATGCAGGTGTGTTTGTATGCTTATGACTCTGCAGAGGCATTTCTTTCTCTCATCAGTATTAGTGATTTACAGCCATCATGGTCAAGGCCAGCCTCCCCTGGGCAGAGTGCTGTCCCCTCCACAGGCAGCAGACATGCCTGTCTCTTCCCACCGTCTGCTTAATTTTATCCAGGACTAATTAATTCAACATTTCAGCCACCTGAGCATCTCTGGAGAACAGACCCATCAACAGCCAAACAATTGTGTGTTTCCAGAATTTTCCTGGGTTTTGTTAGGTGGCTGCAATGGCTGGATTTCAATCTGATTAGTTGCTGTCTTGCTGGCTTGCCTTTCTTTAGGTAGTTCTCATAATTCTGCTTTGCTCATCTCCAGCCCAGCAGTGGAGCAGTAATTACCCAGTCAAGATGTTTATGAGCCACTGAGGGCTGCAGGGAAAAAAGCATGTATTGAAAGTGGTTTCTGAGTGAAAATGTCACCTGAGTGGAAGGGATGTTTTTGTGGATTTGTATGGATTTTGCCATATTTGTATCTCGAAAAAGACCTCTTTGTCGTGCCACTCTGTTTGGCAATGAAAAAAAAATGGTGGAGGTCATTTGGAACTGAGTTTTGTAGGAACTGCATAAAATGAACAGGTTGTGTCAAACCCAAACTGAATTCATTACAGATCTGCCAAGTAAAACATTTTCCATGAGCTGAAATCCTTGCAAGGGGGAGGGAGGTGTGACTTCTTCTTCTTCGTCATCTAATCTCGTTTTACAGCAGATTTCAACTTTTTATCCCAGCTAAGGATGAAAAATATGTCCAGGTCTTGAAGGATGTTTTTTTTTGCCTTCTGGGGGTAGGAAAATGTGTGTTGCAGGCGCCCCTTTATCCCGAGCTGGGCGACAGCAGCGATTGTGAGCCTGCCAGCCGAGGGCCCAGGGGAGGGAGGCTCAGGGAGGATTTACAGACCGAGATATTGAGGCAGGAGGGGATGAGTTTCAAAAGGAACCTGTCAAGAAATGCCCCTCATTCCCAGATGTGCGGGACGGTGGTGGCTGTGGGAGGGGAGGAGGGTGAGATAGGTCCGTGCTGAGCCACAGGCGTCTCTCAGGCCAAGCTGTAAGGTCGTGTGGAGCCAGGTTTGTTCCCATCACAGTCCCTCTGCGGGCTCTTGAGAAGGTGCCTGCTGTCTCAAAGTTGGCACGTGCAACACAAGCCAGAGCAGCCCCTTTCCTGCATTAAATTGTAGAGGAAATAAGTGTGAAATGCACGTGGTGTGTTTGGAGATTGGTCTTCCCTGAGCTGCTCCCATGGGTGCCTTTTCCCTTTGCAGTTTTCCTCTCATGAGGGGGACATCCAAATGCATTTTGAATGTGGTGGTTCTGTGCCAGCTGCTGCAGGGCTGCAGGTGATGCCCAGTGACAGGGTGAGGCAGAAGGAGCACAAAAAGGGCACAGTGAGATGTGGTTCCTGCTTGCTCCACAGAGGTGTGAAAACACTCACATGGAAATGGCTCAAACAGGTTTTTATTTTATAAGTCAAGTCCCAGAGGCATCTGAACATTTTATCCCTGTGCACAGTAAAATTTTCTAGAGGGAGATCCCACTGTTTCCTACCAGGTTCATTTTTAAGGTCTTTTATGGCACATGCCCATTTCCTTTTTGGCCTTTCCTGGGTGCAGAGGTCAGTGCATGGGGTGTTACAGTGCAGACCCCTGAACCCACAGTCCAGGAGACTTCAGCCTGGGCATCATCAGCATTTTCCATCCCTGCTTTCTGCCTCCAAAAGGATTCACAAGAAGACCCCTTTTCTTGTTTGTGGATTAAAATATTCATATTGCTGCACTTTTGCCATAAAAAATGCTCAGTTTTATATGATATGCAGGGAAAGCCCTTTCCCCCTGTCTCTCCCCCAGGTCTGGTGCTCTCTCAGAGCACAGGGGGAGCAGGGCAGAGGCTGGGGGTTGATGGGAACACCTTGGACATGCTGGTTTGCAGTGTGAGCCGCAGGGAACAATCCTGCTCTGGCAGGTGGGTGCAGGGGAGAGTCTCATTGGTGATCTCTCTGATGTGAGGGATCACATTGTGCAGGCTCACTGTGTGCTTTTCAGGCAGGAAAGGGAATTGAATTACCTTGTAGTGGAACCACCTGAAAATCCACTCGGAAAATGTGCACTCAGTCACTCAAAAGCCTTTCAGAGCATTTGCTGAAAAGATTTCAAAGTCTCCTTCAGAACAAGCCTGAAAAGTTTGCTAAGGCACCTTGGATTTTCTCAGCTTGCTGAAATTAGAAATGGTTTGGAACCCTGCACGCCTGCAAGGGCTTGGGGTGCATCCAGATTTCAGTCAGGGAACTGAACCCAAACTTGAGATTTGAAACCTCTTTGAAGTGCTCGAGGTCTGATTAAGGAGCTGAGTTTTGCAACCCATGTCCAAGTCTTCTGCAAGCAAGACCTGCTGCTACCACGTGGGCTCCAGCCAAACTCTCTGCTTACAGCCCACCATCACACTTCCATAGCCAATTAAAAAGGGTCTGGAGGAAAACCTGTGGAGCTGCAAGAGATGGTCCAACTTTCAGTACAACAGGTTAACCACTGGGGAAAAGAATTGTAAATGTTCCTCTTTCAGAGATTCCTTGGACAAAAGCATTTTTTCATCTTTAGTTCAGTTTCTTGTGCCTGAAAAATTCATTAACAGCTTAGAGTAAATGAAAAATAATAGGAGATTACAAAACTGAGATCTCTTCTGTGAGAAAAGAAGCAAAAATATTACCCTTCTTTATCAGCAGAGTGCAATGGATCATGTTTCAAAGGCTGCTTAATGTTCCTTAATGAATGCCAGGAAAGGGAATTTCTGCCATGCAGAAGCACCCAGGCCCTGGAGCCTCGCAGAGATTCCAGAGCTGTTCCCTAAGGAGCCTTCCCAGAGCAGGCTTGGAGTCAGGCTGAAGGTGGGCAGGAGGAAGGAGCTCTTCCTCTGCAGGAATCAGGCTGCAATGATGTGCTGCAGCTCAGCACGGGTTACCCAGAGAGTCAGACTCAGATTTTCCATGGATGCTGATCTTTTCAGGAGCAAGACTGAACTGAGACCACCTAGGCTCTTACTGAAGATGTTTCTTTGCTCTTAAAAGCAGTTTCCCAAAAAAAACAAAGCTGTTTCAGAGTTTTACTATCCGCAGTGTTATGTTTTTCTTAATCTGAATTCAAACTAAACATAATCTAAAATCAAACTAATAATTTCTTGTCCTCTTTCCTCAGCATATTAACAGGATTTCTTCCCTCTCCTTGTTGCAATAATTTTTTTATATATGGGAAGACACATCTTCTTACCTACTTCTCTAAATCAGTTCCTTCACCATTTTCTAGTTTTCTAGTTTCTGAACTGCTCCTCTGGCTCTCCTGGGAACATTCCTACATTTAGTTGGATCTTTCTCAAAGTGTGTTGCTTGCTTTGCATTTTAATCCACCCTTGCAGAATGTCCCCAGCTCCTTCTGCCCCAGCATTATCCCCACATTTTTAAGCTCACTCCCTCCTCCTCATTAATGAAAATCCAGGCTGGTTCCAGGCTCTCCCTGGACATCTCCTCGCTGACATGAGCTATTGATAACTCTCTCTGGTGCAGTTGTTTGGTGTCAGTCTCAGTCATTCCTTGTGGATGAGAAAGCAATTTAAAAGTAGTTAAGATTCTGCCCTCAAAATCTTACATGAAGCTGTGGACTTTGATGTATTTTTAGGAATGTCCATTGTGTTGCATACCTCCTGAGGGATTTGAATTATTTTTCTCTTTCTTTCTTTTATATACTGCTGCATTACTTGACATTGCTGGAGCAAGGGACACCAAAGGAAAAAATAGGAATTTGATTTAAAGGGGAAAAAGTCAATTACTTCTTTACACAGCAGTACTGTCTTCTGGGACTTGTAGCTGCTAGAGTTTGTGGAGGCAAATGGTTTCCCTGAGGTCAGAAAGGGTTGAGGAAAACACATGGCCAAGGTGCCCACAAGAGGATACTGAGATGTCCAGGAAGGAACATCCCTTCTGTCATCCTAATGCAACAGCCCAGGTGCTGGTGCTGTGTGAGAAAAAGGGCTACAGAAAGGGATCAGATTTGTGTTTTGCTCTCTGATCAGCATCTCCCTCATCCACTGGGGGCTGCACTGGGGCAGGCAGGCAGTTGCTGTGCCCCACAATAACTTTTCTTCTGTCCCCATCAGCAGCTTTCACTTATCAACAGGACTGGTGGAGTGAGGTTCCAGAGGACATCTGGCCTGTCCCTGTCATACTCTGTCGTAATTGTGGGTGACACAGCCCAGAGTTGGCCTCAGTTTGAATCTCAGATGCCAGCTGCACAACCAAACCCAAATCTGTCCTTCTGTCTGCTAATGGGATGGAGTGAATTGGGATCCACAGCGAAATGTGTGGGACATGGCCAAGTGAACAGTTGGACTTAGGGACCGTAGAGGTCTTTTCTAACCTAAATGGTTCTATGATTTTCTGATCTCCCAGTAGCTTTTTTAATCCAAATCCCCACTCTCCATGTAGGGGAAGACTCTTGGAAGTGCTGAGATATCCTTCCCTCTCTCTGCCGAGGAGCCTCCCCCATGAAGGGGCCGTGCAGTTCTCGAGGGCTGCAGAGGGGGATTTTGGACAGCACAGTGAATGGGATTTGTCCAGGCAGCAGGGCTGACCCCTCCCTTCTTACATAAAGGAGGGAGAAGCGCCGTGACAATGTGAAAGCTGTTCCTGAGCCAGGCCCTTGGCTGGGACTGCATCTGAAGCATCACTTTCCAGCAGCGTTCCAAGTGCTTCCAGAGGTCAGGGTGTTGTGCTAAGATGCAATCGCCAGCCTGTGTGTTTGCTCTCCGGGGCTCAGGAGGAGGGCATTGCTCTGACTTGCTGCAGTCCTGCTGGACCAGGCCCAAAACAAATGGGATTGAACTTAACCCACCAGCGGGAGCCTGGGGGGGTCGCAGCCGTGGGCTCGGAGAGCAGATGCTCAGGGTGGCTCCTGTGGGCAAACTGGTCCTTGGGCTCCTTGGGCTCACCACGCTTGCTGCTGGCATGTGTAGGTGCAGCTGAGAAACCACCTCTGGTTTAGCTTGTTTAAAGGAGAATGAACAGAATTCATCCAGGCCTGCACTTTAAAACAGAAAAGAAAATCTGCTTAATGGCATTTTCGGGAAAGTTTTTTAGAAGCCCCTTTAGGTTCAGGATGGGGTCAAAAGCTTTGTTTTGGCTATTGAACTCATCCATTCAAAGTGTCCCTGTTTCCTGATACCAAACTGCGGGAATCTTAAAGATTTTTTAGTAAGATTTTGGTGTTTTCATTTCTTTGATTCAGGCTGGGAGGGATGAGGACAGCTATGGAAAGGTGTACCTCCTACTATATCCACCTTTATTTTGGCAAGCCACAGGAGCAGGTGGAGGGGAAGGGAGAATGCCAGTCCAGCAGGTCGGAGAGATTCCCTCTGTTTGAACGGGGCAAATGCCACTGTTGGGTGCTTTGTGTGTTTGGGGAGTGAACACCCTCAGTGGTGAGCTGGAGTCAGAGGGGACCCCCATTCCTTTTCTTGGCCATTTTGGTGAGGTCTCAGCATGAGGTGCTGTGGATCAAATCCCCCTCCAGGCTGCAGCTCCCCATCCTCGCTGGGTGAACCTCCGGGCAGCAACCTTTCCATCCTCTGCTGGAGCCGAGGAAGGTGCTCAAACACCCTCCCCTCTTCTAATGTCAACAGGCCTGTATTTGAACCTTTGCTCTGAATATTTAATGCATTTACTAATACATTTATGAGGAGTCATTGGGAGGTTTCCTCGTGGAGGGGCCCCGGCTCTCGGGGCACTCACACGGCTCCTGGTTCAGCGCTGGGCAAACACGCCCCGTGTGCTGCAGACTGCGGCTCTGCTGGAGGCTTGCAAAGGTTTGTAAATATTTACACACACTCCCGAATGAGGGGGAATGGGGGGGCCTTTGAACGCTGAACCTGGGGAGGAATGTGAGTCAGAATAACAAACAGGAGGCAGGAAAAAATGAAGGAAGAACAAGAGCAAAATCTCAGCACTTCATTAATCCCGCAACTTCTCCTAAAGCATTACCTCATGAGGAATTCCTATAAATCTCATGGATTTGTTTTCATCTATTAATGGTGTGCTCAGCTCATGCTCCCCTCTCCTTTCCCTGCCCCAAAGCAGCCTGACAGTGTTTCTGTCCAAAATAGCCACACAGAACAAGATTCAGGAGAGATGTCAGCAATTCCCCCACTCAGCAAACCCCCTTTCCTACAGTGGGTTCAGGACTCCATCAGGTTCACAGCCGTGTGGTGTTTGGGACACAGTGAGGTTTGTTACCCTGAAGGGAAAGCATCCAACCAAACGTGAGCATTTCCACCCTGGGTTATCTTGGCAGTCCATGGAGAAATGGCATCTCTAGGACATGGTTCATCTCATCCTGGTGCCCTTCCGTGTCCAGTGACCCAACTTGGAATATTTTAGGAGAATGGGATAGATGGTTTTTGAGGACAGCTGTGAAACAATGATCAATGGATCAGTGAAAGACATTCCTCAATTCAGGAGTTGCTTCTGAAAATCTCGAGCCTGTTTTGTCACTTGCAAGCAGACAAAAATGAGGGGACCCAACACTGTGGCCAGTTTATCCCGATGAGTCTGGCTTTCATTAAAAGCAGAAGCAAAACAAGCAGTGAAAGTCTGTGTGATATTTGGTGACTTGTCACCCTGCCCTGTGTTCCTGCCAAGCTTCCTGCTCCTGGGTCAGGCTCTGGGTGGTTCTGGGGCTGCTCATTCAGGGCTGGGAGACAATCGAGGGGAAAACGTGCCTGGTCCAGCCCTGCAGGTATTGGCTGTGATTTCCCTGATAGGATCAGTGCTGGACAGTGGCTGTAAGAGCCTGCTTGGGCCCTCTCCCAGCCTGGGATGCTTGGCTTGAAGCCTGTGCAAATACTGCATGGCTGCAGGGTTCCTCCTCCATCCTTCTCAGGTTAGGGAGTGTTGGACAAACACCGGGGAGTGTCATCTTCTTCCAGCTCCTTTCAGACAGTTTTGGAGCCTGCCTGGGAAAACGGATTGCCTGGGATGATGAGTTTTTGTTGGGGAGGTGTCCCAAAGGTTTGCTTGTCTGCCTGTATGGGAGACAGGTCCTGCCTGCCCCAGCCTGAGAGTCAGGGCAGGAGTTTAGGGTGATGTTGGCTGTCAGAGCAGCCCAGGGGTCACCCTGCTGCCCTGGCAGGTGTAGGGGGCTGCTTGGCCGGTGCTTCCCCTGCCATGTGCCCCTTTCCTGGGCTGGGACTGTGCCTCAGCCAGCCCTGCAGAGCTGTCAGCCCCAGCAGCACCGCAGGGCAGCGTGTCAGGAACCCCTGCAGGGCTCTGCGCTTCCTCACACCGCTTCCTCTCTTCCAGACAATGCAACAAGACTTCCAATGGGAGTGACAGCTGTGACTTGATGTGCTGTGGCAGAGGCTACAACCCCTACATGGACAAAGTGGTGGAGAGGTGCCACTGCAAGTACCACTGGTGCTGCTACGTGACCTGCAAGAAGTGCGAGAGGACTGTCGAGAGATACGTGTGCAAATGAACAGCCTCCTGTGCCCCCCGAGCTGAGACAGCAGCACCACCCCAGCACTAGCCAGAGAAGAGAAAACATTGCCTTGACTAGCCATCATTTATCTTGTAAAGACACAGACTGGAGGGAAGCTGGCAGGAGGAAAAGCAAGCAGTCACACCAGTAAGAATAAGACCCTTAAAAGAAACCTAAACAAAAAGCAACAAGCCCACAAATGTTCCCCCCACCAATAAAATGCTCTCTGAGAAGACAAAGCCTCATTTGGGATGGTATCTTCTTCCTATGGTTGCCAATGACATCCAGCTGTCAAGTGCCTCAGTATTCCGAGAAACAAAAGTAGAAACTTTCGCCAGGGGAAGAAAAGCAACCCTTGCTTGACAGCAACTAAGGCTGCCACCTGCCTGTGCCTTCCAGGACAGGTACTGAGTCTCCATTAGGACCTTCCCAGAAGGGAAAACTCTACAACTTTTCAGCAATAACTGCCTTTATTGCCAAAGACTTAATTTTTATCAGGGAATCATCCACTGTGAATGATAAAGGTGGAAAGATTTCAGGTCAATCCCCTGTGATGAACAACTCATTTTAACCTTTCTTTTACACAGGTCTGCAATTTTGAAGTTCCTGCTGCAGGAAAAGCTGTCCTTTTTTTGTCCAGGCTGGATGGGTTTTTAAATTCAGCCATGGAAAAAGTCCCCATGGACCCTGGAGGGAGGGAGTGTAGTAGCCTGAGAAGGACTTTTGGGGGCCCACAAGACAATAGTGGAGCCATTAAGATAAAATAAGAAAGTGAAGTCAAAATCCAGAGGGAAGTATTAAAAAAAAAAAAAAAGCTAAAAAGAAAAAGCAAGCTCGTGCTCTCTTTCTCTCTGCCCTCTGTGTGTGACACCCTTAGGCAGTGACATCCTCCCACACTGGCCCATCAGGTCCTTGGGGAAATGTGCCACTGGCTCTTTTTCCCCCAGCAAAACTGTGGCTTTGGCCCCAGGACCCTGCAGAGAGCAGAGCAGTCCTGGCTGCAGGGAGTGCAGCCATGGAAGGCAGCAGCTATTCCCAGCAGAAGGGAGTGGGAATGTGCCAGCCCTCCCATGGTCCTGCCCTGGCACAGCAGAGAACCACTACCTGTGCCTGTAAATATTGTATTTGTGCAAGGATACCTCGTGCTTTCGCCTACTCTATTTCCTACCTAAATATATCTATATACTAGATATAAACAAGCATTAAACAAGCATTAACAATAGTATGAAATAAATGCTGAAGTTACTGGTGCAACAGCAGAACGTTAGATTGTTATGTTTCACTGTCCCACTTGGAAAGCAGCTCTGATTTTCCTCCCAAAGATGGGAGAAGAGCAAGGCTCAAGGCACTTGCTGGCGTGGGATAGAGAAGTTCCTTTATTCCCTGCATCCCCAGCCTCTTCATTTGGAGCAAAATTAGCCAAGATACAGTCAAGACAATGAAACAGAACTCTGGGAGAAGGGAAGAGTCACCGTTGTTGTTTTGCTTTATTTCCTCAGCAATCCCCCTCTTTGGGAACATTTCCCAGTGCCCCTGAGGAGCTCAATAACCAACTTGACTAATTCCTCTCTTGGGCATTTGTTCCTGGCTCCTGCATATGGAGAGGAGCTGCTGTGCAGGGAGGTTTTGGCTTAGGTCAGGTTCCCTTCTTTGCTCTCTTTTTATCCTTGCAATGGGCATCCAGCTCTGTGTCCCACTGAGGAAAGGTGATGTGGGAGGAGGATGCTGCTCCAGGTGCAGAGGGCAGCAGAGCCTGTGATGTCCTTCAGAACATCTTCAGGCAGCCCATTCCCCATGCAGAATGCTGTGAGCAGCCAAAAAATCACTGCTGCACAAATGTAGGGGGTTACTGGCACTTTCCTAGGGGGAAGTATGTCAATAACACCACAACCCTTCTCCAAATCCTCTTTTTATCCCCACTCAGCCACTCCCTGGGGGACAACTGCCTCTGACATGTCTGTGAGCAGCCCTGGGGAGCTGGAGGAGAAAAGCATCCTGGGCTGGAAGAGCAGAATTAGAGGGATTCTGTTCCCCTCAGCCTCTTTGCTCTGCTGTGATGGGTTTGGTCTCCTCGCCCCCTTCCCTCCCCCAGCCATGAGCAGGCAAGAGGCCCTTGGTGGTTTGTCAGTGGTTTGTGTTACTGTCACCCCATAAAAGCTGGTGGACTGCAATGTCTCTGCAGTGCAGTGTGATGAGTGCTGGGTGTCTCTGGGCTGACATGCAGACAGGCTGGTGGCACAAATCCCACTGCTCTCCAACGCCAGGGTCTGGCTTCATTTGATATGTAAAGAAACGGGCTGCTCTCGTTCTTTTGAGGAATTTTAGTTTCATTTCCAGTTTCTGATGAAGCCAACAAGGCAGGGATAGGGATATTCTGACCTAAGAAAAAATTGAGCATTTCAATGCTATTCTGTAATGACTCTTTTTCTTGCTCCCTTGCTGATGTCCTGAGTCTTTCTGCATGGTGAAAAAATAGTAAAAAGGAAGAAGTGTTCTCTAGGTACATTGTTTTCAGCTGCATTTCAATCCTCCCATGTCAGACCCATGACCCTCGAGTGGCTTTCTCGTGCCAGAAGAAGTCACCTCTTGGCAGAGTATTAGAAGGTGTGAGCAAACCTGCCAGGCGTGTGCAGGTCCATCAGGTGGGAGGGGGATCTGCCGCAGAACTTTGGCCACGGGAGCCCCTCAGGTTTTGTTTCTGTCACTGAAGATGCTGGCCTGAAATGGCTGAAGGGCTTGGAGGTTTCCACTTTGGGGTAGCCAGGGTCCAAATCTCTGCTGTCTGCTCTAGATAATCCACCATGGGCTCCACCTGAATTTTGCTTCTTTGAGGGATGAGTGTGTGTGGCCCCAGCCCATCTTAAGCTGTTGGTGTATAAATAACCACGGTTACACAACTTTGGCCATAACTTCTGAGTTCCAGGGCCCTTTTCCTCTCTGGAGCAGCTGCACACTGCACCTCCTTTTAATACAAACTGGGAATAATGAAAGACTGTACAACACACTGGTTACTGGTGGAACTCACGGTGCATCTTGCTCCTTGAAGCCTGTCCCTAGTGCTTCACCCCTGGCACCAGCAGCAAAGCACAGAGAGCTCAGGAGAGAGCAGAGTCCTTGCCCTCAATTGCAATTCCTGGTGCAACAGGGATCCAAAATGTGACTGCCAAGTTATTTTCACAGTCGGGTGGAAGGCGTCCCTGTCCATGGAAGGGGACAGTTCCATTGGAACTGGATGATCTCCAAGGTCCCTTCCAACCCAAACCTTTCTGAGTTTCTGTAATTTTCTGTGTGTGTGTGGTCTGAAAGCTTTTTGGGTGAACTTTTTTCACAAGCCAGTTTTGCAAGGAAAATATATCCCTCCTTCCTTCCCCCAGGCCCTCACAACCAGTTTTCAAGGCTTTGCTCTGAAACAGGGTCTGACTAAAATGGCTTTAATTCATGGGAATTAAATTCCCTGGAATTCTCTGTCAGGTGATGTTATAGTTTCCCCTCTTTTAGCATTCCCTACCACAACCCAGCTACTGATATAATTTGGCCCAGCTCCATGTGCTGCTACACAGCACTGTCCATGTACACCGGCTGGGAAAATACATCTGATTTCTTCCCATAAATACTATTATTGCAAAATCTTACACTGTTACCCCTGAGGAAAACGGGCAAGCTATCTGGAGGAGTATTGTGTTGGTGGCTTTGTATCATTTATTAATTTGAAAAAATATCTGTGATGTAATAAAACAGTTTGGACTTAATGCTATTTCCAAATCTGAGCTTTTAGACCTTGTGTACATACAGCTGGCTTTGTGTTTTTTGATGAATTCCCCCCATCCTCACCCCCTTCCATTTTTATATCATTTAGGTTTCTCCCTAAGGTAGGCAAATGACATTCATTATAAAAACTGCCATCTGATTGTTTGGTTTAGTCCACAAAACCAGAAAGTATCTTAATCATGCTAAAGCAGACAGCTCGCAGTGTTTCATGTTCAGCTAGAAAAGCCCTTGATGAAGGGAAGGGGAGTGAGGAAAGGAGGCAAAAATCTGAATACAATGAGCAGGGTCTTTGGCAGGAAAGTGATAAAAGAGTCGCTGAGGGATCATCCCTTTTCCTGCTAGCAAACAGATCCCTGCAGCACCCTCCAGGTGAGGCAGACTCGTGCTGCCCAGCTCTGGGCCACCTGCCTGGGGAGGATGCTGGAAGGGGGCTCTGGAGGGACTCAGGCAGGTGGGCAATAAGAGGGAAAGTCAGCCCTGGGGTCACTTGTTGTCACCCCCCTGCCCTGTGACAAAGGACTCGCCTTCCCCATGTCAGGCAGAGGGCTGGGGAACACCACTGCTTTGCTCCCCAGGGCAGATCAGAGCCATCCCAGGCAGGACTTGCTCCTCTGCACGGGGAGACAGAGCCGAGAACAAGATCTGGGAGAGGCAGAGAAAGAACAGGAAACTTCAAATGCACCTGAAATTAATGACTTTAACATGTATGACATGTTGTGTTTTGTTTTCCTCTCGGGAGCAGTTTCATCAGTCAGAGTTTGATTAAATATCTCAGCAGAGCTGTGGTTTATTCATCGAGAGCACAGATTACCCTCTGTTCATGGAAGCAGCATTAGCTGTGTTTTCTAATTGTAAGAGCTACAATAATAATAAAAATAATAACAATAGTATACCTTGTGGATTGGTTTTATTTGCTCTTTTGTCAAGACCATGTGGACAGTGTTTTATCTGTATTGTAAAGATGGTGAGACTATAAAAATAAACCCAGTTAAACTGGGTGCTTACAGCCTCATGTTTGTCTGAAGCTCTAGGGAGTGTGACAGTTCAATTTCAACACCATTGAGGATTGGCTGATTTCTCAAAATTCATGCTGGATTTCAGAGGGAAGAGAGATTTTAAATCCATCATTCTAAGAGGCTTCTTTCTTTCCCCTAATTTCTTATCCTAAATTTCAAGTTATTTCGGATTATCTTAAAGTAGCTTGAAATTCAGGCTGAGATGCTGTAATCTGGGTCATTGTGAGTCATTGATAGCAGCAACTGTGTCATCAAAAGGAAACAAATGTGGGCATATCTCGAATCAGAGAATCAGAGAATGGTTTCACTTCCGAGGGACCTTAAGGATCCCATGGGCAGGGTAATCCTTCCACCAGCCCAGGTTATTGCAGCCTGGCCCTGGACCCTTGCAGGGATGGGGCAGTCACAGTGTCTCTGTGCAGCCTGTGCCAGTGTCAGCCCAGTGCCCCCAGGTCCAGGACCACGCAAAGGAGGATGCAGATCTCTCTCTGCTGCTGCAGACACTGAGAACAAACATCCCCTGCAGCCCCTTTCCCCTCCACTACCTGCTGGACATGCAATTAATTTTACAAAGTGCTGCACAAGTTAACCAGGGCCAGGCTCAGACAGGAAAGCTGTTTTCTTTTCTAAACTTCTGCTCTGTCCAGGGTTGCTCCTCATGTGGCTGGGGCAGGTTAAAATACCACCTCAGTGCTGCCTTCCTGGCTGCAGGCAGTGTGCAGGCTGCAGGGGGAGAGCTGGAAGGAACTGGGATGTGGGGAAGTGGAAGAGGATGTCTGCACAGCTGAGGAGCAGCCCCGGGCAGGACATGAAGGCATCAAGGTGACAGCAGCAAACAGGTCCTGGCTTAAGGCAGTGACAGCTGCCACACAGCTTTGCCTCCCCTGGGTGCTCCTCTGAGAGCCTGCAGGGAGGGACCTGTGCTGTGCGAGGCTCTGCACAGGACCTGGAGCATCCTGGTCCCGTGGGAGGTCTCTGCCCACCAGGGCTGGAAGAAGAATGTCCAGGGGACACCCACTGCAGATGGCACTGACATTTAAGCCATGGAGTTGCACCCCTGCACCTGCAGATGCAAGGGCTCGTGGACACTCTTTTCCCTCCACAGCACTGCTCCCAGGGGCTCTTCCAGGTCCACCACGGACCAACACACTGGGTGACACTCAAAAATGAGGTCTGCAAAGCCACCAGGCTCATTCTGCCTCCTAAGTGCCACTGACACACCTAGGTCAGGCCTGACCTCCAGATCTGTCCTTGCAGCCCCAAATCACTCCAAGGGGCTTCTGAGTCAAACAGGACCTCAGTGCAGGGTCCCAGGTTGTTGGATGGGCTCCCCCAGCAGGAATTGACCTCCTGTGACTCTGGACAGGCTCTGCAGCGAGCTGTCCTCAGCAATGTGCACTGTCACTAAAGCTATTTGCAGAGGGCAGAAACCTGGCATGCCTCCAGAGCGGGGATCAGGATGAGAGGAGTTCTGTCCCTTGGGAGGCAGGGGCACCCTTTGCATGCACACAGCCAGATGGGGGAACTCAGGTGTGCTTTAGCCTCAGCCTCATGCTTGTCACAGAGGTCCTTCTGTTTTGATGCTTGGCTTTGTCATAAACCAAGCTAATTAGTTAGTATAGCTGGACTATTGGCATGGCAGATTGAGCCTGTATAACTCCTCCGCCCCAAATGTGTACATTTAGGCATCTGTATGTTACATACATTGCTT
This sequence comes from Anabacerthia variegaticeps, assembly GCA_035583185.1. Taxonomy (NCBI): domain Eukaryota; kingdom Metazoa; phylum Chordata; class Aves; order Passeriformes; family Furnariidae; genus Anabacerthia; species Anabacerthia variegaticeps. Next base: position 15,734,691 of record JAWWEW010000001.1, on the reverse strand, counting down.
AAAGTCACTTCCAAACACAACAACGAAACTCAAAGAATTAAAACAAACATCGTAAACGTGTGAATGTTGCTGGTCAGATTCACTTTTTCCTCTTCTCTCCATTAGAGGGAACATTTTCATCTCAGGATTTGCACAGAATTCCAGGGAAACTAAAAAACTTACTTTTCATGGAGTTTATAAAGCAAATCAATCTATTCAAATGCAGTGTCTGCACTTGTAGTCAAACATCAAACTCAAGGCCCCTGAACTTGACTCATACTGATAATTGTTCTGATACAAAGCAACTCTTTTTTTTTCCTTTTAACCATTAAGGAGAATATCTCAGATAATAAAGGGTAAACAAAGAAACTTCAAAGAACCAAATGAATGCCATACAGTGACTGTGTTTTACATGAACACTGAATTGCTGGCAGAGGATTTCTCCCTGCAAAATATTTTCCATTACTCTGTCATCTGGTTAATAGCCTGAGTGCCCTGGCTTACCTTCAGGAGGCTTAGATAAACTGAGAGACCTTCCTGCATAGAAATACTCTGACCATCCTTTCAGCATCCTTTTTCTCCTCAAAATGATCTTGGCCAGTCTGAGACTGACCTCCTTCCTTGCTGCTGACACCCTGCTGGGACCTTGGAACATTCCCCTCAGTGCTGTGTGCCCTGGGTGAAATACATGAGAATAAAGGAATCCTGAAGAATGAGCTGATAGACTCCAAAGGGAAAAAAAGAGTTAGCTGTCTGGGGGAAGATGCTCCAAAGTGTCTTTTAGACACCTAAATTCCATAGTTACAATTGAATCCCATGATGACTTCTTTATTATTGTGTTTGTCCTGGCCTAATCCAGAACAAGTATTCCCTCCCAGCTTTGTAACTAACACAGGCATGTAAATAGGATAGATACAAACAAATTTGGGCTGGGAATTCACCAAAATTTTTATTAAATAAAACTCACATCATCTTTTAGCACAGCCAAATGCAACTCCACAGATCTCGAGTCCATTTTTGACTTCTGCACCATCTCCCCCATTTTTTCAGGTGTTCTCATGCAGGGAATCTTCTCCTGCAGGTGACAATGGTGGAGACAGCCCCACCTGAGCTCCCCCAGCACTGTTTCCATGATGGAGGGGAGGGATGAACTGCCTGGGCTCCCTCTGTCGTTCTGCCTTTTAGCCTGGGCTGGAGGAGGACCATGATCTGTGTTTTACCTGCTTGGCCTCTGAGATCTGGGCAGCCTCACCTGGCTCTGGGCTGTGACTGACCCCAGCACCGGCTCTGCTGGTTCCATGCCCAGGGACCTCTCTCCATTCTAGCTGAGCACAGGTAATGGAGTTATGGTAGAGACCCAGCGGAGCTGGGTTGGTATTTATCATCACCCTCTAACTGTGACTGACAGAGACGAGATTAAAGCAATAAAAGCCAAAAATGGGACATCTTCTTGCAGGTTTTTAGGTGGGTTTTTTTCAAAGGCCCAAAGTTTTCAGCTCGGATTTGCCCTGACAGGATAAAGTACATTTTCAGGCTCAGCTTCTTAATGGGCCACATCTGCTTAATGTAATTGTGCATCTGAGCCGTGTGTCTTGTCAAGACATGAGCACAGTCAGAGCTGCACTCAGCAGAACTCACTTTCCCTGGAATCAGATAAACTCAGCCCAATAAATTAGTTTTACTGCTCTCAGTATCGCCCTGTTATCATTGTGAGTTATTTAGTCAGGGCTTCCCAAACTTTCCCATTCTTTCACAATGAAAGGGACTGAAATCCCCAAATAAATAAATAATTTTCTCTCCTCCTTTCCTTATTTCCTTCCCTTCTCTTTTCTTTCTTCTGCTCTCTCTTGCTTTTTCTTTCCCTGCTTTCTCTCTCTTTCCATCAAAGGGCAATATAAAGTAATTCACACTTACACTTTTTCAAAGTACAGCTTTTTGCTCAAAGAGAAGCTATTTAATTAGGCAACTGTGACCTGCTCTCAGCTGGTGTAAATCAGCAGCAATGATTTATACCGGCTGAACAGATGTATTCTGGTGTTTGGTAGCAGGTTTTAGAGGGTCTGCCTTGTAAAGTGCATTGGACTGTGTATTATATTAGCTAGAAGAGCGTTTTGTAAAAATACTGTTGTATTTTATGCCCTGTTTTGGTTTTTCCCCCCCATATCCTTTGTATTCCCACACTGTTTGCATGATTAAAAGAGGGGAGAGATGGATTTGTTGTTGCAGAACAGCCCAGAGCTGGTGATAATGGTCTGAGCTGGCTCTTACACCACGGGCAAGCTGAGGTGCTGAATATCCCACACAAGGTACTGACAGCCTGCAAACCCTGCTGGAGCCTGCAGTGCTTTACAGGACCTAAGGAACCTCCAGAGGCATCTGGAATGGTGATGGATGCAGCCCAGAGGAGGTGAGGAGGTGGGAGGGGGTGTTCAGCCACCATGGTGATGGATGGGAAGGACAGTGCAGTAGGAGGGAAAATAGGAAGCTGCATTTGGGGTATTTCATTTTCTCACAAAGGCTCTTGGGTCAGTCCTTGGAATAACTGAATTCAAGGAGGGATGGTCGATAGGTGTAATGCTGATTAGGGGCATCTGAGGACCTGTGAGCATTTCCTGCTCCTCACATGAGCCTGGCAGGGGTTAGGAAAGGAAGGAACACTTAGGAGTGGCAATATCCTAAATCTCCTTGTCAGCTTGGCCAGAGTGTGTCTGTCAGAGCTGAGACATGTAGGAGACGTGGCAAGTTCTGGTAATCTGGAAGAATTCCTTTTGTTACCCTGATTTGCTAAGGATTTAAGCCTTTTTTGACATTCTCCCACCTTCATGAATGTGTGTATGTCCAACCTCCATCCCTTCAGACACCTCTTTCTCTCAGTGTGCAGTTCCAGCAAACTCTGGCAGGGAGTTGAGGTTTCCATCCCAAACTGGATGATATCCCACCTGCCTAGAGATGCCAGCTCTGTCACTGAGCTAGTTCATCCTGGGCTCCCTTTACAAGCACTTTAGAAACTGGCATCAGGGACATGTTTCATCCTTCTGTAAAACAGCCCAGCACTTCTCTGATTAAGGTGTCACACACTGCCAGTCTCATTCAGCATTAGGCTACTAAATGATCAATTATATTCGGGATATTTAGAAGGAAAAAGAAAGTAACTGCACTCCTTGTAGAGCTGGGTGAATTACTTTTATTGTTGAATTAAATCAGTGATAATAATCCCAAACTCTTGGAGCTGAGTTCCTGTCTCTGTTCTGGCTAAATTGCCTCTGAAACATGCTAAATGTATGGGTGGAATAAGTCAAAGAAAGGCATTTTTCTATGAAACACCAATGAATTTTCCTGCTTTCCTTTGTGCTTGGTTATAAGTGGGACTTCATGAGCATGTGCTTTAGAGTGAAAAACCCTAATATTCTTTAAGTATGGTGTCCCAGCTATGGCTAAACATTCTGTTTGGACTTGGACCAAGCTGCTGGGCTTAAATCCCAGCTCTGGAGCTACCAGATGGACCACATCATTCTCACCCACAGAAACCCCACCGTGCAAACTGCTCCTCCCAGAACAGGTCTGGGGCTCCTGGGGGGCGTGGGGTACTGATGGGACGCTGGGCTCCTCGAGGTGCCCATCCCATTTAGGGTTGTTCCCAGTGCCCATGGCTAACAACCCAGGCCATGGGCTGTTCCCAGTGCCCATGGCTGTCAGAGCCCACTGTGGGCTACATCCATGGATCCCTCACGAGACCCCAGTGCGTGCACAGGATGGGTACCAGGGGCTAACCATGAAGTGCTCCAGCAGTGGTGGCTTCCCTGTGTGCCCAGCTCAGCTGACTCTGGGAGCCAGGGGGTGAGGAGAGAGCCATCTGTGCCTCAGCTGGAGCGCTGTGCTCCATCCCCGGGGGCATGGGAGAGACCAGGCACCACAGGTGAGGTCTGCAGGGCCAGCAGAGGCCTCCCTGTCCTGGGAAACTGTCCACAATCAGTCCACGAGATCTTCATGGCACCACAGAACCTCAGCAGTGTCTGGCACCCTCCATTCCTGGTGCGTGGATAGCAGGGAGTGGAGCTGAGCTCCACAAGCCTCTGGGGCAATGAAAGAACAACTGGCTTTTCTGGCTTCATGTCAAGACAGAAAACAGATGGGATCCTTGTACTGTGGTTTTCTTCCTCCCTGGTAAGCAGATGTTGTAGCCTTTTCTAGAGAGGGTTGGAGAAATGAGCCCTCTTCTCCAAGAGCCAGCCAAGCTCCCTGCCAGGAGAGGGAGGATTTGGAGACACAGAGCTCTCCTTGGCCCAGCTCACAGCCCACAAAGAGTGTGTGTGTGGGCACCCTCTTCATCACCCTTCATCACTGCTCTGCATCCCTGGGAAAGGACCTGCATCCCTGGGAAAGGACCTGCATCCCTGGGAGAGGACCTGCATCCTTAGGAAAGGACCTGCACCCCTGGGAAAGGACCTGCATCCTTAGGAAAAGACCTGCACCCCTGGGAAAGGACCTGCACCCCTGGGAAAGGACCTGCATCCTTAGGAAAGGACCTGCATCCTTAGGAAAAGACCTGCATCCCTGGGAGAGGACCTGCATCCCTGGGAGAGGATCTGCATCCCTGGGAGAGGACCTGCACCCCTGGGAGAGGACCTGCACCCCTGGGAAAGGACCTGCACCCCTGGGAAAGGACCTGCACCCCTGGGAAAGGACCTGCATCCTTAGGAAAGGACCTGCATCCTTAGGAAAGGACCTGCATCCTTAGGAAAGGACCTGCAGAGGGAATGAGGAGCTGGTTTGCTCCAGAGCTCCTGGCACAGCCTGTGTGGGGTTTGAGCACATGTAGTCAATTGTGACCTGGGCACAGACGTGAGTGAGAAGTCGGAGCCCTTTGTGAGCACAAAAAGGAAGGTAGTAGGTTCAAGGGTGGTCTGGAAGGCAGAGGGTTGGGAACCATGGAGAAAAGAAAGTGGAACAATCAAGGAATAAAAGGGAATGAAGTCACTGATTGCTTCTCAAGGCTGTATTTTAAAATGTCACCTGATTGGTTTTCAAGCCAGAAAGGTTTCAGGTCCAGTGGGTTTCCAGTAATGATGGTAAAATAAGGAGGAGCATTGAAAGGAATTTGTAAACTTTGTACTTCTTTCCCAGTTTTTAAAATTTTCATGAAAAGGACTTTTGTCCTTCCTGGCTTGCAATCAAACTTGGGAGTGAAAACCTGTCTATGTTCACCAAGAGAAAAAAGACTTTTTCTCAGAAAGATTTCCGATACTGGATTTGTGACATTGGAGGCATTTTTTAAGGAAGAAACATTTTTCTGTTTCTAATGGTGTGACACATGGTGGGATTCGTGGGGTGGTCTTGTGCAGGGCCAGGAGTTGCACCACACCAAGAGCAGAGGCAACTAGAAAACAAGAGGATGAGTCCCCTCATCTCATGGATAAGAGGGCAGGGTTAGATGGGATATAGGGAAGGAATTCCTGGCTGTGAGGGTGGGCAGGCCCTGGCACAGGGTGCCCAGAGAAGCTGTGGCTGCCCCAGCCCTGGAAATGTCCAAGGCCAGATTGGACAGGGCTTGGAGCAATCTGGATGAGCACTGCAGCAAAAACAGGAGTTGTATCCTGACCTAAATCACTTGTTAAATAAGCCATAGTCAAGCCTGGTGTTTCTGCAAAGCTTTCTTTGCCAGAGAAGAAAATATTACTGCATCCTGCTAGCAAGCACAAGAGAAGGAATCATGCTCCAGGGTCCCAGGGCCAAAAGAGCATTGCTCCAGCCTGGCAGCTTGATCCAACATCGGTCCTGGAGACTCACCTGCAAACAAGGCTGGGCACCACCAGGCTGTGCAGACCCAAACCCAGAGCGAGTCAGCTCTCATGTACTTAGTGTGGAGTGGCTTGCAAGGGATTTGGTGAATCCAGCTTAATGTCCACGTGTCTTCTGATGAAATCTGTATTGAAGTCATTATGACAGCACAGCCGTTTCCAGCTGTGACAGCAAATGTCTGCAGGCACAGTTTTTAACAGTCTGCAGGGTTGGGAAGACATTTTATGATCTAGGTGGATGAGGCTGTTTAATGTCTGAGCAAAAAAAATTAATGGCAAAGAGCTGCCTAACAAGCCTTTTTGTGAGTGATTGCTAGCCAGGCTAATGTGCATTTGGTCAGAAAACATCTGGAACATTTGGGATGTATTAGCCAACTTTTGCATAACAGAGGAAGAAGATGCTGAAAAGATATGACTGGTCTGTTATAATGTACAGAACTATTGAGTTCCAAAATTTGAGTTTCCTTAGCAAGGTGACCCTTGTCAGTGGTGTGGACGTGGTTCACTCAAAAGGCACAGACTATTGATGTGACATTTTCTTATGATATTTCATCTGTATTTCTCCTCCCCCCCCCCATCACCAAGATAATGTTTTGCTTTCCTATCAGCTTGAGGATCATTTAGATACGAAAGGAATAAGAAACCATGAGAAACCAAGTGGAACCACTTCATCTTAGTGGCAGGAGATCAGTGACTGTTCTCTCTTTGCCTGGGAGGTGCTGGGTCTGGTACTCTCCTGTGAAATCACAGCTTTTTGGCAAATGTGTGGTCTGTGGGAATGGCCTATGGAAAGGGTGTCAGAAGACATGATGGTCTTCTGGAGTATCCTTGCACTGGGAGGTGAGCAGTGCTGCTGGAGGAGATGCTGCTGCTGAAGGAGAGCTGGGCAATCATTAAGTTTTGGATCATATTTTCTGCTACAATGTGCAGTCCTTAACAGTGCCCATAAGAAGGTCCTTGCTGCTCCTGAGCCATAGAGGCACTGGTTTAAATAGCCCTGAACTCATCCCTGGCATTCAGGGGGTATCTCCAGTGCTAAGGAGGAGAGGGGCAGGGTGCAAGCCCAGGTCTCGGAGCACTGTTTGTGCAGGTGGGTTTGCCATCAGGTCCCTGCCAGCCCCGCTCTCAGGCAGAGGAGCCGAGGGGTTTGGACACAAGCCATGCCGTGACACTTGGCCCCAGGTCCCAGTGCCCTGGCCCCGTTCACCTCTGCTTGGCAGTGGAGGTGTTGCTGATGGGACTGCACCGCTCTTGGCTCCCTCTGCCCTTCCATGCTGTCCCAGCGAGCCTCACGCCTTCAAACACCCCCACAAGTCTCCCTGCCACGTCTCAGAGCTCGTAACACCTCCCCTCAGTTCTTACTGTAAAAACACTGCTCTGGCAGGCTGAGCACAGCCCATGGCGTGTTCCAGCCCTTTGAACCGAGCCCCCCACCCCTCGTGCAGCCACTGCCCTGGGCTGGGGCCCTGGGGCATCCCACAGGACCAGAGGAGGCTGAAGGTTGAGTGCCACGAGCTGTGGCCAGGCAGGCTGCTGGCAGCCCTGAGCCGTGTGAGCAGACACGAGCCAGGCTGGGTGGGAGCACAGCCCTTCTATTCCACCACCACTGCGGGTTGGGGAGCCATGGCCTTAGGAGGGAACGCTTCTGCCAGATGTTGGCAGCAGCTTGTGAGCTGTGGGTTCAACCCACTGGTTTCCCAGCTCACCTTGCTGTGATGGGAATCGTGGCTCCAAGAAACCTTTCTCTGATAAGACACGTGGCAACACTCAAAACCCAGCAAGTCTCCATAGATACCCCTGGTTAAGTCCCCAGCACAAAAGAGTTGTTTAATAGGGTTATCAAATGTAAGGTAAGTCCTGGCAGCCAAATGTGAGGTCATTCTCATCAACTCAGCTTACTGTGCAGTAGTGTCCAACTTCATGGAGCATCTGCATTGCTGTCCCATTTCTGCAAGTGCTGGGACAGGATTACTCAATCCTGCATTGGGCCCACCTCGAAGCAGACACCTGTCCCCATATGTGATCCTCAGGCATCACTGTGGGAAGTTTCTCTGGAGATCCCAGGTCAGGGAGGGTGAACATGACATGCTTCCTAGCTGAGTTTGTCTGCCAGGGCTGGAGTGCTGTGTCTCGGTCAGCAATCCTGGGCACCTGGTGTGTCCTCAGCAATCACATGGAAGGGGAGAGGTGTCACTTGCAGTGAGCCTGGAGGGTGCAGCTCCTCCAGCACCGACCCCTGTGCTGGCAGCAGCCCACGGGTGGCAGCTGTGGCCGTGGCAGGAGGGACACGTGGGGATGAGGATGTGGTGGGTCTGCTCTGCTGTCACACCAGGCTGGGCTGGAAAGGCATCCCAAACACATCCCAGCAGGACCCCGAGTGCCTCCCTTCTGGATGGGATGCCTTGTGTGCTGGTACCACAGCAAGCACTTATGTCCACGCTCTGTCTGCCAGGTACATTGCACTTCAGAAATGCCACACGTATTCCCAGCCCAATTTGGTATTTCCCCAGATCCCACCCATTCAAAACAGATTCCACAGCTGTTTCCCCTGCAGAAGTCCAGCTGCATCTTCTGTTGTGCCTTTAGGGTGATTATCAGATTTTCCTCCAGTTTAGCAGACCTGCAGCTTATACAATCTTGACCTCTGAAGCACGAAGAGAAAGCAGAAAATAACAGGACACAATGCCTCTTTTAGCTATTATTCCACCAAGGCCAGCCAAGCTACTGAAAGGGAAATCCCTGCACAAATTAAGGAAATTCAGATATTCCTTTCACTCTAAGAGGCATTCCCGGCAGAGCCAGGGCTTGTTACCAAAGACATGACTGTGTTTCAGCATCAAAAAAAGCTTTATTATGCAAATATTGACCAGTGTTGACGGAAACAGCAATAAAGCACTGTCAGAGGTGACAAAAGCTATTGTGCTTAGGCTGTAACATTTGAAGTCAAATTTTGGGAGCATTGTTTCATTGATGAGATGGCTTTTGCAAGTAAAGGGTAGGAGTGGATGGTTTCTGATTCTTCCTTTTCCTTTTTCTTTTTTTTTTCTTAATTAGTTTTAATTGGGGATATTTTAGTTCTGGGAATGATGATGGAAACACTAATGAATGCACAGAGTCTTGTTGTCCAGGACTTAGTCACACATCCAGACAATGATCCAACTCATAGACCAAAACTAATAAAGGCCAACCTGGCAGGAACACCAAGAGGAGCATTATGTGTTATGGACTGGCCCCAGGAATGAGGGAGGAATATTGGAAAAATATGGGAACTCCACCTCCAGTGAAGCTGATGGAAAAGTCCAAAGGAGGCCCAGAAATGATGGGAGAGGAACTCAGTAATGATATACAAGTTGTAAGGTTTGAGGCAGAAGTCAGGAGTCACACAGATGAGGGTTTAAGTTACACATTGGGGAGGGAGAGCCAAGAAATCTAAATATTTGCAGCTCATGTGCAGAGGGGCTGGAGAAGACAGGAGCACCCAGCGCAGCCCCCAGGCTGTGGAGGTGTGAGCTGGGGCAATATCTTGCCCTCAAATTGACTTCATCTGCCTCCACATGAATGAAATTCAATCTTCACAGGCTGGGGAGAGTCGCTTTAAGAAGCCATCTCTGTGCAGAACCTCGTCCTTACAAAAGTCATGGTCAAAGAATCACTGGCCCTGCATGCACAGAGCGTCCTACCCAGCTGTTATCAGAAACAAATGGTTGAAAAAGTATTCTAAAAAGCAAATAAGGATTCTTCCCTTTAAAATACCGTCCTGCCTTTGGACATGGGACAGTCTAGGGTACAGTTTTAGTGTATTCAAATGCAAATATACCAGACCAACATTTTGTCCCCAGGAACTCCTACTGAAGCTGAAGGAGATTTCAGCCTTAAGTTAAGGGCTACTTTAGCCAATATTCTCTTTTTTCCTGCTTATCTCCCTCCGTCAGACATGCCAGTTCCAAGCCATATTCACTTCAGCAGTATATAGGCCCTTTCCAATGGCTCTGTAGGATATCCTCATTTATGCAGAGATACCTTTTCCCTTCAGCATGGCCTAGTGTTGAAAAATAGAATTGGTACCCCATCCCTGAGCTGGCACGTGGAGGATAAGCCAAGGGCAGGCATTGCTTCTAAGCACTGGCATACAGATAGCAATGTTCTCCATGTTCCCCTGATATCTCATCTTGTGTGTTTTCAGAACAAATCCAAAGCATAGCTTGTGCTAATTGTTATTAAGAAAATTAACTCAATCAGCCATACCCATCACATCACAACACAGGTGTCCCTGCCTAAAACCCCTAGTAAGGTGTGAACCAAGACTTCACTCCTGGATCATCCTGATCTAAGGCTGTACAGTTGCTTTATGTTCAATTTATTTATTAAAGCAAGTGTTGGTCTGAACTGGTGCACAAGTGAGATCTGGGACCTGCAGTGCTGGCTGTCTCATGATTCAGGAAAATGGGGAGAAAAGATCTAACACTGAGTGTCTGCAAGTGCAGTGAAAGAAAAGAGATGTTGGTGCTTCTTTTGCAGCTCTCACCATTTCTCAGCACTGCTCCTTCAGAGCTGGGGAGGGGAGACCCCAGGCCAGCCCCCCTCCCCATGCTCTCCTCCCTCCTGTTTTCTGGGGTGTGGGAGGCTGAGCTGGCTCTGAGCAGAGCTCTGTCTAACCTCGTGTGGTCTTACATGGGCAAAATATTCTCCTTTACACAATGGGAGGCAGACACTGAACAAGACCTGCCAGATGACACCTTCTCCAAATGGTTTGCAATGAGAAGGGGCCCCAAATCTGCCAACTAACCTCCAGGACAATGGGATTTAGAGGAGGAAAGGTAGGAGTGTGGCTGTTCCTTCCTCCTCTGTACCAGGCACAAAGTGGTCTGGGAGATTTAGCAGTAGGAGTAGTACAGACATACACACACACACACACACACACACACACACACACACACACAAAGATGCAGAGGAGTCTAGACTTGTTAAAGCTTTTCCCTTGCTGGCTCTGACTGGCAGAGCCTGAGTTTTAAAATACCAATGACTTTTCATGTCACTCTCAGCTTTAATTTATTATTTTTTTAAATCAATAAATATCCCTCCACTCCTCCATCTGGAGGATTCCTCCTTCATCCCACCACTGCCAAGCTGATCAGAGCCACCTATGCAATGCCATTTGATCCAGAACATATTTCAGTCTTGGCCCGTTCTCAGCCTCATAAATTCCTGACATGATTCGGGAGGCGTTTCTGTTGGAAATAGCTCTGCTCCGCTGTCGTATTTATAGAGATTGCTGCTGCCTCTGATCTGAGGCCAAACATGAGGAATAATTGCAGCAGGAAGCAGCACAGAGCTCGACATATTGTTTGTCTGGCTTGTTTTAATTTTAAGAGTGTGGAAGTACCCGCACTTACTGATGTTAGGAGCAAAAGGAAAAAAATACAATAGAGGAAAAAAACCCCATTGTTCAGGAATTTTCTATTTTAATTTTTTTCTTTTTATTGCTTTTGTTAGAGGCAAAGAGGGAATCATTATGCTTGCTGCTGAGGACAGGGAGGTGAATGAGATATTGGTGACTTATTAATTCAGGAATCCTGTCCCTGCAGATTAGACCAGAGGTTCCCACTTTTTTTTTGTTTTCTGCTTGTTGAAACAGAGCCAGGAAGTGCACATGGCTCTGCACGTGTGTGTGTGCATGTGTGTGTGTGTGTGTGTGTGTGTGTGCATGACAGGGGAGGAGGGGGGCAGAGCTGCAGGTGGCCCCCAGAAACCTTGTCCATGTGCAGCTCCAGGGGTGTCCAGCACAGCCACCTCGCAGCTCTGCTCGGGGCTGAGGCTGCCCTTGGACAGGGAGCTGTCCTGGGCTCTGGGTGGGCACCCACTGAGCCAGAGCAGGGCTCAGAGAAGGGAGGGAAGCCCTTGGCCATGCGGCTCAGCGCTGAGGACACGGGTGCCAGGGGCTTCCACACACAGAGCCTGAACTGGGACAGCTGTGGCTGCAGGTGAGACACAGGCACATGATGGAAGCCTGAGCTGGAGCCTGCTGAAGTCAACAAAAAGGCATTTTTCACTTCACAGGCTTTGGGCAACACTGGAGGTGCAGCTGAGAGGAAGGGTGGTGAAAAGGGCAGCAGGAGTGTCCCCAGCCCAGGGATGCCAGGCAGTGAGGTGGAAACATGGGTCTCCCAGTGCTCAGAGACCCCAGTGGGAACATCTCCCACCCCTCCTGGCCATCAACAAAACTGACCAACAACAAAACTAAAGCACAGGGTGATCTCATGTAGTGAAAGAACAAGGGGGAATAGCTTCCCACTGCCAGAGCGCAGGGTTGGATGGGATATTGGGAAGAAATTCCTAATTTCTTGGGTGAAGAGAAATCAGTCTGGTGAGGCCCTGGCACAGGCTGCCCAGAGAAGCTGTGGCTGCCCCTGGATCCCTGGGAGTGTCCAAGGCCAGGTTGGATGGGGCTTGGAGCAACCTGGGCTGGTGGAAGGTGTCCCTGCCCATGGCAAGGAGTGGGACTGGATGGTCTTTAAGGCCCCTTCTAATCCAAACCACCCATGACCTGTGACCTCCCAGCAGAGAAGCAGCAGGGCTGTGCTCTGCCATCACAGTGCTTTCTGGGCAGATTACACTGACACAGCAGGGATTTAACTTTGCTTCGACCTTCCTGCCTTCAGAGGAGACAGCTTGAAGACTTAAATACTCACAGTTTTGGTAAAACACAGTCAGTCCTCCTTAGGCTGAAATGGTTCCTGGGTAGGGATCCCTGATGTGCACTGTTGACTCCTGAGAAAGAAACCTGACTGTGAGTTCATTGCTGGGTAAGAGCTTTGGGAGCAGAGGACATCCCTCCTGCCAACTTCCAGGCTGTGCTGGTTCCAGGCTCCCCCATTTTGCTGGTTACAAGAACTCTCTTAATTGAGCATAGATATGGGGTAAGGGCTGTCAGAAGTTCAGAGGAGAAAACCGCTGCCACACTTCCAGCAAGAGCTACAATCATATTAGCTTAACACAAGGGGATAATAAAGGGCCCTGCTCAAAGAAAAAAAATAGCAAGAGCCAACAGCTGGGAGCTGAAGCCAAAAAAGCATTGGTTATGAGCAAGTGAGCCCTGTAAATTGAAGGGGGAGGTTGACAGCCTGGGGCGATCTATCAAGGAATGGTTAAAGTGTTGGCTGATCATTAGGGTGCCTTCAGGAAAAGATCCTTTAAACAAATCCAGGTCACTGGGCTCAGTCCAGTTCTGAGGTGAAAGCGTCTGTTCTGTGCTGTGCTGGAGTTCACATCAGCAGTTTGGTGGTTCCTGCCACTCTCAACATCTCTGAATAAAGAACTGCCAGAAGCACTCTTGCACTTCTTGAGCTGACAGGGAAAATGTAAATGAAGCCATCTCACATGGTTTCTGGGATTGTCAGGGATATTGTGCATTAGTGTTTTGCCCTCAGCAACCTGTGAAATAGTTTAGTCAGTTTTGAAAAGTGTGGCAGCAGTGGAAAAAAGCTGTGGAACAAACCGTGCTGTGTGTGCACTTGGGAGGGGCAGAAAGCAACGGAGCCCCTGGCTGTGATGGGAAGGTCCCTGGGGGATTCTCCACCACGTTTCTTAAGGAGCACCCAGCAGAGCATCACGGAGTCAGAGAACAGCCTGTGTTGGAAGGAACCCCCCAGGATCATCAAAGTCCAACTCCTGGCCCTGCACAGGACACTCCAAAGTCACACCCTGTGCCACTGCCATTTCCTCAGATGTTGAACCTCCTGCCTCAATAAAAAAGGCCAGCAATGGAAGGAAGGTGGAAAACAAATGTCTTTAAAGGTCCTGGAACAAAATGAGGGCAACACCAAAATAGTTCTTGCTGTATTCGTTCTTTGGGTGAGTTCCTGCATCTTCTCAGAGGTAGGGCAGAGAGGCTACCCCAGTGCAGCCTTTCCTACATTATGATACAGGGCAAAGCTCACAAACAGGCAGTAAGAAGTGCGCATGAAAGGGTGGAAAAAAGGATTGATTAATTCTGGTTTCCATCCAGAGAGCTGAGGCAGCAAAAGCTATAAAGGCAGGCTATAGCAAAATGGGGAATGAAGCAATTGCTTTGAGTCTAACCACACCTCTGTCATTCCAGTAGCACCTTCCCACGGAGCTGAGCACCTCAGCCCAAAGCTGTGCCTGGCAGCTGGGTTACTCTGGGGTCTTTGCCACAGATAAGGCACAAAATCCTCCCTGGGGGAAAAGAAGTAGCCCTGAAAATGTTACCAAGCCCAACAATTGCCTTGAATCTTTTAAGTGACTCCTGCTGTGCTCAGTCTCCCTCAAGATCTCATGCTGGTAAAAAATATTCCTTTTATTTGAAAAAAAATATTAAGGATAATGGGAAAACGAAATAGCGTAGAGCAGGACTGGGATGGATGCCAGAAGATCTGATGGTAATCGAATCCAGATAATGTCCAAGTCCAGTCTCAGCCTCCCTGGGGACAGTACCCAGGACACTGTGCCAGGAGGATGTCAGAGCTGAGGCTCCAGCACTCGCCTGCCCCACCAGGGAAAGGGAATCTGCAAATATTTAGTCTGCTAGAAAGACTATTCCAATTAGTGGATGTCAGATCAAGGCTTGAATGATTCTGAAACATGTAAGGATTGGACAAGGCTAACCCAAGTCACACAAGGGTCATCGCTTACTTAAAACTATTAGTATTTGACAAGCATGTACATCTTCAGGCACTTAAACCAGAAACTGCTTAATTTACACTAACAGCCAGGGGATGGATCCCATTTAGCATAAGTTCCAGTGTCCCCAGAGGGTTGAACTGACTTCATTGCTTCTTGTCCTCTGAAAATGTGCTTATTCATAAATAAAAAACCCACCGTTGTTATCTGAAATGAGGGAAGGAGATTTTGTCACAGCCGACAGGGTGTCATCACTCGGCTGTGTCATTGCCAGCTCCAGCCTGACCACTAGCCCTAATATGGTTACAGTGAATGCTCACACCAACAGCCATGAATGAGAAAGGACTTTTTTGGAAATGCAGGAGAGGAGCCACAGAGCCCCACGTGAGCACTGAAGTGACGAGAGTCATGTCAGCAGAGGCAGCAAGGCTGGCATCACCCTCCCTGGGGGTGCTGGTCACACCCACCTTCATTTTCCCACACTGCAGGTATATTTTTTGACTTCAAACAAGAGCAGGAAAACCTTGCAGGTTGAGAAAATGACCAACAAAGGGACCAAGAGCAAATGGCAGGGTAGAATTTAAGTCCCGACCTTAGATACAGACAGGGGTTTAATCCCTGTCCCAGTCCAGAGAGAGTCAGAATGTCCCCAGCCATTACCCAGTGTCCTGCCACTCCAGGACCTTGTCCAAAGTCACACTCTCTTCAAGCCCCTCACACCCAGCAACAGCAGGAGTTTCCTCAGGTCCCCTCACCATGCAGGGTTTGGGTGAAAATGAGACATCCTGAAGGGAAACTTGCATCTGAGTTTCCCAACAGGTGAGACCCAAATGTGTTTCATGTTCCATTACCACTAGACACACATAGCCAGGCCTGATGGATTCAATACCCTTTCTGGTCCGTCAGTCTGACAGGCTGGAAGGGCAGGAGGGGGTTTTTAATGCCCTGCAGCTTTCAGTGCCTGGCAGATGATCCCTTTCCTGGTGCACCTCGTCCTCCGACTGAAGAAGGAGTCACTGTTTAGATCTAAAGGCTGTGACTGACAGGCAGGCAGACAGATGCTTTTTCTAGTATACAAAAACCAGAGAGTTGGACTGGTTTTCTACAACAGCCTCCAAAAACCTGCACTTGGCATAAGGACATTCAGGGAAGGAATCTGTCGAATCTCCTCAATCTTAAAGCACTAGCAAGAAATTGCTCCCTGCCCACATATTTTTCCTCTTCTTCTGTACCATAACCCTCCAGCAAGTCTGCTGTACCAGATGCCAGAGTTCAAGCATAAACAAGGAGTTTCAATACTCAGACCTAATCCTTTCCTTTTCCACCTTTTCCACCGCAGTCCTCCCCTGTTTGAGCATTTCCCACAATTAGGGGTCCCTGCATTCCCAAAACTGCTTTAGGAATAAGCAAGTTATCACATTACCTTCCCCTGGGCAGATGCTACCTTTGACAAACTCCCCTTTTTCACGTGGTTTTGGAGTTGTTTCTCTTTGAGGAGGAAACTTGAAAATACAAATAGGTGATAGTAACAAATCCCTTCCCTTATTTCCCTTTCCCCCATGCTCCCTTTGATATCTCTGTTTATGTTATGCACTGTTTCACAACAACACCTTTTGGAGGAAGAGCAGCCAAATACGTACTGCTTTTGAAGAATTCCATGGCCAAATGTGGAGTTCAGAGAGGTTTCTCTGTCTCTGCCCAGTGTGTAGTTTAGCTGTGGAATGCATAGGTGATGTAGGGCCCATAGTTTGCTCAGAGTAAGAAAAGACAGAGATGGGCTAGCAATGGGCTGGACCAGAGATCTCACCCCTTGATGCAAAGACCTTGACTATTTTCAAACTCTCATGAACGTCTCAGAGTGAACTGGGGCTGACCTTTGCTTTTGGAACAGGAAACTCTCCAGAATGTATTTCTTTTGGGGGTATGTGGTATTTTGCATGTATTTCTGTATCTGCTGCGAGCTCATGGCCCATCTTCCTCTGTGTCCCTCCGGTCAGGTCTCGGTGGATCTGTAATCTCTTACATCTGCATCTGCGCTCGTGTGTGCAATGGGCAAATATACTTGGGGCTTCAAAGAACTGCTTTCTTATATGCCTTCCACATCTCAGTATATGAAAGTCTCTTACACATTCATATTTTGTGCCAAGAAAATAGTCTGGTGCTGGAAAAGACCCCAGAAAGGTATTCTGCAAGGTCTCTGGCTTGTGAGAAAGGTAAGCTCTGGGGCTTGGCTGCCTTCCTCCGCATCTTGTATTTTTTTCCACTCGCTTTGGTTCTTTCATGCTGTGCAAGTATTTGGACTCTGATGTTTGAATCGAGTCACGCTGGTCTTCAATGAGAGTATTTCTGCCCTGGAGAATGACTCACCAGGCCTGTCTCTGCCTCCCTCAGTACAGTCTGAGCAAATAGAACTGCTGGTTCAGCTCTGCTCCTCGGTCACGCTTGGAGTGCAGCGTGCTGGGACGGGGTTTCTCTTCTTGGGTAACTCCTGCAAAGTTACTGCAAGTCAAACAAGGTGCCTGCTGAAATGCCTCTTTGCTTTATTGCATTTCATCTGGCAGCTCATCCACCTCCTCTCAGCCTGAGCACTTGTCTGCAGCGATGAGGTAGTTTGTGTGGTTTGCGATGAAAAGGTCCTTTCCTGGTTTGTTCCAAAGGCTCCTGGGGATGCTGTATATTTTCCTTGTCTCTGTTTGTTGCTTGGCCAGCATTTCCTTGCCTGTATAACAACATCTGCTCACCAGACCTCAGATATCCTTGATCACATTTGGCCAGTAAGAGGCACCTCTGGCTTTCTGCTGTGTTCCTGAGAGTACATCTGTTCCCAAAAATCTGGGAATTGGGATTCAGCTGCATTTCTGTCTGAGCCCTCTGTCCCATGCAACTGGCTCAGCTCTGTATTTCCAGCTAAGTTACATCTCTCTGGCTTTTTTTTTTTCTTTCCCCCATGGCTTTTTTTTTTGCATCTTGTTGATATTTGGTAGATTTTGTGTGTTCTGCACTTTCACAAAGGTGGGAGTTCACTTTTCCTACTCCTATAGCTTTTGGTAGAGTTCTTGTGGGAGCAGGAGGGTTCACAGCTTAGAGATTTGGACAGCTGGGGCTGGTTGTGAAGACTGTCCTGGTCTTTATCTGAGGATTCACTAAAGGAGCTTTGCCTCCTGCTCCTTTCCCTCCCCAGCCCCATTAGGACAGAGCCAGTCCCTGTTCTGCACTGTGTGCCACAAAGCCTTGGTGCAGCAGGCACAGTAACTTCTGTCAGTGTCTCTGGGGCCCTGTCCTCACCTTCCTCACCTGGTATTCATGTTTCAGAAACCCTCTTCTTTCCAGATTTTACATGCTGGGGAGGAATACTAAAATCTGCCCAGGCCAGCGAGAAACCTGGCAGTTGGTAAGTCACCCAAGCCCTTTCTTTCAGACTCCTGCATCTTTCATTCCTATTACAAGTTTTGTGTAATTTGGCAGTGGTCTGACCATTGTTCCTCCAGACTTTTTGACCCACGTCACCAATATTTCCTCCATGACATTTTCAGTGTGCTGACAGGGATTGTGGGATACAATAAACTTCTGCTTGGGTCCTCTGGTGAGTTGTGGACAAACCCAGGTGAGTTGTGAGCCATCTCCTGCCACAGGTAGTACTGCAGCAGTTTGTGCTTAGCTGTACTTTTTAACCATTGCAATGCCAGGGCAAAGAGCATCAAGCTGCTGAGCAGGGTTTGTTGCAGACCAGGGCTATAATTCAGTGCCAGGGATGTGATTCCTCTCCCCTTTTTCCGCTTTGAATTTTCTAGATTTTGTCTCTAAGTAGATAAGCAGCAGCCCCAAACACTGATACAGGCTGATTTTATCCCTCCTGCCTCAAACACAGACCCACCTCACGGAATGCTTCCCCCAGGCAGAGCTGCCTGCACACCCAGATGTGTTCTGGACATCAGCGTGCTGCAATGGCCCCACAGGGAAAACACACACCACAGCCCTGCAGAAGTGGATTTTCCTTGTCTGGCCTTCCTACAGCCTGCCATCAGCACTGCCCTGTGCACAGCAGGGATTGCAGGGACTCTGGAGCGCTGAGGGTGTGTTGCTGAGGTTGGAAATACCCTCCCCAAGAGATTTCCCAAGGAACAGACCTGAGCTCTGCTTGGAAAGCCAGTCTCTGGCCTGGCTTGTAGCTCTTTGGAGGTGAGGAGGAAATGCAGTTCAGCTCTCTGTCTAGTCCTCTACCAAGAAGGCAAGGCTGTGAGGTTGAGTGGGTCACTGAACTGGACCCCAGAGACCTCAGCTTATTGCTTGATCTAAGGCAGAAACAAAAGATGAGAGCAAGAAAATCACTTCCTCCCTCTTCTCCCCCCACTTACAGTGTGTCTTTTCCATTTAGAGATTATCCCTCTATGTGTTTGGGCAGTGCACAAGGGGGGCCCTTTTCTCCACTTCCAAATGTTGCTTAAGTACAGAGGAAATAGGAGAAACCTTTTCCCAGTGCCTGTGGTGCTGTTTGTGTGCCTCATCCCCACCAAAGCTCTGATGGACAGCTTGCATTGGGGTTGAATCCCTTTCTCCTTTGCAATATTTCTTTTTATGGGATCATACTTTACTGCTTTTTTTCCAGGTGTTTCATTACAAAATCAATTAACAAACCACCAGGGGTAGCCAAATGTGTTTGTTTGCATGCAGGACCTCGAGGAGGGATTCTGGGGCGAATTCACTGCAAACAGCCTCAGTTTGCTTGCAAAGGAGAAAGCCCAAGTAATCCTCCTCCCTGCTCCAACAGGTGAACTCTCAAGACAGAGACCTCCCTGGAGTTGGGACCTTGGAGAGACCTGCAAGGACATCAAATGCTCCAGAGCTGAGAACTTGGTGCAGCAACCTGACCCCATCCAGACCCAGCACACATCCAGCATTTAAAATAATTGATGGAGACCCAAAGGTGCAAACAGGCATGGCTTCCCCTCAAAGCCATCCCAAGTCCAGCGGAGTTCTTGCATATTATTGGATGGTGCAGGGATAAGGTTGATGATGAGATCATAGAATTTAATTAAACTTTGATGAAGTTCATCACTAGAGAATCATATGTAAATGATACATATCATGATACATATCATACATATCATGATAGGAGAGTGATAGCTCTGTTAAGGAAGTAAGAGAGAGCAAAGGAGAATTAGGAGAGGAAGATCAGTTTTCAACATGCTGGTGAGATTCCCTGGGGCTGATCTGGAGTGACAAATGATCTAGGGAAAGAATAAGGCAGCAAGCAATAAAAGGCAGATGATTGTCAAATGCTGCTGGGACTTCTCTTGAAAAGACTGGCGTAAACTCTGCAAAAAGCTTTCCAATGTCTTTCTCAGGTCAGTGTAGTCATACTACCTCGATATCCCCTAAAATGGCTAATAAAATTTGTTTCCTTTAAAAGTATATTTTATCCATTTCCAGGTTCATGAGTGCCTGAAGAACTGTCTTACCCACTTCAAAATACTTTTACATTTCAATTTTACATTGAAATAATGAGATTACATAATATAAACCAATAGATTTTTATTAAATTAAAATTGTCATTGAATTTCTTGGGGTTTAGCCATTATAGTTGGTCTGCTGAAGCTTTTTCTAGTGACTGCTAGGACAATATGTTTTGGAAAAACATGGCTCCTTGCTGTCAGAATTCGATGTCTCTGGAAGAGAGGCAGCAGTTTCTGTGGGAGTCACTGCTGGACACAGCCAGGGCTGTTTGCCTGGGTTGCTTTAGAAGCACAACACCCAATGCACTGAGCACTTGGTGTGGGCTGGGCTCAGAACACCTCCTGTACCCCTGGAGGGGTGCACTCTCTCCAGGAGCAGCGAGGGAACAGCCCCCCATCCAGCTGAGCATCCAACGAGAGCAGCACCACTCGCCTTTAGGAACCCTCAGCACTTACCCCTAGACAGAACACCTTCCTCTGTTCCAGCCCCAGGAGATGGGAGACAGGGTTTGCGTCCAGGTGGAAATCCAAACCCCTCCAAGGTGTGGGAGGGTTCAGGTTTCAGACTGCACCTATCTTGAACATGAACCATTTTAACAAAGCACGACTCTCCAGATGCACCCGGACAGCTGAAAGTCATCAGCGAGGAGAGCACCTTCTGAGCCCTTTTGGAGGACCCTCTGTGCTCCCCCTTACCTTGCACCTCTCCACCTGGCCATGTGTGAAACTGGAGCATTGCTCTGGACCTTGCTCATGCCCTTCACCTGACACAGCCCATTCCCCCCTTCCAGCAAAGGTAGGGACCCCGAGGATGTGCTCTGTGCACTGGGGCTGCTTCCAGCCCAGCCCATCCCTCCCTTGGACAAAGGTAGGGACACTGAGGATGTGCTCTGTGCACTGGGGCTGCTTCCAGCCCAGCCCATCCCTCCCTTGGACAAAGGTAGGGACCCCGAGGATGTGCTCTGTGCACTGGGGCTGCTTCCAGCCCAGCCCATCCTGGGGGCCCCATGCACACCATGCCATCAATCTGGCGGTCTCCGACGATGGAGCCCACATGGGAACCTCAGATAATGGATTGCAGTGGAGAACATGGATTTTTAAATGTGTTTAAGATGTCTGGCAGTTTCTGAAGAAGCAAGAGGGGAAAAAAAAAAAAAGTGGGATTAAGGGGAGAGAAATGTACCCCGAATCAGTGAGAGCTTTTTGGAAAGGGGACAAGGAAAGTCCTCTGTCATGTTGTACTGCTTCACCCATCCCAGCACTGGGAGTGCATGGTGAAAGTATCCTCGAAGCAGAACTCCCACAGCTGAGGGCACAGAGACAAACATGGTAAACTTTGCACATGGTTTGCATTATCACTGGTAATAAAACCATTCATCATCAGCCTCCATGCTGAAGATTGAGATAGCTATTGCTCCTGAGGATTGAGTGACTGAAAGAATGAATCATTTGCTGCTCTCTTGCTCTCTTATTTTCTCTGACCTCCATGGCCCTGGCTCAAGGTCTTGCTGCAGAATGACAGGTCAGCTGCTCTGAGCTCAGTATCCAAAAATTATAGCCTGGGATTCAAAGGGAATCATCGTCACTGGTGTAACTTTCTAGTCCTGAAACAGGGCCTGCTCTGGCATGAGGACTGAATTAGTTCTCTGCCTCAAAGACTAATCACTCAGCATCAGTTGAGAGAGGATGGAGATGTCCTATGTGTGACCTCCCTGAGGTCTGGTGGTGATGGCAAGTCCCAGCCAGACTCCAGGAGGGACTTTATTGAGGTTTCTTCTGTGGACCCCTCCCCAGCAGTGTCCAGCTCCTCATCTCCCTGACGTTCCTCTTATGACTTCTCTTCCAAACAAAATGTCTCCACACACAAATCCATATATTCACTTCTCCTTTCCAGCTCAGGGAACTTGTTCCTCTTTCCACGTAGGTTTGCCCAAAGCAAAATCCCTGTGGTTCGACAAGGGGTGCACTCATGGCTCTGCCAAAGCTGGGCTAGGAGTGCCCCTCTCAATGTGGTGCATATGTCGAGGTGGTGCAGGGAATGAAGTGCTTCCCCTGCCTGGCCTGGCTGGAGCCATTGCAGGCTCCTCTCTTCATGCTGTGCTTTCTTTAAGTGGTGAGGAGCTGGTGGGATAATAACAATAGCAGGTTGCTCTCCTGAACACATTCCTTCTGCTCTTTGGGTATCCCCTTACGTCCTTGTCCACACCAAGACACAGCCTGGGCCACGCTGCAGAAAGGAAGGTGAAAAATGTGGTATTTGGTTGCACTGCGTGAGGGTTTGTGTGCTGTATACCAGAAAAATGAAGTAAAACTGCCTCCAAAGAGGTGCAGCTCTCTGGGTATCAGTGACTTCAAGCCATTTTTACACAGCCCAAGTTTTGCATTACAGGGTATTTTATTGCAGATGAGGACACCATACAGCCAGACTGCTTTCACACAACCTTTTTTTTACAAATAGCTTCATTTAGTTCTTGCTTTGCATTGGTTTTACAGTGCTGTGTCTCTGCCAGAGCTGGGTATGGTTTAAGTCAGCAATGACCCCAAACCTGCTGCTGAGAGCTTGGCCTAAGGGCGCTGCAAAGGTGTGACCCCGGGAGGAGTGGGGCTGGAAAAAGGCTGGTTGTTGTGCAGGGGGATGCCCAGCCCAGGCAGAGGAGCAGCGAGCTCAGAGCTGGGACAACCCCTGGGTTTCTGTGGAGCCTGCTCCCTGTGGAAGGGGGTGCACACAGGCAGCCAGCACCAGGAGCACCCCATTGTGAAGGGCAATGCTTGCAAACCCTGGCAATGTTCATTAGCAGCTCCTCTCATGGTGGGTGCAGCAGCCCCTGGGCCATTGCTGGGGAAGGGGCTGGGGGCAGAGTGTGCTGTGGTGCCCTCCATCAGCACCATCCATCTCTCCCTGCCTGGAGATCTGTCCTCTGCTTGTCATTTCAGCACCAGAGCACACAGGGACATTGAAAATCAAACAGTGGCCATGAAGAGCCCCAGAGGCATGGAGTGGTGGCTGGTCTCTGCCCACCCCATCAGCCCCACCATAAACCCCCTCCTTGCTCTGCGGGGTCAGCAGGTCCCACACTCACAGCTTCTGTTTCACTGCTTCATTTACTGCTGAAATGGGTAAGAAATCAGGTGCCTAAACAAGAAGTTAGACACAGAACCGCCTCTGTGGACTTGGCCATACAAGTCTGGCCAATAAATATGTGAGATGGCCCATTCCCTGTGGAGACTCTGCTCACACTTGGGCTGGCCGAGCCCCTGGTGATGCTGCAGCAGCAGGACCTCGGGACAGGGGCAAGGAGCACTACCCATAAATCTGCTGCTTAACAGGATACAGAGGGATTGTCCAGCCCCTCTGTATGATTTGTGGATTTGTTATTATTTCATGTACGTTTTCAGTCCCGTTGCAAAGCCCACATGGCACAGCAAGGTTTGCAGTAAATTCAGCCCAGCCAGTGAAAGGCAGGCAGGGGGGAAGAGCTTGTTTGTTGTCTGTAGCTGTGAGGGGTTTTCATGGTTTACATCTTGCTGATGCTGCCTGCCCTAAAGTCAGGAGGGTGGACTGAAGCTCCACCAGGCTTGTTTGGACGTCAGAAAGCTGCAGTGGAGTTCCAGTAGGGAGTGTTTTTCCCTGGAATAAACCCGAGTGGAGCAATGACCTCGCTCCCAGGGAGCACTGCTACTGCAGCAGCAGGGTTATCTGTTGGGGCACACACAAGGCTGAGGGCTTGCTCTTGGAGGTCTTACACAGACTGTGCCTCTTCTCTTTGCTGACTTTCAGTGCCCCAAACGTCCTGGGGAAACTCCAGGTACAGGGCACAAGAGCAGACAATCTGAAGTAGCTGTGGCAGGTGAAGATGCTCCCACTCAGCTTTCCCTTCCACCTTTCCTTCTCACCATACACATTCCTAATCCAGTGCAATGCCAAACCTCTTCTATCCTGCCCTAAGTGTGCAGGGATGATTTTTCCCAGAAAACGTCTCTGCCTCATGAAGGGTATTTCACTGGAGCTGTATAACTCACAGCTGTAGTTTTCAATAACTTAGGTTTGAAATCACTCCAGTAACTGGGAGAGATTTATCCTGGGTTATCCTGGTGCTCTCACCGAGGCTGCACTGAAAGCAGAGCTCAGGGGCACTTCAGAGAGCTGGGGTGCAGGAATGGGCAGCAGACTTGCTCTGGAATCCTGAAGTGTGGCCTCTGTGCATCCCTGTCTCTCCCACCTTCCCATCTCCAGGGACAGGGCGCATGAAGGACCAGGCAGGAGCCCAGGCAGGAGGGACCAGGAGTCCTGCTCACTTCTCTACCTTCCCCTGTCCAGCAGGATCCCAAGAAATGTGTTACTTTCCCTCCACCAGCTTCCCAAAAAGCTTCAGAACACAAGGCTTGAAAAAACAAGGTCTCAAGCTTAACTTTTCCTGAAGCCACTTGGGTTCCCAGTGGCCCTCCAGCTGCATTCCTGAGATTTAGTTGTTCTCCACTCTCCTTCCTTTCCTACCCTGTGTGTTTTGCCAGAGGGTAAGGCAGTGGCAGCTCAGCACTGGCTGATGTTACCTTTCAGCATTCCCTGCTCAGGCCTCAGCAAAGAGCTGCTCTCCCATGGCCAGCCCTGACCTCTCCTGGCCCGTTGGGTCCAGCTGCCAATCCCCCACCAGGACACAAACGTGCCAGATGTTGTTGCAATTGAGACACTCCGCTCCAAAGCCTCTGTTTATTGTTATTAGCGTTACATTAGAAACCACTACAATCTGTGGGTTGGGGTCTGGTCTTATTATCTCCTCTGATAATTTTGTCTTTTTTTTTTTTTGGTTGAAATATTAGGGCTACATTTACAGGAGGAAGAGGAAACAAAAGAACTAACCATTTCCCAGTTTGTAGGATGACAAGTCTGAAAGTGTTTCCCTTAGTCAACAGCAGAAGTCCCAGAAGCTCTAATGGAGAGGACTATCCCTCTCCATAATGAAGAAATGGAGATTTCTGACAAAAATCCTGAACAACCAAAGACTATAGAATTTCTGTCATGTCCTCTGAAGTCTTTGTCCCAACTCCTTGCTTTACAGGGACATCCCTTTGTGTTCTGGCCCCACTTTTGAGGCACCCCAGATGATGCCACACCTGAAGGGGTGTTTCTTCACACGCTCTTCACCACCTCTGTGACCTCCTTCTCCCCACGTCCTCACTGAGTTGGCATCCAGTGTATTACTCCACATGTCTCCCAGGAAGAGGTTCCAGATTTTATTTCACCAATCAGCATCCTATCAGGAGCCTCAGGGAACCAGAGAACAAGGGAAAGGAGAGCAGAAGAACAGTATTAGTGGATCCCTGGGGATCAATTACAAACCTCTGGCTTGCATGTGGAAAGTCTTAGAGGATGCTCTGACAGTGCATGTTGTTATTAAAAACAAACAAACAAACACACAAAAGCCTGAACTCAACAGAGTTCAGAGTATCTGCAAAGACACTTCAGGTTGTGTCAGAGAGGGACAGAACATGGGATCTCCACAAGTCCCCTGTCTCACTGGAACCCTCACTGTCTGTCTCTCTGGAAAAATTACTTGTCAAGAGCCGCTTTGGAGGAAGGTTTGCATTTTGTTGGAGAGAAATCCCAGCCCAGTGGCCCAGACTCCTTCCCTCCATCACTGCTCTGACTTTCACAGCCCTGCTCTGCCTTGCAGTCGTTAAGCCAGGCCAGGTATTCCAGCACAAACCGCTCATCAGAAATGCAACATAAAGTGGAAGTGACCCCTGACACTGATTTAAAATTAGACTCGATGAGTCTCCAACCAGGAAACCGTTCCCCCAGCCCCCTTTAAAATCCAGCAAATGAAAAACATTTGGTTGCTATTACCAGTGATTATGATAAGCTACGTTAAAATATGAAGTGGGGGAATTTATCTTTATTTCCTGGGATAACATTGATGAAAAATATGCTGTTCCATCTTGATTTTCAATCACTCCAATGAACTCTGTCGTGCATTTATCTTTATTTGGCTGGATGTGTGTAACTGATCTGGGGAGGGGGAGAGGGCAGGGAGCAGGGAGAGGGCAGGATTGGCAATTTAATCTGATGCAGATAAGTTTATTAGCTGCCCTCAGATCTGTTCCTGGCTGGACAAGGCTGCATGTGGGATATCTCCTCAGGCTGCTCTGGGGACAAGACACAGCCACTGTCTCGGTGGAACCTTCAGTGAAGGGTTTGCACCCCTTTGCATTGCACTTAGGGCCTCTCTCTAACAATCTTCTGCCAGAGCCTGGGGCTGGGTGGGTCCTTGTGTCCACCGGAGCTTTTCCTCTGCAGGATGAAAGCAAGAGCTTGGATAAGCAACAAGGTCCAAGCTAACACACCTCCCTGTCTCCCCCATTCCCGTAGGTGAGATTCAAATAGGATCAACCAGGGTCTTGTGCCTAAAGCAGGGTGAGGAGACTGCGAGTCGTGGCAAGAGAAGGTGAGAGGTTTGTTTGGGGGTGTTTTTTTGTAGTCAAAGTTTTTACAGTTTCTTGGAGCACAAACTTGTCACTGAATTGCAGTGACACTTCTTGATGCTCACCAGGAGCCTGGGGAAGATCTGACAGAGATTCACTTGTCAAAACTAGAAAACAACTTTCTGGGAATAGGATAAAGCAGAGGTAGCAGGTTCTGCCAGCGTGCCCATGAAATCAGCAGCTCTGTTATTGATTTCCATGGGACTGGACTGCTAAGAGTTAATTCCATATGCACATATATATGTATTTCTGATTCAGAATTGCTCTTTTCAAGCATTCAGGAGTGAGCAATTTTTCAGCTGGTGCAAAGTTGTGCTGTAATCCTGAGGGTTATCTTGAGTTTCAGCAGCTAGGAACCTGACTGAGAGCTGTGGGGACTCCGTGGCTGAAAAACCCACAACCATCAGAAGAATATTACATCTCTGAGCCATTAGCACTCATTGACCTGTCCTGAAAAGCATCTTTTTCTAATAAGTCTTGTGTGTGTTGTAAAGGGCTGAGCTGCAATGAGGATGTTTACTCTGGAGCAAAGCACAGCCCAGCAGAACAGATCAGATCAGCATTCCTGCCCCGCTCTCTGTTTCAGACTGAAAGAGTGGTACAAATCATAAATTGCTGTGCTGGTTTGGCTGGGACAGAGCTAATTTTCTTTACAGTAGTTATTAAATTTGTATTTGGGGTTTGTGTTGGAAACAGTGTTGATGACACTGGGATGTTTTTGTTACTGCCAAGCAGGACCTACACACGCTGGCTGGGGTTGAAGCACGACAATCACCCAGCCAGTTCCCTGCCTTCACCTGAGTGTGTCCTACTGATCACACACTCCATTTCTTTGTGTGGGTTTTTGCTTGTAAAAAGGCACAAAACAAACAAAAAAAACCCAAACCAAACCAAACCAAACAAACCAAACAAACCAAGAAACCCAAAGCAGAACGAAACAAAAACAACAACAAAAAAACCCCCACAGCCAGCCTTTCACGAAGTGCAGCTCAGCTTAACAGATGTTTAGTCATTTACGACAAAGTCCTGGTTACAAGATGGGAGAACTTGTCTGGTTCTTGAACAAAAGCAACTATATTAGCTCAATGCCAAAGCCTGCCTGGTCCTGGGGAGAGGAAACATTAGAAATAACAACAGGTGAGAGCTGACAGAACAGGCGTAATGGCTCGTTTTGCAGAATGTGTCCAAAGCCATTTGTTATTTACAAGCCTCTCTCTCAGCAGAGAGGAAACTCCAGCAATGATTTCTCTCACTTGCTCTCGTGTGTCTCCAGCCCTGGATGTTTGCCCTGAGTGTGGCTGCTGGGCAGGAGCAGTTCTGCTCTGGGGTGTGATTGGGGTGTGATCTCTGCAGAGCCCTGTGCCCCTGCCAGAGGGAAGGGACAGCAGGGGCTCTTCCCTGGACACACCTCAAAGGACACGGCAAGGAAGTCGTCTCCATTCAGCAAGGTACAAGAAGAGATGGATTTGGAGTCACTCTGAGGCTGAGCAGCTGAGCTGAACAGCCTTTGGGGACAGACTTTTCATTAGACACTGCAGTGACAGGGCAGGGAGTAATGGTTTCAGACTGAAAGAAGGGAGATTCAGACTAGATAGAAGGAAGAATTTGTTTTTAATTATCATTGTGGTGGAGCACTGACACAGGTTGGCCAGAGAGGCGGTAGATGCCCCATCCCTGGAAACATTCCAGGACAGGTTGGGCAGGGGTTTGAGCAACCTGGTCTAGCAGAAGGTGTACACTAGATGAGCTTTAAATGTCCCTCCCAACCCACCCTATTCTGTGATCCTCCTGTAGGAAGAAGGACACACTTCCCAACCACAGCATGAAGTGCCTGGCCCTAACCCACAGATTCCCTTTGACCCAAATGCCCTGCTGAGGAGCCCAAGGTTGGCAGCAAACACAGCATGGGCTAGGTTCTGTGATGTGTGCACGAGCAGCAGAGCTGCTCTCAGCCCTCCCTGCACTGACACGGGAGTTCTGAGGGCAGAGACTGTTCCCACAGTGAGGACAAATGCAGATTAGGAGGGAGAGGCTGGAAAAGCAGCGTCCTGTTTGGAATCCAGAGCTCTGCTCTGGTCAGTGTTAAATGTCCAGCTCCAGCAGAAAGGCCTGCAGGCAGCCAGGCTCCCCAGTGGGGCATTTTACAGGTTTGGTTTCCAGGTAGAGCCAGAGTCTCTCTGCAGGATGAGCCCCCAGGGAGGAGAAGCAGAGCCTGGGGGGATAAGGGAGAGCATTTAGTGCACAGCAATCTCACAACAGCCTCTCTGATGGAGTTGTTATCTCCTCCTGCAGTGCTGAGCCCACAGCACATGGAGTAATCTGCTATGGATGCATTTTTGCTGCTTTTTAGTTTTCTCCCTGACTAGACATGGGCACATTTGCTCCCTCATCTCGAAATAACTCAGCCCATCAAACTCAGAGCATTTTCCCCATTTCTCTTTAAGATGTTGGTAGATTCAGTGCCTTGGCTGCAGCCTCCAGATACTGAAATCCTGCAGCCTGCTCTCTTGGCTCCATGCTCCCTGCTAATTTCAGTGAGATAGTTTATGTTTAAATTGCAGTTTCGTTTTGGTTTTGATTTTCCCCCTACTTATCAGGAGGTTGTATGTGTCCCAAGTTTTTATCAGCAAAACTAACCTCCAGGAGACTTAACCACAGGGATGTGATCCATGCACACAAACTGAGAGCTGGAGGATGCCATGGACTCAGGAGGCATCATCTCTGGAGATGCCAATTTGGCACCTGTTTTGCAGCCCAGTGGCCAGAGCTCAAACCCTTGTGCAGGTAGGACATTGGCACAGGTAGGACATTGGCACAGGTAGGACATCATTGGCACAGGTAGGACACAGCTCTGTGTCCTGATCAGGTTTCCGTGGAGGTTGCAAAACCTTCAGAAATGTCACCAGATGCCATAAGTGGAAGCAGAGACCAGATAAGTTGAGAAGGATGATAAGACATGTTTGTCTTTTCACAGGAAGCATAAAGAACCCTTTGGGTGGCTTATCTAAAGACGGGCACAGTCCTTCATCATGTGAAGTCCCTAAATCAAGACCAAATGCCTTTCTAAAAATAGATATTAGCCAGATGAGTGCTGTGATCCCTAGTAGGCATCTGATTTTTGAATACTTAGGCGTAGCCAGAGGAAAAGAAATATGAATTAGAAAAGGACTAATTCCCTTTCTTGTTTTATCTATGGTTGTGATCTTTTGGCAGAATCCACAAAACTCCCTGTTGTTTTGGTGTTTTATTTAGAGGGAATTTGAGGATGAGGAAGAAGAATGGGCTGCACATTTGTGCACTATTTGCTTTCTTTGAATATTTTCTCTTTCCCATTCTTGCAGTGTTGTGAACTCCAGAGCCAGGAGCTGCAATCAGACTGCCAGCCTGGGAGACACCAGAGCCCATTGCACTGCTGGTTGTCCTGAGGGACCAGGATGGACATGGGCATCTCCTGCAGGAGACACTGACCCCAGGAACTGCACAGACC
Source organism: Anabacerthia variegaticeps (assembly GCA_035583185.1). Classification (NCBI taxonomy): domain Eukaryota; kingdom Metazoa; phylum Chordata; class Aves; order Passeriformes; family Furnariidae; genus Anabacerthia; species Anabacerthia variegaticeps. Next base: position 15,704,854 of record JAWWEW010000001.1, on the reverse strand, counting down.
CACAGGCAGCTCTTCCTTCAAAGCCAGGGTGGGAGTGACACACCGTGTAGCACACACACGGCTGCAGGGAAAGCATGGGTTGGCCAGAGTGGGCTTTGCTTTAGAGGGTTAGGGGGGACTTTGGGGCTGGCTCTGGAAGGGTCAGTCCATGCAGGAGAGAGCTCGGTGTGCTTCACTTCCAGCACTCAGCGACTGAAAAGGTTCAGCCTGGGCATGGCAGTGCTGGGCACACTTACCCCAAAAGTGCCCTGGAAGGCAAATTTCCCCAGCCCAACTCACCCAGCCATGGGGTGGGCTGTGAAAGACAAGAAGCCACTGGGGGCTGCAGAAACAGGACTTTTTTCCTTGCTGCCAGCCCTGCAATGTCCACGGCACTGATGTAACCCCCGGCGAGGAGGGTTCAGCTGGATGGCTGCCCTGTGTGAGCAATTAACACATCACAGCCCTGACCCCACGCCTGCCTTACAAACCTGCTGGACTGCACTTAATTCTTCACCAGGCCCGGTCATTAATGCTGTTATTTGTCTTTCCTGAAGCGTGCGAACTGAACCCGCTGACCTTTCATGGGATACAGGAACTTTAATACGAAAATCTGCTTAATATTAGCACATTTTTCAAGCCCTGCACAGGCCCTGACAAGATTATTTTTAACAGATGACACACGGCTATTTGAAAAGAAGATAAATGGTTCTTTGGCTGCGCAAAGCAGAGAAGAAATATCTCGTTTGGGGTGAAGGAGGGGAACAAAAGAAAAGAAAAGGCTGCTTGGGAAAGGCAAACTGGAAAGATAGCTGGCAGGAAAGCAAGACAGTTTAAATGAAAATTTCAAATCCAAGCACTAATAACAAAAGGTGCACTTGTGCAGAAATTCAGATGAGGCACCTCATGGCAGAGACCTCCAGATGTCAGCGATGCCTTGGCACTGTCTGTGCCAAACCTGGGCAGACCCTGGCACCTCTGATGCTCCCTGAGCTCTCAGGCTTTGCCTCACACAACAGGGACCCGGGCTCTCTGCAGGCATGGCCCAGGCAAGCCTTGACTCACAAAAGGAAAAAGGGCTCGTGCCTAAATAAGAATTAGGAGTACCACTAAAGCACAATGCTTTCTGCAGAGTCTGCAGTTTGCCCAGGTAGCAGCTGGCTTGGGACAGAGCAGTATTGTGAACTGCAGACACCAGCCAAGAGTCTGACTCCGTGAACTAAAATAAAAAAACAGTAAAAAAAAGAGATTGGCAAAGCCACTTTACGTTCCCAAGCCAAGGGATGGGTTTTGTGAAAATTTCACACCACAAAATCATCCCAGGGCATAGGAGATGTCAAGCTGAACTGCTGAAGTGTGGCTAAGTCACAACTCAAAAGAGCTTGTAGTGGAAAGGCAGAACAAACTGCCCGCTCTGTGTGATGCTCCAGTGCCAAGGACCAGCCTGGGAGAGCTCTGACTTTGGGCTCAGCTCAGCAGGACTCTGGGGAGCTGTGACATACAGAAGGGCAGCAGGGTGGCTCCTCGTGCTGTAGCACAGTGTGTGTGATGGATGGAGCAGTGCTAAGAGGGAAAAGAGGAGGGATTTTCCCAGTCTACCCAGTAAATCCAGTCCTGCCCTTACAGCATATTTTCAGAGATGTGCAGGTTCCTCGAGGCCTCAGAGCCAGAGTAGCACTCCTGTGAGGGAAGGCTCTTCCTGCTCTCCTTGCACTGCCCTTCTTGGCTCACCTTCCTTCCAGATGAGACTAAAAACCCCTGAGCTCTGTGAAGGTACCAAGGTGGTCAGACACGTGGAGTGCAAGACGTATGAGGAGAGCTTGGGAGAGTTGTGCTTCTTTAAGGGGGGATCTGAAAGCAGCTTCTTGAGGAAGAGCTGTAGAGATGGCTAAAGCCTAAGCGTTTCCTGTAGGGGCAAGAAGGTTGTGGTCTGGCAGATGTTTCCAGGTGGAGAGATCTCGGTCCCAAATGGTAACCTATAGGTATCCACATTCAGGAGGACCCAAGGGATTAAAAGTCTTCCCAGCCCTTTGGACCCCATCTCTGGTGGTAAAGAGGACGTGAGGTGGCCTGAGATGTCCCCTGTCCCAGCCCCAGGTGGCAGCACATCAAGCCAATGACCTTCACCCACAGAAACATGCCCAGCCCACATCAAGGACAAGCCAAAAATGCCTCTAGTTGGCTGTTACCAATCTGGGACTAGCACAGGGTGACAAATAGAACTTCAGCAGCAGGATGTGGTGAGGGGCTGGACTGTGAAGCCCTGAGATGCCACAGAGGTGCCATTTCCCCTCCTCTCTGAGTCCTGCACAGCATCCCAGGTGGAACTCCCACCACAGCCTGAAACCAGCACTTTGCTGGTGGCTGGTGCAGGACCTCGGGCTGCAAGAGTTGATAAAAGAGCAGAAATTCTTTTTGTTGTTATCCCTGCAAACCATTCACAATAAATTCTTCCAGTGCAGTGATTTGGTTTTCATGGGGCTTCCCTGCAGCTGTTCGGCTTGGCTGATGGGCCCAACCCCTCCTGAGCTGTTTTGTCAGATTTCCACGCAGATGGCAAAACCTCTTCTCTCAGGAGACCTGGGAACACAAAAAATGAGGTCGCCTTTTATTCTCTGCTCCTTTTGTGCTTCTTAATGTGCAAAAAGGCCATGCCTGGGGCAAGGACTTGTTGCAAAATCTCTGCTGGGCAGGAGGCAAAAAAAAGAAACAAAAAAGAGAGGAAAAATCACAGAAAGAACGAAATGGAAGTGGAATAATATTTCCAAATTTCCTGGAAGTGTTGTCAAACTCAGTTCAAGCCTGGCATTTATACCTTTGACAAAGTCACAGGAAGGCAGTTTTGGATACTGTCCTGAGGAGCAGAAGAATTACTGTAAATAATTGCCCAGTGCACCCACCATGGAGAGCCAGGTCAAACACCCAGCCCTTCCCTTTTCTTCCTCTCAGCTGCTTCTTCTATTCCACTCTGCCAGTCATGCCCAAATGATGAGTCTGAAGCAACAGCCTCCTAAATTCTGAGACTGCTTTGGAAATGATCAGAATTAATGTACTATGGATTCTTTTTCTTTGACTCCTTGGTTTGGGCACATCTAGGCACACCCAGGACATATATTCCAGCTTTTTCAACACCCCTGAGGGCTAAAATAAATTTGGGTGTTTTTTCTTCTCCCCCCAAAGGAAGGAAAAATGAAAGTCCAGGTACTTCACTCCTGGAATTGAGGCTTTAAGAAAAGACATGAACATCATGACTTGCACAATGAAGTCACAGGAGATGGCAACTGTGTGGACTTCACGTTCCAGGAGTCACTGTTCTGCTCTCATTAACTTACAGTGTCTGACACCACCGAGTCCAACCCTTCCCCCAGCACTGCCAAGGCCACCACTAGTCCCTGTCCCCAAGTGCCACTTCCACCTGGCTCTTAAATCCCTCCAGGGATGGGGACTCCACCCCTGCCCTGGACTTCCCCTAAAAATGCTTGGTGATACTTTGCACCTTTCTGTGGCAGCAGGTTGTCCTTGGCTTGGAAGAAGGATGGGCAGCACTGGGCTCTGGGCTGAATTGCATCCTCTGGGTTAAACCAAACAGCCCTCAGGGAAGCACAGGTCGTGTCCCAGTGGGATTCACAGCAGATGATGAGGTGGCTCCGCAGCACCAAAGGCCCAGAGCCACTCAGTATTAACTCACCTCCACTTCCATAAGTGCATTCGACTTCAAATGGAGAAAGCAAGGGCTGAAATATCTTCCTGGAGGTGGGCCAGAATGGCTATTTTGTCCTGATCCCCCCATGCTTGCTTGTCCCTGGAGAACTATAGGATTGCCGAGGGCTGGAGGGGGAGACGGCACATTTTCTTGTCACTGATGAAGAAAGAAATTATTTTAACTGGGCACAGAGAAAAAGGAAACTCTTTTCTCCCTGTGGTAACAATAAAAATTTCTCTGGCATTTCCTCCTTGATAGTGCAGCATCAAGCAAGCATCAGTGGGGCTCCACGGGTTCATAACCCAGCAGCACTCGGCGTCACGCAGGTTCTGTGGATCCCTGCCAGGGTTTGCTGCCACAGCGAGGCAGAGCCCCCAGCCAGCTCCGAGGATGGTGACTAAGGAAGCTATTTCCTAAAAGATAATATCTATATTACACCTCTCTTGCTCTAACTGAGCAGATCAGCTAATCCCCCCACCTGGTCCAGGTTCATTGCTGCTCATACATGGCCCTTACCAGCTGGGACAGAGGAGGCTGATCAATGGACATTCTCCTCACTTGGACTAATGTTTCTTTATGCAATGAGGGTCCCTAATATGTTGCATGTGGTTTCCATTTGGGGCTTTTTGGGATCTTTTCCAGGAAGTTTCAGGTCATTACCTCAAACCTTCCTCAGCTGAAAAGGATTGAGGTAATAACCCACAATATCCTTGGGGGGGGCGGAGGGGAAGGAGGGACAGAGAGAAAAAGAAAGAAAAATTTCTATAACGCATTGAAGACAAGAGAATGAAAATTGCATGCAGGATAGATAGAAGGAATGTGGCCTTTGGCCCTGCAGCAAAGGTGTCATAAAATGTGCTGTATTGAAGCAATATGTCAAAATGCGAGACCTTGGGCAGGGAAAGGAGGCTGTGGAAAACCAAACCCACAAAGTGATGGGGCTGAGCCCCAGCCCCGGATCCGCTTTCACCTCGCAGAGCTGAACGTCAATTACTTGGGAGATTTCATTGGAATAATGGCTGGCTTTTTGGGATGAAAGAGAAACAGAAAGTGCTCAGTGTCAGGAAACCCCTTTAGAAGTTCCTGGAGTGATGGGGGTGGCTCTGGAAGGTCATAGGGGATCGCTGCTGAACGAAGGTCAGTTTTAAGTTTCAGTGTGAGTTATGGGACTTTATTCCCCACCTCAGCCAACACTGCACCCCACTCTGCTCTCCACTGCTCTTCCCTCTCCCCTGCTGAAAGTTGCCTTGGCTGCAGGAATGGCCATTTATGTCCCCCTTGTGTCCTCTGGTTGGCAGCCAGGTACCCCCTGACCAAGGCAGCCCACCCCAGGCTTCAGCCCAAACTGCTCAGCCCCTACAGCCTGTTCAGGGAGGGGAAAGGATGACCATGCAGGGCCTCAGGAGAGGGAGGGGTGTATTTATGGCCCCAACACAGCAACGTGACTTTAAAAGGGTGCTGTTCCAAAGTCCTGAGCAGTGGGCTCCTCCTGCATGCTCCTGGGCTTAGGAGTGCTCAATAGTTTTCGTGACCAGCAATGAGTCCCTTGGATGTTTGGGGAAGCTCTAACTCAAAAAATACCTGCAAAGCCCTTTGAAATAAATCCATAATGACTGGTTTGAAATGGTAGAGAAAGCAGTCTCCCTAAATGGAAAACCCTGGGTGGAAAAGGCTGTATCAAAGCAGCTTAACATTTGCAAAGATGCCTCTCCTTTCTCCGCTCCTCGTCCACACCATCTTTACACATAATATATTCTCTTAACATCCAGAAATAACTGATACATCATCCCTGTACATCAAGCACCAATGTCTTAGAGCTTTCTAAGACCTCAAGCAAAAAGCCATGTTTTGTATCCAAGGACAGCAAGTATTTTCCTTCCACTTCCCATTCCTCCTGTATTTCAAGGTGGGGGCGTCATCACCTGCCAGTCCTATCCAGCACAGCCTTCCAAAAATCAGGATCCCACCCTGGGAAGTAATGCAATCAACGCAAGATTCAGGAGGTGTTTCTTGGACAAGACACATCTTGGTTTTCCTTTGTTTTCTGGTTTCTACGGAGCATCAACACACTGCAGACTGGTTTTGTACGTCTGGCATCCTGACTGCTTGAACACCCATTTCTATGGGAGTGATGAGTGATTCCCACAGCTCCTTTCATTGATGGCACTTCCAGAAGATACTTTTATTGACAGAAAATCTTTTAAATCACCCCTTGCTTCCCGTTTGAAGCTCCTTTTCCCAGAAACCCGGTCATGTTTTCTCTTTAAATGCAAGATGGAATTTCAGGACATCTCTGCACTTGTTCATCCTGTGCTTCAGGATCCCTGTAGAACAGCAACACATTCGTGCATAAAAGATTTGCTGAAAACAGCTAAAATAATTTCCCAGATTGAGTACTGTGCTCTGTAGATGGGGGGGGGGGGGGGAACAAAACAAAATACAAAAACCCAAACTATTTGGAAGGGTGTGGGATATTCTGTATTTTGGAGCAAAGGGGAAGGTTTTTCTATTGTGTGATGCAGTTTGAAGCCTCTCTCTCTGGTTCTGGACACCCTTTCAGCAATTGTAATCAAACCCACACGCCTTGGACTAATATCTGAAACCAGGAAGCTGCCAAAAAGCCTTCAGACTGAGTCGTTTCCCATTAATAAAGAGGTTTAGATCACAGTGTAACTCCAGGAGGGACTCTTAGCTCATCTGCCCTGTATATTGCAGGCCAGTTAATGTCACCCCCTCACCTGAGCATTAAGCCCAGTGTTTGTGTTTGATTGCAGCTCATCCCGAGCAAAGACACAGGAGAGATCCTCCCCTTCCTTTCCTGCCTTGTCTGGGAGACACATTTTGTGTGTGTGAGACACATTATTAATGTGTGCCCACATTAGCTTTGCTCTTCCTCCATGGCCTGAGAGCCTCTGTGCTCTCTTCTGCAGGACACCTCACGTGGTAATCAAGGAAAGGGTCAGTTTATCTCTCGATGCCTAAACAGAATGAATACTTAAGTTTCTTGCTCTAAGATATTTCCCTTTTCTCTTACTGTTTCAGCATCACAAGCATAAATTCTCCATTACCTTCAGCCATCTCCAGAAGTCAGGTACCAACACCACATGAGTCACCCAGGGTTTTTTGGACAATGGGTTCATCTGTAAATGGAATTATTTTTGTCTGCTGTGGGAGCCTCTCTTCAGCTGTGCAGGACAAAACATTTGCCTGCTAGGTGGCTGAAATCTGTTGGGATAAATCCCCCTCCTGAGGCTCAGAGAAACACCCTGCAGGCCTGGAAAAAGCAACGTGTGATGCAGAAATTGCTTTGTAGTGAGAGACTGAACCCATCTCTCTGCTCAGCTCCCTGACACTAATTCTGGTGATGATCCTAAAACTTTGAGGCTCAAGAAGCAAACTCTGCAAAGCTCCAACAAGTCCTGTCTCCATTCTTGCTCTCCAGCACCTTTCCCATTTCCAGCACACGACTCTCTTTGAGGATCATTCTTCAGTCTTTGCAGTCTCAGAGCTTTGCCAGGGGATCCCCAAAGGTTCCCTCCACACTGAGAGGACCTATCCATCTGCCTTCACTCATCCTGAAATGCTCTCAAACAATGTGTTTCCCTTAGTGGGCTGTGTAGCACAGTATTATTTCCTTCTTTGTGTGTTTCTGTGCTTTCCCTGGTGTATCTCTTTATTTGTTTATTGAATTATCCTTTGAACTTGCTTCTGCTTCTTTTCAGAGACCTCCAAATTATTCTTCCTATGCTAATCTTCACCTTCCTTTCAGGCCCCACATTGGCCTGTGCTGCCCTTTAATCCTACTGAGACTTCACAACGATGAATTTAAAGTGCAAACTCTTCCAAGTATTTCCAGTTTTCCGCAGTAAAATTCTCTGTGCATTCTGAGATCACAATCACGATTCCTCGGGGCGTTTTACATTCCCTCTGAGTCAGCTGAGCAGAGGTCAAGAACATTTACTATTGCCTCTTCCAACAGCTCATTCCTCCCGTGCCTTGCAAATGCAGCAGTGTTGTGGTTCCCCTTTGTGCGAGATGCTCTGCCCCCAGACCTTTCCCTTTGCTCCTCTCTCCAGGTTCAGCCCAGACCGTGGTTGGTACCTGGGTGGCACCAGGCACAGCAGCTTCTCCTCTCTCACTTTCTCCTGCATTTTGATTGATTTCAATCATTCACCTTCCAGTCTCCTCTTACACTTCCTGTCCTTTGAGTTCCATTCCCTTTAGTGACTACAGTCCCAAAGGGGCTGGAAATGGGCCATAAAACATCAGTTTTGGCACTTGGGTTGTTCCTTCAGTCCAACTACTTGGCAATCAATGATTGGAGCTTCAGCATGTCCTGTCCACCGACATCAAGGGGAGTTTGCTGCACCATGAGCTGCCTTTGTGCTGGGACTCTGTCAGCCCTGGGTGCTGTGACAGAAATTGTCTGTCTTGCTTCTTCTGCTGCCTGAAGCCCTTGTTAGGGCACATCCAGGAGGATGTTTTGCAATCCTGGGCATGCCTGTTGAGCTTAGTGTCTTCCAGGGACCTGTGCCAGTTCCACAGACCTTGTAAAGCACAGTAACAGATTTGGGGTGGGATGCACAGGTTTAGGTGCCTTTTCCTCCACAGATGCCTACATTTCATTTCCACAGAAGCAAGAATATTTAACACAGAACATCTCATCCAACATGGTGCTTTGCTCTTGAAGGTCACCTGTTTGAAGACTTGGCTCAGCCATGAGAACTGCAACATCAGGGTAGGGTAAGAGCTGCTGAACCTGTGGGCTGATAGGAGAGAGGGTGCTGCAATTCCGTGTCCCCACCCCCAGCACACACACATGTGCACAGACACACCTCCAGCACACACACATGTGCACAGACACACCTCCAGCACACACACATGTGCACAGACACACACACACATATACATGTAGACATGTCTGGCCCCTTTACTTCTGTCTTTCTCCAGTGAGCCTGGCTTTGGTGCAGGGAAGGTGATGGGGCAGACCATCCCCAGTGCCACCACACAACACGTGCAGAACAACCAGGGCATCAGGCTCAGCCAGCCTGGCTTTGGCAAAGGCAGGTCCTGCCTCACCAACCCCTTTCTGAACAGAAGTGGTGCCAAATGGCCTTTTCTTCTCTGGCTAAGCAGGAAGAAGGGTGGAAAGGGCAGCTGAGGGGCTGCCCCATCACTGACTTGGGTCCCTGATGGCCCCCAGAGCCTTGGCCTCCCCAGGGGCACACAGGTCACTGGTGGAACATGCAGGACTCCATAGGGGTGGGCAGAGAGCAGGACAAACCTACCAGTGTGGGAGAGTTTAACACAACCAGGACCGCAAGGTCCTCCTTGGGAACAAAGCTCCAGGTAGAACCTGCAGCCAACACTCCTCTCACCCTGCTGAGAGTGGTGCCAGGCTCCATCACACCCTGGCAGTCACAGACACACAAATGAGACTTCTGCACAGAAAATAAACCACAAATCCTCACTGGTGTTAAAAACCACAAACAAACAAAGCAACAAATCAAGGGAAAGAATTGTCTGGAACATCTGAAATGCAGGAGCTTAGTCTACTCATGAAACTAAAATTTCCAGCCTTTGGAAAAATCCAACAGAAACAGAAAAATTCCCCTAACCTTTGCAAAAATGTTCCCTTTTGCCAGTAAAAGCCATTCCTTTGCAGCACCATTTGGATAATTTGCCTCTACATCTTGTTCATCTGTCACCTCATAGGCTGCAGATTTTTTTGTGTTTTCATCACTGGTCTGTATATAAGAAAATGAGTGGGGGGAGAAAAAGGAGACAGAGATTTTGGCAGGAATCCCTGCCTGGAATGAATATAAAACTTTGTTTTATTTAAGTGATCTGGTTGTGTGTGTGAGAGAGAGAGAGAGAAGAGAGAGAGAGAGAGAGAAGGGAAACAAATAAAGATAGTTTTTTTTAAAAGTGAGTGTGAAAGAAATTCCCCAGAGAGACAAATAAAGGACTTTTTTATTGCTAATAACACATGTTCTGGCATGAGCTTTTCACGTTGTTAACCCACCTTGAAACCAATGAGTTTAGTTGTTGTTGGTTTGGTTGGTTTTTTTGGTTTTTTAAAAATCTTTCTTCTGTTTTTTTTAATTGTTACAGTAGGGGGAACATTATTTTAAAAATGCCATGTAACACACCGACACACACTCCGTCAAAATACCATCTCTCTTCTTGCTATTTCTTCGGAAAACCTGAAGGGTGAGGGGGGGATTTCACTCCTTGCCCTGGTTTCCTGGCTAAATCTGCCCTGCAGGGTCCTGCAGTGGCTCTGTCCTGGCTGAGGATGTGGAGTTAGGCTGGCTGCCCTAACAGGATGGATGGTTTAGGCAGCTGCCACCTTGCTCTCTGCATTTCGCTTGCCCTGGGGGGCTCTGATTGCAAAGAGCAACTTGGAATGGAATTTTATTAAAAAAAAGGGGGAGGGTGTGAAATTTCAAAGGAAAGAAAAAGGAAAGGTCAAACGCGTTGGGGCATTCACTGCACTCCCCACTTGTGTCCATCAACAGATTGTCCACAATACATGGACTGGGACAGGAGTGTGCATGAACCTGCACTTTGGGCACACCTTTGACCAAGGAAGGACCAGAGCATTTAATTACAGAATCACAGACTGCTTCGGGTAGGAAAGGGCTTTTAAATGCCATCCAGTGCCACCCCCTGCCATGGGCAGGGACACCTCCCACCAGCCCAGGGTGCTCCAAGCCCATCCAGCCTGCCCTTGGACACTCCCAGGGATCCAGGGGCAGCCACAGCTTCTCTGCCCAACCTGGGCCAGGGCCTGCCCACCCTCAGAAGGAAGAATTCCATTCAAATATCCCATCTATCCCTGCCCTCTGGCAGTGGGAAGCCATTCCCCCTGTGTCCTGTCCTTCCATCCCTTGTCCCAAGTCCCTCTCCATCTCTCTTGGAGCCCCTTTATGTACTGGAAGACTGCTAGAAATCCTCTGCTAAATGTTTTCCTCACCATGGCCCAAATGCTTGTGACCTCTTTTGAGGCAGGTGTTGTGGGATGTGGTGATGTAGTCCCTGTAGGGGATGTGGTCAGCTGAGGGCCCCCACGTACAGTCCAAATGGATCTCCAAAATTTACACAAAAAAAAAAAATTACAAAAAGAAATAGAAAAAAATTACAATTAATACAATTTCAAAAATTATGGATCTTCCGTTAAAAACAAACAAACAAACCCAAACCAAAAAGCCCCTCTGCCTCACTCCCTGTGATAGGATTTTCAGCATCACAGTTCCTTTTTGCCTGGATTGAGCACGTCAAGGTTCCCCACAGGGCTGTGGTTCCCCCTGTCCCACCCCAGGCTCCCTGAGCAGCCTGGCAGCAGGGTGGGCACTGCCAGGCTGGGGACAGTGTCCTGCTTTGGAGCAGCCAAGGCTGTGCTTGTGCCTTTGGCCATGTACCCCAAAAATGACAAAAAGCCAGCCCAGGTGAGCCATGAGCTCACGGGCTCCACAAGGCTCATATTCACTGCTCAGAGCAGGAGGGCTCAGATGGATGTGCAGGAGGTTTCAGTGCCTTTCTGACCCGAACCATCTCCACTCAAGCCTTTTTGAACCTTTCCCACTTCCCAATTTGTTGTTGAGACAGAGTAGAGAAGAAGCAGTGATGGCTTCCACTTCTGTAGTCTTCATTGCTCCATAAATCCAAGTAAAAAATGTGATTTGTGTGTTTCTTAAGATCTCCCATGTAGCTCCTCACTGGGATCTCATGGGAAAGTCAAACACAGTCCTCTTTCACTGGGGAGGAAACTGAGGCACAAAAGGTAAAGAAAACTAATCAAGCTCTTGGAAATACTCTCGTGTGCTTTGTTCTTATTACTTCATTGCAGAGAGGCCAAAACAAATGAAACCTGCTGGTTACTGAGCTCCTTTGAAGTACAGGCCATGTCATTGTGGGAGCCTCCATCTCAAGCTGCCAGCTTTGAAGAGTTTTGTTTCACTGCCACAGCCCTGGCTGAGCAGGGACCTGTCAGAGCTGGCAGGGGTTCCTGACTCCCAGCACGAGGATGCACCGGGCAGAGCATCCTGCATCTCCTCTGCAGCCAGAGCAGCACGCTCCCTCCTCCCTCCCAGCGGGGCCTCTGCAAGGCAGCAGGAATGGCTCATAAACCCCAGCCCTGTGTCTGGCCTCACCCACCTGGCTGACACCCCTGGACTGCAGCACTGACTCCCACACACACTCTCACAGCTTTTCCAACCATCTCCAGTGAAGACACTGGTGAAAGGGGAACTCAATCCAAAGCAGATGCTGACCGTGACTGAGTTCCCCCAGACAGTATTATCTCATCTCACAGCCAGTAGCTTTTATTTGTTCGTGATGCTCTGATGTTCTCCTCCTTCCCTTCCTTTTCCCTGCGGATCCATAAGCATGTCTTGTCCCTGGTTTCTCTTAGATGGAAGCCAGTTACCTGACTTCAGACTCAAAACATGTATTTCCATCCTCACCTTTCCCATTTCCTGCTTCTTGCCTGGAGTGATCCTCCAGCAGTTTGGCTACTGCATTTTCTGATCTCCTTATACCCCTGTGGCGACAGTGACACAACTCCCCTGAAAAAAAATTAACCAGTGTCTGAAGGACAGAAATTTAGAAACTCCTGTGGCAAATACAGGGGAAATTTGGGGTCTTGTATCAGACTCTTAATGTCTTTAAGATGCATTTGGCAAGTTTTTCAAGGCTACTTACCCGTGCACTTGAACTTTGGCTTTCTTCTTCTCTTCATGTCTCCCAGGTATAGATATCACCTCATAAACATCTCACATCACTGCAAGTTCTCTTTTCATACAGCAAAACACCCAGAAGACACGTGTGACCTCACACCCCAATCCCTGCAGGGAAACTCGTGCAATCGGGTTCAGAGCGAAGCAGACACCAGGCTCTTTAAGGGAACCCACCTGGCCGGGTTCTTATCTGGCCCAGACACATTTTGGCAGCAGCTGCTGATACCCTACGAGTTTCCAAGGTGAGGTGTGGCAGCTGCAACCCATCCCCTGGGCCCTGCTTAGCGTGGCATCACCAACAGCACAAGGACCTGGAGCTGCTGGAGAGTCCAGAGGAGGGACTGGAGATGCTGCAGGGCTGGAGCCCCTCTGC
>JAWWEW010000001.1:15664177-15691958 GCA_035583185.1 Anabacerthia variegaticeps | reverse complement strand
AGAGCTGGAGAGGGACTGGGGACAAGGCATGGAGGGACAGGACACAGGGAATGGCTTCCCACTGCCAGAGGGCAGGGGTAGATAGAGCTGAGCCTTCCCTCCAGAACCACACTGAGCTGCTCTTGGAGAGTTCATCCTGGAGTTTATTTATGGCCCTACTTTCTGGGGCTGTAACACAAGAGAGGTGTTGGGGCGGGAGGTTTCCCATCAAAACATCCTTTGTCAAATGCACTTCACATGTAACTCTGCTGACACAAATCAGGGCCAGAGGAATGCCACTGAAGTCAATCCTTTTGTTTGGAGGGGAAATCCAACAAATTCTCTGACAGCTGGATTGGTCTTCAAGGACGATTCTCCTTTTCTATCTTTGCTTGAAATATCAGCTGCTCCTCCCACTCCATTCAAGTCAAATAGCAATTTCTTCTTTTAACATGTGCTTCTGTTCCTTTCTTATTTTCTTTTTGAGGAAAAAACTAGTAAAAAAATAAATAAACAAACAAACAAAAGCACTCCCTTTGAAGTCTAATTAAAGGACCCAAATTATTTAATTTGGTCCAGAAGTTTACTGAAAAAGAAAAAAGGCCAAAAATAGAATAAGTAAATTGGTGTTGACACCAATAAATATCTTGGTTGGAAGAGCAAGGTTGGCAGGGACAGGCCCCAGGTCTGTATTTTTCTTTGCGAGAAGGTGTGAAGAGACCAGGTAAGTACCCCGAGGGCTCAAGGATGGCAGGGATTATCTACCAGCCCCTGCTTTGCCCTCAGCTCCTCTTCGCACCTGCAGTGCTCTTTCCTTTGCAGTTCTGAGGCTTTAATTTAGCCACATTTTGAAACTTTTCAAAGGGCTGATGTCATGACAAAAATGTTTTTAAAATTGATACTTCCTAGCCTATCAAGTATAGCACAGGAGAAAACAAAAAAGAGTTTAAGGGGGAATATTCCCTGTGTCACTGTGCAGTGTTTGTTTCCCAAGGTTCAGCTCCCAAGGGGAATGCATCTGATCACCACCAGTTTTATGCTGGCCAGTTTCCACATGCCTTCAATTTCATTTATATTCAGTTTTAACGTTGTTTTCCACGGTTTCTCATGGGCTCATTTAGTGAGGCCACAAATATAAGCTCCGAAATTGCAAAGAGTGAAGACAGAACCATTGACGTAAGTGAGAATACATCAAGAATGTTACACATGCCCAGTTTTTGCAGGGCTTTAAAGACTTGAGATAGCACAGAAACCCCCCAGCCCCTCAGTGAGCACGTGATGCCAGTCCTGCCCTGCAGAGCTCTGGTCTTGTGCTCCTCCTGCCATGGAGGTTTTTCCCCATCCCCTCCCCAGCAGGTCCCTGGGACCACCACAACCAAATGCTGCTGCAGGGATTAAAATTCCTGAAAAATATCTTAGGGAGACTAGTTTTCATTTAAATTCAATTTGGTTGCCTCAACCTGGTGCAACAACCAGAATTGCTTGGTCTGGGGAGGGAGATGGTGAGGTCCCTTCTCCCCACGGTGGGTACAGCTCATCATCCTCCCTGAACTGTGGCTGAAAACCTTGCAGGATATGAAGGGGTGCACCACCCTGGTTCTGCAGGACAAGGCAGGGGCAGGATCAGGTGGTGCTTACAGGATGCAGAGCTTTGAGCACGAGCTCACAGGGCAGCTCTCCAAAGCGAGACCCCTCTCACACGGTTCAGCACTGCTGGAATGGGATTGTCCTGCTGCACTGGGCTCTGTGAGGTGGGCAGGCAGCTGCTCAAGGAGTCCTCTGGAGTTCCTGGGCACACACACCCTTCCAGAGGGCCTGGAGTTGGGTGACAGGCCAAGAGCTCACATGCTGCATGCAAAGAAGAAATTAATCTGATTTATTCCCAGATACAGTGCAATTATCCTAAAAAAGGGTTGCATCTGTCCCAGTGTCCCCTCCAAAAACAAACAAACAACCAAACATGGGTCTGTTACATGAAGGAATAAACATATCAGGGGAATGTAACAGAAAATGCCCTAATCATGTAAATATATGCATAAACATAGATAGAAAATGCACATCAGTACGAAACCCCCTAACAAGTCTCCATAGGCAGCAAGCCTGGGATAATTCATAGCTGTCACTTCTCTCCCTTACCCCACTGCCCCAACAATTTGCTAAAGCCCCAGTGGTCATTATTCACTGCAAACTACACAGCTGGATAAACTCAGTGATCAGACAGGTCTTTCCTATTTCTAATGGGACTCCTGCCTGAACTCTGGCCTGCCTGGATAGCCCTGGGAGAAATTAGCTGATTAACAGTGTCCAGAGGGGAAGCTGCAAGTGGGAAGAGTTTTGTTCTTCTAACATGCACTTGGCAGTGCACTGAGTTAGTGAATCATCACAAGGCACTGCACCACCAGGGTATTTCTTCCAGGCATCTCCTTCCTCCCACTCATGCTCTGTCCCAGGTTTAGTACATTCTGAGCTGGGAGGAGTGGTGTTTCTCCAGCCACCGTCCCCGGGAAGGTCAGGCTGGTTTAACACAAGTTCTTGCTGGTTTTAAGCTCTAGGCTGGGATTTGCCTTTCCCTGAGCACAGTGAGTTTGGTTCTTGTGTGCTGTCCCCACTCTGCTCAGTGTTTCCCTTCCAGTGTACTTGACCCCTGCCATTGTAGAGCCAAGCTCTGGTGTGCTCTGCTGGCCACTCGGGGGGATTCCTTGGGGTGCAATCCATCCTGCTGGGCTGTGCAGCCCGTGCCTGCCGACAGCTCCATCCGAGCTGCAGACCTGACAGCAGAGGCAGGAGAGGAGAGCAGGCACTTCTGAGGTGCAATTCATCTCAGCCCCATGGGGACGTTTCTATGAGGTTAGAACCATGCTCTGTTTCTCTTCACTGACTCTGAAGGCAGCCTGGGGTGACGGGCTCACATGGAGGCCTCTTTCATGTGGATGCCTCTGCTAGGTGAGATTAATTTTGCCCTGGAAGTCAGCTTGTGTGGAAGTCAGGCACCCCGTTTTGTGTCAGAGCTTGGATTCTGGAGCATTACAAATTGCAAATTCGTTTCTTTGTCCCTCTCTTGCAGCAGCTGCAGAAGGGCTCTGATAGAGTTAGTCACCTTGCTGTAGTTTTGATAAACCTTGGCAGCATCAGACTTTGGCAACTCATCCCTGCTTTCTTTGTCCCTTCACTATTGGCTTGTCGTGGAGTAAAAGATCTGTCTTCTTTCCCCCAGGTTTGTCTCCTGCCACTGGAGCTGCCAGGTGTGTCAGCAGCAGGGAGGACAGTGTCTGTCCCTGGTCACTGTGGTGCTTTGTTTCCATGTTGGATGGAATGGCAATAAGCTGGGTTTAAATCCATAACCATCAGCACAATACTCATTGATGCTAGAGAAGAAATCAATATTGCAGCAAGAAGCTGGCTGTCCTAGTGCTGGGAGTGCACAGACTCCACTGGGACAATCATCATCAGGGAATTTGGCTCAAGAGAAGCATTTGCACATGTAGATTTAGGACTAGGTGTATGCCAGTGGAGCAACCCCCTGTCACAGGGGATGCTTCAGCCACTCAAATCAGTACTTGTCATCCTAACCATGAAAAAGACTCTTTTTTCTTTTTCTTTTACCATATAAGCACTGTGACAGGTCCTATAACAAATCAGTGCCTAGCTCACAAGGTTACAGCCAAAGAAACAAAAGGCACCGAGAACTTCATCTGTTCAGTTCCTCACCCTAAACTCGGCTCCAGGCTTTCCTTGTATTCTGTCAGGTATTTCTCAGCCCTGGTGTTCCCAGTTCTGAGCGAGGGGCTGCATCAGCTCTAGGCAGGTTGTCCTTACCCTCCCAGCAGCAGGTGCCTGCCTCAGCTCTAGTGAGGGAATTCCTGGGTGTTTGCCAAGGGATCCTCAGGATGTGCAAAGATGCCACAAACAATGCCAAGCCTCCAAAGGTTGTTCCCGAGGCAGGACAGACACATTTGGACAACCTGCAGCTTCATGGCATGACAGCAGCATGCCAGCTGCAGGGGGAGCAGGAATTCTCACTGTGACCAGGGAACTGTGCCCACACGGACGTGTCCTCCCAGGTGTCCTCCTCCTTTGCTCACCTGTCACCTGATGGCCTTCCCTCTGGTGGCCCAGTCTGTAATCTGCCTGAGATGAGGACTGCCTTCAGCAGGAGTCTGTGCAAGGCTCAGCCTGTTTCTGGTCATATTCCTGCCTGAGACTATCTGGGGCTACTGTGCCATAAATAACACTCTTTATATTGATAAACAGCTAAGAAGTTCCCTGGGTCCCAGTTAGCTTGAACTATTTCCCAGCTCAAGAATTATCTCACAGGTGAGCTCCCCTTCCAGTCACATGTGGTCCCACCAGCAACTCCCACAGTTTCTTACACGTGAAAATAATATTAGGAAAACATTTAGTGCAAGCTTTGCTTAATTTAGTAGAATTTAGAAGCTGGAAGGAACAAGGAGGAGCCAGAACTCTGCAAAGAGCCAGCACTGCACAGACCACCAGCAAGTGCTCCACACACCTCGGTGTGGGAAGGGATGAGGCACATGGAAGTCATTATTTTGTTTTGAACAAAATACCATCTGGGGCCAACATTTGCTGTCTGTTACTTGTGAGTAAATCCAGAGAAACTCCATCATGTTCCTTAATAATCAGTCCTGGGACCAATCTTATTAAATATTTTCCTTAATGAACTTGGCAGAAAGTAACGAGGCGCCTGGTCATGAGATCTGCTGATGACACAGACTGGAGGGACTGGATTGCTATTGCAGAGCAGGAGCAGAACATGATATGGGAAGAGCAGGATGACCTTGAAGGAGGGCTGAGTGAGAGAAAGGGGTGAATCTTAATGGTAACAAAGAGGAAGATGCTGCACTTACAGACTAAGTAATTGGTTGAGTAAAGGTAATTAACAGTAGAGCAAAAAGGACCTGGGTTAGTCTGAGAACGGTGACCCTGAAAAGAACAGCTGCAACTGTGATGTATCTCAGGAAAGATGTTTCCAGCAGAGATAGGGAAGTGTTCCTACCATAGCACAGAGAGCATCATCTGAACTGCAGGCAAGTGCTGGTCACCCAAATTCAACACGAGTTCAAAGTGGAAGATGTGCAAAGAGACCAGGCTGTACGTCTCAGGAACAGCAGGAGATGCTGGCTGGTTCAACTGTGCAATACAAGTAGATCCATAAACTACATCTGTACTAGCAAATTAAATATTCCCGAGACACTTCTGTGACACTGAGATGGACCAGAAAGGGCTGAAAAACATCCAGGGGGTGGTTATATCCACCCTGCTGGCTGGGCAGTCCACGGGCCACGCTGACTTCAGAGACATCACATGGGCTGCCTGCAGAGCAGCAGCTTCATTTCCAGAGCTTCAGCTGACCCACAGCACAACCTCTGGGGGACAAAGGACACCAACCATAAAGCCAGTTGTTCTGCCTGTCCGAGTTCCTTGTTCCTCCAGGCTTCAAGAATTGCATGAACGGGACTCTGGCAAAGCTGCTGAACTTCACACTGAGAAAGGTTGGATAAGAGACTGGCAGGTGCAGGGAAGGGGGGCTGAAAACCCCATGTACTCACCTCTCAGCTGAGCATTCAGACGTTTGTGGCAGTAAATGGGGATCTAGTCAATTCTGAGAACCAAGAGAAATAACAAATTAGGTAAATAAGAAAGAAGATGTATAAAATCTGTAGCTTGGATAAGCTGCCCCCTAAAACTCCCTTGGCTGTATTGATCAGATTTTACACCATTGACTTGATCTCTGTCTCAGAGGAAAGCATGCATGTATAAACATAAAATACATGTTATAAATCCCCCCTACACGTTTATATTGCAAGTAATTATATGTTTGTACTCTCTGCAAATGGAGCAATGCAGAGATTTGCAGGATATGATTCATCTTATCTCAAGGAGATATTTAAACCAGACCAAATGGTCTTTGTGCTACATGTGGTCAAGTTCTCTCCTTCCACTAAAATGAGAGCTCAGGGCATCCAGCTGGGATGGAGACTCCTACACTGCAGCCATCCAGGCCTGGGTGAGATGAGTCCCACCCAATCTCTTCATGGTGGGGTTGGTTTTTCACTACATTTCAATCTGTGCTTGCATTGCTGCCTGCAAAGTGCTGCCATTGCTAGGCTGCTGCCCCTTCCCCAGCTGAGGCACCCAGGAACAGCAGCAGCCACAGCCTTTCACTGGGTTATGTTCCTGGATTGTGTCTCCTCAGCCTCATGATCCACAAGAATTTTCCAGCTTCCTTTACCCATTCTTGGGCATTGGGGGAGATTCATAAAGTCAGGTTAAAATAGGCATTCCGGGGGGGGGGGTGTGTGTGTGTGAGTGTTTATACACGAAATATTTAATAAGCCTCTGAAAGACACGGTGAGGGAAGATGCTTTTCATGCCAGATTTGATTTCTTTTGAGTTGTTTGGGCTTGGCAGTAATAATTACAGAAATCTTTGGTTTCAGCTTAGAGAAGGGGTGTGAACAGGAAGGAAGGAAATGGAACTCTTATAATTATACTAATAAGAAAATGAGCTTGTTTTATATGACATGATGTCAAGAACTACTGCCAGTTTTGTCAACAATGACCTGTAGTCATAACTTTATTCTATTTTTTTTAGTTTTAGGCACCAAAGCTCAGTTTCTCAAATAGAATGGAGATTAAAGCCCTTGTATGTGGTGGGTGGGAGAGATGAGGTTTTTATGCTGTGCCTGATGCAGGAGAGATCAGGTGGTATTGAGGTTTCAGGTCTCTGAAATCAGACCATGGCTACTTTTGAAGTGGAAAAATTAGCAGGTGGCTTTGAAGCATCACAGGAATGCAGTTCTGGGAAAGCCCTTTAGTGGCATTAAAGGTGTGGATGGGAACATATGGCAGAGCAACCTGTGACAGCAACATTTTGATCAGGTGTCTCAGCAGGCCCCTCAGTCTTCTTTTGTGCATTGGATTATGGTGTAATGGTTTTCCTTCCCTCCTGTCTCCTCCCTTAGCCATCCCAAAGGGACCATGCCAAAGGGAAGATATTGTTCACTCTGCTTTTATTGCTTTATTTGGGCCAGAGTAAGATGCAATAGAGATCCTGGGCCAAGACATCATAAACAACCATTAATATTCAGGGAGCAAATCAGAGCTGTGTGGAAGACAAAGGAGAGAAAGGAAGAGTGTCAGTGTTGGGCACCAAGGATCAGACTGTGGTGGCCTCAGTTGTGCAGATGGGCTCTGCCTCTTGTCCTCAGCAAATGGCACAGATGGAGGTGTTGATAAACTCAGCAGAGCATGATGGATTTCCTCCTGGAATGGCTTCCCTTTATGCCTCACTTAGAAGGAGGCTGGGCACTCATTTTTGAGAGCCCATTGGCACAGTGATCATTCCAGAGGTCCCGAAATTTTTAAGTCATGCCAAGGATGGCTGGTTAAAGAAAGAGACCCCTCATCTTCCCTAGTTAGAAGTATTTGTTAATGCTGAATGTCACCCCGCCAGGGATTCAGTAAATTTCAAAGTATTTGTAGCCAGCGCTTAAGTAAACTTTAAAGTTTGTTTGTTTATAAATACCTACAATGTATCTGTTCTCAAATTTACCATTTGAATAAGTCAAAACCCATTAGGGACAGGAAAATGGGGTTGCATTGCCATGGGGCTGGTGCTGAATTTATGGTCCATCTTCATCATGAACGAGAGGGAGTGTGGGTGGCGGACCTGGGGTCCCTTCCTGCTGGGCCAGGACATTGTTTGCTCCTTTTTTGAGGGAGGGGGTTTAGGGTTCAGAGGGACAGCCTTGTGGGCAGCCCGTGCAGGGTCTGGGACACAGCCCAGGGCAGATGCCCACGCCGAGTCCCAGCCCTCGCTCACAGCAGGCAGGGCAGGAACGCAGGAGGATGGAGGAGCTTTCACACGGTCCTTGAGCCTCCAGCTCCTTCTCTCTCCCACACACTGAGCTCTTTCCTGAGCCCCTGGATGAAGCAGGACCCTTTTCACAGTCTCTTTTCTTCCTGCCCCTTCTTGCTCCGCTTGCCGTGGGGTTGAGGAGATGCCTCTCCTGGCCCCAATGGCATGGAGGAGTGTGTCCTTAATGCAGCCCAAACCCACCTGCTTGGATGAGGAGCATGACCAATCTTCCTCCTCACATGGGGCAAACCCGTATTTCTGGTTTCCCAGAAAGTGCCCAGAGAGGCTCTGTGTGAAAGAGAAGCCAAAAGCCAGCACTGGAAGCCTGCAGAGGAATTTTTGGACAAAGTGCAAACAATCTGGTTCATATCAGCCCTTGAGCTTGTTCATTCCCTTCTCATCAGCCAGATGTTCAATGCAGAGCACAAAGGCTGGTGAGTAACTCTGTCTTCTTGGCTTGCAGGAGCTGCTGTCTGCGCTGGGGCACCGAGGGAAGGAAGGGCTGTGGGTCAGAGGGACACAACCAGGGAAATGGGGTTTTAGGAGCCTTTGTAAAGCTGCCTGGGCACGTAAGTCTTGTCCTGGATCCCTGGAGAGTTCAGCTGCATTCCAGAAGGGCCATGTCCTTGAGGAGGAATGCCTTTGGAGCTCCAGGGCAAGCTGATTAATCAGTGGGCTTGTAAGGAGGTCCAGGAAAGGCTGGCCATGACTCTCAAGCCAAGGAGTTTCAGGCTCAGGACAGGCTGGCCCAGTGAGGTGGGACACAGCACCAGGTACCTGAGAAAGAGGTAAGAAAGTTCATGTATCTGAACATGAAACACCTTGTGCCAGTCGTGCTCAGGGCTGGGAAATTGTGCCTCACTTATTTCCTGGAGCCAAACATCTGGAGCCACTGGATTGTTCCGTGTGGAGCCCCAGGTTTAGGAAGTTCCCAGGTTTGGGAAGCAGAGGTGATGGCCAGCACGAAGTCACAGGTCACAGGACATGCCTTTGCAAGCCATGGCTGGGTTATTTCATTTCATACCTCTCTCACAGAAAGCCAGAGAAAAGGTTGTGCTAATCTCAGACCTCAGGCACAATTCATGGGGCTGATGGATTAGGGCTGACAACCCAGCAGGTTGGATTGGATCATGGAAATATCTGCTGAAAGCCACATGACCACATCTGATTCGGCAATAATAATTAAAAAAAGAAAAAGAAAAAGAAAAGAAAAAAGAAACCCAAACATTTGCTGCATATAAGCAGAAAAAGTTGCTTTGTTTTATACCCTGAGTGGGCTGTTGGAGTTTATAGCAGACAGACAGAGAACATATGTGAATCATCATGTAGATTATATTTATATTGCCTAATGCTCAGGTTGGTTTGTTTGGCATTAACAACAACTCGGGGCTTCCTTTCCTATAATGCTGGTTTATTTTTAATAAAATCTTGCATTCGCATCATCTCAGCCAAGCATTCTCCTGGGCTGGAGTCAAGGGTAAGGAAGGAAACCTCTGTGAAATTCATTTCAAATGTTCTCCCTCCCTTCTGCAGGGTTGTTTGGGATTTTTCCTATTACAGATAGATAGATAGATGATAGATAGATAGATAGATAGATAGATAGATAGATAGATAGATAGATAGATGATAGATAGATAAATAGATAGATAGATAGATTAGATAGATAGATAGATGATAGATAGATAGATAGATAGATGATAGATAGATAGATAGATGATAGATAGATAGATAGATGATAGATAGATGATAGATAGATGATAGATAGATAGATAGATAGATAGATAGATAGATAGATAGATAGATAGATAGACAGATAGATAGGGTGTGTCCACTGATTCCTTTTGACAACAATAAGGCAAACAGGAGGCTGGGAAATGGTTGCCTTGGTTTCTCAGAGCTGTCACCCTGAGATGTGCTTGGCATGCCACAGTGAGAGCTGGCAACGAGTGCCAGCACAGAAATTTAGGATCCAGAGGTGTTTGAAGATCACTGGCAAGAGCAACTTTGCCCTCCTCTGTGGTGCTAGTGTTTGAAGCAATGTGTGGGAGAACAACTGAGAGAACTGCTGGCACCAGTGTTTGAGGCTCTGATTACACAGAGAAGAGCATCTGGGTCCCAGCAGCTTGTCACACTGCAGGCTATGGCATGGAGTAAATTTGGAGGGCCACTCTGAGCCCGTTCTCAAAACCAGGCTCACTGTGTTTACAAACTGCAGCTCTTGTCTCTAAATAACTCCTGATTGGCTCAAAACATGCAGGACTTTCAGCCTGGGAAGCTGAAATGCCCAGAGTGAGTGAAAGGAAAAGCCATGGCAGCCTTTCAAAGTGTCTTAGCAGTGCCCTGGAAGGACAAATCTTGGAAATGTTCTGTCTGCAGGTATTTTCATGCTATCAGGAAAGACAGGGATGGAGTAAACGTGGAGTTTTACCCTTTTCCTCCTACTGTCCTGAGACAAAATCGACTGAGCCTCATGGCAGAACACTGTTAGTCAATCCCAGTGAGCTGGGACCTGCAGCCTTCCCTCTGAGGGTGAGGAGAATTGACCTTCCACAGCCCATGGGGGAGATGAGGTAAGAGATCTTTCCCAAGAGATGCTCAAAGAGACAAGGGTGGAGATTCCAGGCCCCGACATTCAGTGTCTCCTTCCCTCTGTTGAGTCAGACTCTAGTGTGTTTTTCCCAATTTTCTACAAAGGATTTCATTTGTGCCGACGGGAACTGTGGGATGGGTCTGTCCCCTACGGCAAGACCTGCTCCATCACCTTCTTGCTCAGAGATATGGGAAGCAAAAGCAATTACCTTTAATCTCACAAGCCCAATCAATCCCCATTGCCTCTCCTCCATTACACAGATGTCAAAGCAGCTGTGGCAGGAGCAGAAAAGGGGCTTTGCGTTATGTCCAGCTGTTAGGAAAATCATGGAGTGGAAAGACCGCGTTTGGGATCTTTTTTCTCTTCAGTGTTGTCAGTCAAATAAAAAAGCAGGTCCCTAAAATAGTTATGAATAACCATTAGTAGGAGAAGACTTTGAAAATGTTCCTTGTTTATACATTTGCTGGAGGGTCTAAATCCTGGTAGAGCTTAGAAAAATCCACTGTTTTCATTAAGCTTTCAACTCTGCTTGGGCAAGAGCTCTGCAGCACAGCATAATAAATAAATGTCATGCCACATGTATACACATTTTCTTCCAAGGCTGTTTTCAATTTCTCTTTTCAGGCATGTTTTGCCCTGATGGTTCCCTTTGCTGGTTGTATAAGAACCAGCTTCAGCACGTCCCTGAAAGCTTTCCAAACAGAAAGCTCATTCATGTGCTCAGCCCTGAGCTGAGGAACAGCCATGTACCTTGGGAGCCATAAAGCAGAGTGGCCTGGGCTGGAAAAGCCCCTGTCTCCTTTGGCACCCTCTTTGACGGAAATAATACTCTGAGGGAATGTGGGGTTTGAGAGTGATGCCAGAAGGGCCCTGGAGAGTCTGAATTTAGCAGCAGGAAGCACCTTAACAAAGAATCAGAGAATCACAGACTCACGGGATGGTTTGGGTGGGAAGGGACCTTTAAAGACAGCGTGGTGCCAGCTCCCCTTCTGTGAGCAGGGGTATCTTCCCCTAGATCAGCTCTCGTGGTGCCCTCCTGGAGCAGAGCCTGAGGCTTCTCAATGCCTTGCAGCAGATTAGCCCTAAACCCACCAATTAAAAGCCCCCCAAAACCCCTTCCCTGCCGTGGTGCACGTCAGACAGGAGTGGCACTCGGAGGGGACAGGAGGCAAAACACTCAGGGACATGGAGCAAGGGTTTGATGCTGATATGTGAGGATGGATCTAGCCTGCAGTGCCATCACAGCCAGCCCTGCTGCTGCTGCCTGGCACAGTGGCCACCCCAAAGTGCCACGCTTGCTATTCCCTCTGTGTGTCAGGGGAGTGACCAGAGGGAACCTTAGTTTTCATGATTTGATTTTGTCTTCTCACCTTGGCTGGGCTTTCCCTTAGAAAAACAAACTGATGCCCCCTTTCCCCTTTTTTTCCAAGGATATCACAGCAATAAAGCACTCCAGAGTGAATTAATACATAACATGGTGGGTGAAGGCAGAGCCCACACTGGAGCTCATCCTCCTGGGCATGTATTAATGGGACCCATAAAACACACCCCACTGTGTCTTCTGGCTTAATTGTCAAATGGTTTCCAGATTTAAAGCCCCTAAAAAGAATCCTACAGAGGATCTACGTTCCTTAGGTGACATCAAAAGCAACAGTAAACGTAGGAAGAGGGAGCTGCCATTTCACACTCCCTGAGACATCTATAAGTGAGATCAGTGAGGGCTTTGTTTTCTTTCATAGTGGCCCAACTCAATCAAACAAACAGAAAAAAAGGCAGAAAAAAAGGAAAACAAATTTCTTTCCCCAAATGGAGACCTGCTGATGCTCTGATGGCCCTGCCTAGCTCTTTCCCACTTGTCTATTGATGAGTGTAATTATAACTGCAGCTTGTGGATTAAAAAGCACTGGTCACAGTTTGTAAGAATGCAGAGCAATTGGAGGAACCTCAGAGTTTTGGGGTGCACATTCTGAGGAATCTTAAAGTTGTTTTAAGCTCTGTGTGATTAACTCCATCCCTTTGCCATGTCTTGGGCAGGGAACTCAAAGATCCTACAAACACTGGCTCCGTTTCACCTTGTTTCAATCCCCTTTTTTTTTTTCTAATACAAACCATAGCAGGGTTGTTCAGTAACTTTCTTCAGATGTCTTTTTTTTTTCATCATTGCCTACTTCAGAGCTTCTTGTAGCTATTTTCATGGCATCTGGTACTGATCATGAGCAGAGACACAACAACAAATTTGCTGGAGCACAGCTCTGGTGTGGGGTGGTCTGGAATTAGAGATCTTCTGTTCACAGGGTCCTTTGGTACCAATCCTGTTCCTCAAAACACCCAAGCTTTCTCCTAATTCCTGCCTTGGAAAGTTTAACCACAAAAGGAAGGAATTAAAAAGAAAGGCCAGGGGGTTTTGCTTCCCTGGTGGGTTGGGGATAGCTGGGAGCCACCTCTACTTTCTTGTGTACAGAACCACAAATCCCTCATTTGTGGGAGCCAACACCTGTAAAATGAGGGATAATTATGATTTTTCCACACCCCATCTTCAGTCCTCTTTTTCCTTCCGATTTTAGACACAGGGACCCCTGTATAAACAACATGAACAGTCTCAGGGGTTCCTCAGTTTGGGGAACTAGAAACCTGGGGGAAATTATCTCTGCATTAGTAGTATATCCAGCCTCTCTCCGTTGGTAGCTGACCTGTGGAGCTCCATGATCAAAGACAGGCACTTCCAGACTGCCTGGGCCATTTTGAGACAGGTGAATGACACAGTTTGCTGATGGCCCTGTATGCAAACAGCCAGATGACTCGCACTGCAGGATTGCATCTTTGTCTCTGTGGGCAGTGAGGGGAGTTCACTGTGAGCAGCTCAGCCTGTGAATAACCCTCTGCACACTGAACTTGGGGTGCCACTAATGCCACCTTCAGCCCCTGGCCAAGAGACACGCAATGGCTTTACCAAAACATCACGGCAGCAAAGCCAGAGGACCAGGATTCTTCTTTGGAAGGATGCTGCCCAGAACGTGTCAGTGGTGAGGAGACTCCTGCAGGAGGTTTGGGCTGAACACCTCTGCTGCCCACCCGTGTCTCCAGACACTCAGCCCTCAGTCCTGAGAGAGCGGGGTGGTTCTGCAACACAAAATATTGTGCCAATTAGAGGGAAAGTCAGGTCACAGTCATAAAAGGAGAGGGCTGGAAGGATGAGGAGAGGTCACCAAGGCCTTTGTTTTGCCTCAAGGCAGGATCAGTTGCTCCTAAGCCATTCCTGAGAGTTGTTTCACTGATCTGTTTTTAAAGACCACAATTGGTTCAAGACTCAGAGCGTCCCCAGGCGATCTACACCAGGGCTTAATGGGATTTACTGTCACAAACCTGCCCCTCGAGCTTAGCAGAGCTCTCCCACACCCCCTCTAGGGCCATGACTTCATGCCTTGTTCCCTGAGGATGCCGAGAAGAGCTTATTCCCCTCCTCTTTGTGGTGCTTTTGATGTGCCAGACTGCTGAGGGCAGCCCTGGATAATCCCCCCTTGCTGTGTGTTTGATGCCCACTCTGCTGATCAGCCTCAGCTCCATGAGGAGCTCCCTCAGCATTCCCGTGGGGTCTGTGGGACCCTAAATGTCCCAATCCCGGCCAGCCTACACCACCTTTCCAGAATGCCTGGTGGGCACATCCAGCATGAGTAGGTGCTCCCAGTGTGCTCTCCCTCTCCCTCTCCCCTGCAGTGGCCACAGTGGGACCCTCCCAAGGCAGCCTGTTGTATCTCCCATTTCATTCCTGTCCCGTCTCTCTGAGCACTCACACATTCCCCAAACAAAACTCCAGCTTGGTTGCCTGCAGCCACATCTCCTCCTATGATGAAAGACTGAGTTAGCAAAACCTTGAGGAATCTCATTACGTTTCATGCTGGACAGAGCAGCCCAGCCTTGCCAGCAGGTCCCAAGGCCAGTAATAGATGAGGTGGGTTGAGGCCAGCAGCTAAATCCCCTTCCTCCTCCCTGCAAGGGTGCTCAGGGGGAGACATTTCCGACAAATTACAAATGACTGGCTGTGGTTTGTCTGTCAGAGCAGCCACACAGCATTGTCTCAGAGAGAACAGAATCCCTTTTCTCCCCCACTCCTCTCCTCTCAAGAGTCTGGTAGCCTTTTGGTACCAGCCCACATTGCTGGGCAGGAGCCTTCCCTCCAGCTCCCAGACTGCTGCTTGACTTCAAAGGCCAGCAGGGAGTGGGAAGCACAGCAGAGACCACATTCCTGCAATTTATCTGCCCTGCAGCCTGCTTGCCATGCTCAGCTGGCCCTGTCAGAGGAACTGGCAGCCCTCTCCAATGCCTCATCTCTCACTTGGGCATAGAGAATTGCTCCAGAAGAGAAAACAAGAGTGTGTTGTATTCTGGAAGGGTCACCATCATCTCCTGGGTACTGTAGGTTTTAGCCTGCATGTCTCTTTAGCAGGATTTAAAAGCCTGTCCCATCTACCCTTGGTTACATCAGCACTCCAGCTCTTCACAGCCTGGCACAATCTGAGAACAAAGCCAATGTTCCTGTAAAGTGCTGAGAGTGGGAAATTCAGGAGACCCAAATGCAAACCTGGGACAAACAGACACCACTCAGACAATCCACAGTTTCTGAGACTCCTCCAGGAAGGGGCTCCCAAGGTTTCCATGGAAAGAGTGGTTGACTGGTAAGGAAGGACCTCCATAAACTCCTCAGCAAACCTTTGAGTCTTTTGCTAGAAAGAAATTAGTGCAGTTTTTTTGAAGAAACAAAACCGTAAAGAAGAGTGGTAGAAGGAATAGATGACAAAAATCTTCAATTCAGATCTTACTTCTGACCCACATTTAGCTCAATATCAGCACAGAAGTTTATGCTGGTCAGCTTTGCTTTGAGCACATTATAGTAAAACTGGTGTCTGCCTTCCCATTTGTATTTATGCAGCTGTTTAGGAGTGATTAGGTGGTTAAAAATATCCCAAAATCCTGAAATGTTGCTCTTCTGACACTGACCTCCCTGTCACTTTGCTCTGGGGCTGGCGCTTTCCCTCCTGGAGGGCACAGACCACATCAAAGCCTGGGATTTTCTGACTTATCCCTACCTTTCAAAGGACTTTGGATCAAATCCCAGTGATCATGATGTAAATGTCCCAGTCCTGGCCGAAGGTCCCTCCATGCTTGACCAGGCACAGGCACATCATAGAGGACACCCTTTACCCTTTAGAGGTTTTACAAGGCTGCCCTTCCCCAGTCTTGTCTGTCATGTTTGATAACAAGCTTTGTACGTCTCAGCCTGCACATCTGATGTTTAACACAGGGACATCCTGGCATTGCTTATCCCTTACAGGCTTCAGTGCAGCAAAACAATGCCCTGCAGCCCAAGAGAAGCACCTTGACAGAGAAGCCCTTGGGTAAGGACTGGCACAGTCACACCCTCCCCAAAAGATTCAGGGTTTGGGTTTTTTTTCACTGGTTCCAAGACAGACAGAGCTGAGCCCCAGTTCCTGCCGTGGTTTTTAAGGAGCAGGAGGGAGGGAAGATGTGTAGCACATGTGTTTTGCAGTAGGACATCTTAGCTCAGCCCAATCCATCACTGTCCCCCCGCCCTGCTGGGCCCTGGCAGCAGGTCACCAGTGGAGACCCCGAATCCACCACTGCTCCACAAGTGATCAAAGGGGAAAATTGGGAACAGCATAACCTTCCCTGGATGGGATTACAGCCCAGCCAGAACATGCAAACACTCTGAGAGATCCTCCTTTTCATCCCCCTGGAGGGGGTTCATTTTAACTCCCCCCACGGTGTGCCCAGCATCCCGAGCTCACGAGAGGCACAGGAGGGATGATTTGGGAGGAGCACACAGCACACTGCCAGCCCAACAGCTGGTGTGTAGGGCTGCCCTTCTGCAGCAGCTGCCCTCACACAGGAACAAATGCACAGCAAACCAAATGTTCAGGTCCTGAGCTCCAAACGAGGCTTAAAGGTGAGGTGAGACCAAGCAGCGCTCAGAAAAAATACAGCAGAAAAATCCCTAAGGCAGAAGAACACAATCACACATGACTTCTGTCTCATGGCACGCCGTTCGTGCTGGCTGTGCCGGGTGCCAGGCAGGGGATGCCAGGCAGGGGGATGCCAGGAAGGGGATGCCAGGCAGGGGATGCCAGGCAGGGGGATGCCAGGAAGGGGATGCCAGGCAGGGGGATGCCAGGCACTGCTCCTCTGTGGCTGCCCTTGGGTGCAGCTGGGTGGAAAGGGCTGACTTCCTGGGCTGGGCTTGGGGCTCCTCAGTCTGCACATGATTACTTCCTTGGCAGGAGAAAAACCACTTTACCTAAGCCCATCCTCTCCTGAAAGGTGAAGACTACATGTCTGGGGCTTTATAGGGTTTATGGGGTTTCTGGGGGCAGAGCAGCTGCAGCAAGGTCTGGGCTGATGGCTGGTGACAGAAACATAGAAAACGACACATCAGCTTTCAAGAAGGAAAAGGGATTTTCCTTCCGCAGAAGGAGCCCTCCAAAGAAGGAAAGAAGACACCACCAATGCCTTGTAAAGGCGGTGACAGTCCGTGGCATGTAGAGGACAAGAGGACAGCCTGTGAGATCAGGTGTGCAGTGGGAGCAGGAGCACCCCCAGCCCTAGGGAGGAGGCATGGTGATGCTGAGATGCTGAGGAGCTTCTGCTCACCCACCCAGAGCCCCAGCTCTTCCTGCAGTGGCTGGTGGCCGTGCCAGTGGTGGGAGAGCCTCAGGCACACACAGACCTCCTAAACCCATCCCTGGTGGCCGTGCCAGTGGTGGGAGAGCCTCAGGCACACACAGACCTCCTAAACCCATCCCTGGTGGCTGTGCCAGTGGTGGGAGAGCCTCAGGCACACACAGACCTCCTAAACCCATCACCACTCCCTTAGCAAGCACATGTCACATTTCACAAGCAGATTTTGGCCTTCCCAGCTACACACTGCCTTCATTACCTGCTCTGCCCTCTTCTCCTCCAAAACAATCCTGGCCCTGTTCTCCCTGGGACTGCAGGAAACTTTTCCCCTTCTTTTCCTGCCTCTGTGGCTGCGGTGGAAGGCTCAGCGCGTCAGCCCCGTGCTGGGGTTGTCACGGCTCCTTGGAAGCACCTCATATATTGCGAGCAGAGACTCCCACAAAGGCTTAAGACCCATGACAGCGTTTTCCAGCCCTGCCTTGTTGCTTCCAATTATCCTGACATGCTGCTGATGCAGAAAAGAAGATGCATGTCTCCCATCCAGAGACTCTCCGGAACCCTTCCCCCGGCCTCGTGGTCCCTCGCGCTGCTCACGATGAGTTACATCTCCCCTGCCCTGCCCTGCTTTGCCGAGCAGCCGGAACCTCGGGCGTAAGGAAGAAATATGTGTGTCCTAAAGCACAACATGTCATCCTGCTGGGATGCTGGGGGCAGGCAGGACGTGGGCCGTGCCATGAATCACAGCTGCGGCTGCCTGTGGGAGGGGGGATCCCAAAAATGGCAGCTGGGGCTGATTATCTGGAGAAGTTTTCCTTTTCCTTTATTCCTCCCGTTATAATAGGATCCAGTAATTCATCCTCAGCATGGGCTGCATGTCTGTTCTCTCTGAAATATCCCAGGGATGGGTTAGTAATCCATCACGGGGAGATACTGAGCTTTTCCTCCTCTTTGTTTTTCCCCAGGTGATTTCAGGGCAGCCAATGTACTTCTATCACCTGAGTTACATGGAGAATGGCCTGGTGTGTTCGGTCTCTGAGGAGAGGCATCCTCAAACCCAGTGGTTCCAATTAAATAAAATGGAAAGATCAGAGGATTGACAAGCAGGCAAAAAATGCAGGGGGTGAAGGTCTCACAAATCCCTTGCAGTGGAAAAAACCATCTCCTCCAATGGCAGATCACACAATGATATAAATCACATTATAGACGGTCAGCTTCCAGTACAACTCAAATAGCTGTGCATCTTTCTTTCCACTGCCAGCTTTCCCCCCGAAAGACAGGAACAAGCTTTGCAAAGCCATGCACAGATCACAGCTGACCATCAGTGAAGCGCTGCCTGGCTCCAGTGCTGCTGCCCAGGGGTCTGGAGAAGGGAGCAGGAACTGTTCCAGGCATCATTTGAAATGATGCTCTGAGAATGGAATGAGCAGCAGCAAGCTGGGGGACAGCAGTTTTCTGGGCAGCAAAGTGAGCAATGAGTGTCACTTTCTGAATGCCAGCCTCATCTCCTAATCATGGAATGTTTAAGGATTAGAATAGACTTTAAAGATCCAAAGTCCCCTGCCATGTTGAGGGACACCTCCCACTAGACCAGCTTGCTCAGGACCTTGTCCAGCCTGACTTTGAACACTGCCAGGGCTGGGGCACCCACAACCTCCCTGGGTGATCTCTGCCAGTGTCCAGCCATCCTCTCAGTAAAAATTTCTTCCAAATATCCAGCTGAAATTTCCCCTCTTTCATGCTGCAGCTGCTGGAAAGCACTGTGAGTGCTAAGATACCAAGTCAGATGGATCTTTAAACCACACAACATAAACACCCTTAAAAAGTCAATCCTTACAAGTCCTTCAAGACAAATGCTCAAAGCATCCATCACATTTAAAAAAAAAAAAAAAAAAAAGAAAAAAAAGGCTTTTAATCTTTATCATGAGAAAAGGTGTTAAAATGAGAGGTGTAGCAGCACCTCTTCTTAACCAGATCAGTCTGTCCTAATGACACAAGCACAGCCAGGCTGCTTTGGGTCAAGCACCCATCCAGCTCAGAAGGCAGCAGTGGTCGAGGCTGAGGCTGAGGCCACTGAAGAGCTGCATCCCCAGCTCCTGGCAGGGCCATCTCATTGAAGACACCCCCCAACCCACCTCCCTGGCTTGTCCATCCTTTCCTCCCTGTTCAGGTGCTGCCAGAGCTGCCGTGCCCAGCCACAGGAACCCCTCACTGATGGCTGCTGTGGCCTCAGCCACCCATGCCATGTGGTTAGAAAACATTGCAGAGCTCTGAAGTCCATAAAAATTCCTAGATTATTAGTTTAATAATAAGTCTAGTCTTTCCATGTCAGTACATTACAGACCCCCGGTGAGGCGTTTCAAATCCAGGACTATGAGAGAATGTTGTAAAGTCTCCAGCCCACAAGCCTGGTTTTTAATCTTTGAGAAAGAGTAAAATTAATAAGACAATCTAGAGAATGGGAGTAAATCCAGGAGACAAAGCAAAGGAATGAGAGGAAAAGGGGGGAAAGAAAAAAAAGTGGGGGGGGAAATATGGAAAAAAGCCAGAGGGGAGGCTGATAAATGGCACTGTGGAAAGGCATATTGAAGCTTTGTTTACAACCTCATGGTGCCCAAGCAGGCAGGATTAACAGCCTTCCACACCTTGTAAACTCAGCAACACTCGTTTTGCAGCAGCCAAGTCCTCCCCAGCACTGTCCCCTCTCCTGCTAACACACCCTGCCCAGGGCTGGCACTGCCCCTTCCCCACGGCAGCACCAGCAGGGCTGGAAGCTTTGCCAGGGGTAATGCCCCGGGCACTCCTGCGAAGGCAGACCCCAAAACCAGCCCCAGTAGATCCCCAGCCACCCCACAACACCCTGCTGGGACAGGTGAGCTCCCCCTGGTTGCTGGCCAGTCATTACTGTGCCAAGGACCATGGACCATGGACCTCCCCATGACCTTCTGGCCAAACCCCTGCTCAGCCAGGTGATGCCCAGAGCACACAGTGGTTCATCTGCCCAAGGTGTGGCATCCCAGAAGCTGAGAACTCTTCTTCCAACCCACCAGGTGAAAAACCAAGCAGGGTGAGCTCGAAACGTGCCAATTTTCCCCCAGGTCCTCGATGAAATCCAACTGTTGCATGGTTCATTTGGATTTCAGCTGTGGGATCTGTGGAGGCATTGTCATAGCAGGAGGTATGGATAAAATTGAGGCAAAAGCAACAAACTAACAATCCCCTGTAAACAGGGAAAAAATACTATCTGAGGATTTAAAGGGAAATAATTAGTGCTGGATCCAGCCCAGATCATTTATCTAAAATCCCACATATCTTGGGGGCCTTCATCTGAAACATGTGTAGCTTTTTCTTCCTTTCTGTTGTTTTAACCAGACTGAAGCCTGCAAGACAAAGATTTGAGACACTAATAACTGTGGCTGATTTCTGCCTGGATTTGTTTCAGCCCTCTGTCTCTTAATGCTAACCAGCAAAATGAAAAATAATTAATAACACTCAAAGCTGCGCTCTAAGTGCGAAGTGCCATTGTTTCCTTCACATTGCTCGTGCTGATTCTGCAGGGCCCCAGCCCAGCAAAGCAATGAAATCCATGTGTAGCCCTGACAGCCTGAGGAGCTGCTTTGGCTCCAAGGGGCTCATGGCTCGTTTCAGCCAAAAAAAGGTGCTGGGGCATCATCTGTGGGGACACCCTGGGCAGGTTCTTGCCTTGGGTTTGGGTAGGGCCACTCGTGACTGCATCTTTTAAGTGGGATTATGTGTTTTCAAAGCTGGCCATGATAACCCAGCCCTGAAGCTTTAGATGAGCTTCCAAAATAGCTTCAAGGAGGGTATTGGTTGATGCACAAAGGGTTGTGGGGTCTTCTGCAAGGTTTCTCTTTGGCTGTGCCCATGGGGGTAAATCAAACCAGGCAGGGGAGCTCCCTTCCCCAGATGGTTTAATTTTTAGGATGCTCTCAGCACCATTCAGGTCTGGACCACCAGAGTGCTGCATGCAACACTGCCCAGTGTTGCATGGAGCACAAACCAGGGGCTCCAAAGAGGCACTTGGGAAGGAGCACCTGGATTTGGACACAAACCCTCCCTTGCCCAGGAGATCAGCCCTGGGCACGCTTCGTTTGGTACAGACCCAGCGACCAAATCCCTCTCTTACCCTTTCTGTCACCCAGTGGGAATGTATCATGTGGCAGAGATGTTTATAAACCTTCATCCATCTGGAAATCATTAGGCCAAAATGAAGTTTATTTGAAGAAATTGTATGAAATGATTACATGTTATTTTTGCCTCGGCTAGAAAGCAAACTGTTGTACCATTGCTGAGAGCCCCTCTTTGGTCCAGATTTGTTATAATATTTTATCTGGACTATCAGCATCAGGCTATGGCAGCTAATTTGGCTGCTCTGCTACAGTTGTCTGGTGATCGGACATAATTTATTAAGAGTTTGACTCTTTATTTACGTTTATTTGTTACTGTTTCTCTCCTCCATCTTCTCTTAGGTCTGTGTATTACCCGTCCAAATTGTCTCTTTATTTACTTTTCTGCATTTTGCAGCGAAGATTTGAAACACATATTAAAGTTCAGAAAAGAGAAGAAGACTGCTAAAAAAAACCCCCAGATAGGTTGCCAAAATATTGTCACTTGTGTTGTGTACTGGGAAAAAGCTGGACTAGACAGTTGTGGGGCTGATTCTTCTCCCACTGAGAATAAAATGAGGAAAAACCCCCAGGAAGAACCAAGACAAAGCAGAGAGCTTCAGTGAATGCAGAGATTTGCAGATGAGAGGTCCCTTTCCATGACTGTGCAATCCTACTGCAGATCTCCATGACATGATGGATAATTCAGGACTGAAGCAGAGCCTGCATTTCGAAGGGGGAAATAACAGCTTGATTTAAATGTGTTATAAGCAGAGGAGAGCAGATCACGTCCTGCGTTTGTGTTTGGCTCTGGCTCCTCGCCTTCCCAACCCCTCCACCACATCCTGGTGTGGGGACCTCTTTCCCTCTGATCCTGACAAAGCCATCCCATCCTGCTGACATCCCTCCTGAGTGAGCATCCCTTTGATCAGGTCTCTTCCTCCCCCCAGCTCTGCTCGGGCTCCCCATCTGTGCAGCACCCATCGTGAGCTGCCGCTCCCTCCTTCCAGAGCCTGTCATCCCTTCCCTCCTGCCAGGGTTTGCATCTGCTGCCCAGCCCAGGTCTCTCAGATGTGTTCTCTCCCCTGGCCAGAGCTTGGATCCATCCAGGCATGAGAGCCAATGCAGTTCAGGAGACAGCCCTGCTCCCTCTGGGGCTGGCGGGTCCCTCCGTGCCCCTCCTGGGGTTCCTCTCAAGCAGATAAAAGGGAGAGCTTTTGGGGCACCGTGAGTGAGTGTGAACATGAGGCCCAAGACATGCCAAAGTTGGGAGGTGACTGACCCCCTGGTAGTCAGAAGTAGTTTTCAATCATAATGTGCTTCTTTTTTGTGTGCCTTTATTCCCCACTACAAATCTGACCAGTATGGTTGGTTGGTGACAGAGCTTTTTTATCCCCCAGATTTTAGAGGATGAAAAAATATTTCTCTTTTTTTCCCCTGCATGGTACAAATTTCCCCCTGGGATCGTGTCAAGGACCAGATCCAGTGGTGTGCTCCCCTCTGCCCCAGGACCATGTCCCTCTGCTGTGTTTCTCCCATGAGAAGCACAGCAGACAATTTCTGCCATAGAAAAGCAAGCTACAAACATTTCCTCTTCCATCCCATGGCCACAATCCCACTGTTCCATAGTGATTCCCTAACTCTTCAGCTAAATCCCTTTAACAAGCAGGATAAATGTCAGCCAGCTCCCATGATTTGTATACTTTCAACATTTCCAAGCCCATCCTTATCAGCTTAATTTGTCTCTTTATTTCTTTTACTAATGACATACTTAGAAAGGAATTCCATATTCTGGCGGGTTTAGAGGCATTTATTAATTACATCCTGCTCTTTGTTTATTAATGAGCCTGGGTTCTCCTTTTCCCCTGCTATAATTGTGGAGAGCTCTCCTTCCCCTTTAGCCCTTGCACACTTAACATCAGCTCCGAAGCGTTTCCTTTCTTCTGCCCAGAGATTTTCAGTATTAGTTTAATTGCCCGGTGGTTCATCTCAAGGAGGGAACTGCCTCGTTGTGCTCTCTACAGCTGTCAGCAAGTCAGCAATTGAGAATGCACTTGCTGGGCCCAAGCCCAGGACAGCCTGGGAGAGAGGACAAAGACAGTCACCTCTGGATTTCTCCCCTATATTTGCACACCTGGCACAGCCAGAGCTGCCCCAAAGGCTCCAGGCATTACCACCATAGAAACAGTCATAAATAACCAATAATTATTATTCATAGCATTTGATAATAAGAAGTAATAAAAATAATAGTAACTGATGAACAATAAGTGGTGGAGGTGATGTATGAAGAACATGGGGAATTATAGCTGCAAAAACACAGTCTGGCTGCCTCCGTTTTCCAGGAGTTCAAGTGACGCCTTTTCCACATGACACTGCAAATTCCTGTAATGAAAATCCCAGCAGTACTTGAGAAATGTGTTCTTTGGTTAAAAAGTCTTTTAAAAACTTAAAAAATCGTTGATGGAGCTGTCGTAACAAGGTCAGCAGGACTGGGGAGGTGGGTGCTGAGGGAGCTCTTGCAAAGTGAGTGCTGCAGATGGAAAGGGTTTCCTTTGGGGTCAGCAACCACAAGCGAGCAAACCACACTGCCCAGAGACCTGCAGGAGAGGGGGACACAGGGGACACAGTGACAATGAGGCCCCACCTTGAGACATCAGCAATGCAGACATAGCACAGGATCCCAGAGCGGTTTGGGGTGGGAGGGACCCCAAAGATCAGGCAATGCCACCCCCTGCCAATGGCAGGGGCACCTCCCACTACCCCAAGCTGCTCCAAGCCCTGTCCAGCCTGGCCTCGGACACTGAGCAAGTGTAGCTTTGTAGGATATGAGGATGCCAGCAGAGAACTGCCCTACAGCTCCGGGGTCACAGGGTGAGAATGGAAATCTCCCTCCATTCCAGGTACCAGGTGAATCTGTCATCTGCCTTTGCCAGTTTTCCCTCTCAGTCCTTCCTGGCTCTCTGGCCCTCTCCAGATGTGTCACATCCTGCTCACTGCCCTCCACACCCAGACAACAAGCTCCTTCATGAGGTTGCTCCACTGCCAGGTTGGACCAGCCCAAGGCAGCTCCTCGTGCAGCCCAAAATGCTCCCCCTGCACATCCCAGAGCATCTT
Organism: Anabacerthia variegaticeps; assembly: GCA_035583185.1. Taxonomy (NCBI): domain Eukaryota; kingdom Metazoa; phylum Chordata; class Aves; order Passeriformes; family Furnariidae; genus Anabacerthia; species Anabacerthia variegaticeps. The sequence continues at coordinate 15,667,580 of JAWWEW010000001.1, read as the reverse complement.
CCACACCAGAGAGGCACAGCTTCAGGAGTCTGCTCTTCTGCAGGGCTTTCTTTTTCCTCCTTAGGCTGCAGGGCTCCTCCTGTAAACTACCTCGCTGATTTATTGTCCTTTTGCACTTGTGAGCACCTGGAAAGTGTTTTTGTCCCATTAATTTCAACTTGGAAGTTTCAATGTTTCCCAGAAGAAAAATAAATCACTCAAGCTGGGAAGACACACCCCACAAACCTCCTCCCTTGTCTGGGTCCCCCCTCTCCTCTCTTCCACTTGCTTTTCCCTCCTACTGTTCCCTTCTCCCTCCTCCAGGAGGGAAGGGGAGTGATAAATGTGCCACACAAGGTATGAACTTCACATACCAGGAGCAGCCAGGTAATCCTGTCTGCCCAAACCTTGTTTGGCCAAGCACCCAAATAAAGCTCTCTGTGCTTAGTGCATTTGCCATTGCTGGACATGAAGACTGTGGTGCCAGGAAAGAGGGCACCCAGCTGGAGGGGTCTAATCTCTGCAAGGATCTGCCTGGTCTAGTGGAAGGTTCCTGCCCATGGTGGGGAGGTGGAAACAAGGTGAGATTTCAGGTCCCTGCCAACCCCAGCCAGTCTGTGATTCCACGATTCCCTGCTGAAACCCTGCAGTGGAAGTTCAATCCTGCTGACAGCTTGTGCCAGGACAGCTCCTGCTCTGCTCTGGGCTGTTACTCCTTGGCTTCAGGCTCATCAATAAACACTCAGTGAGCAGGATTTTCCAGTATCCTCCATTCCCTCATCACGTGGACAAGTCATTCAGATTTCTTGCAATGATGAGCACACAATGGACAAATTAGACTAGACTTGGCTCTAAAGGAAGTGCTTCAAATGTCTATGAAGTGTTTGTCTAATCAAGGCTTGTTTTAAAAAACTGAGTTTATTTTAAATATAGTTTCAATCCCCAAATTCAAACCTGGGTCAAGGTTTTCCACGATTTGCTTCTCCTCCATTTGGTACAGGAAATACAGTGAGGGAGCCACTTGTGAGTTCACTTTACCATTTTATTATATAAACTTCCCCCCCAAGAAATTAGATTTACATGGTCATTCACTCTGTCATCTATCTGTCCCCCACAGATTTCTCCACCTGTTGATTTTTCAAACAGCTTTGACAGGAAACTGAAGGTCTCCAAAGAAATTATGTTCCTATTCCCACATTAAAATAATGATTCAGAGAAGGGAGTGATTTCTATCTAAACAATTTCTTCTTAATTTTTATCCTATTAGCTGATTTCTACAGGGTGGGTGATGTACATAGCAGATTGTAGTAGACAAATTGTACAAAAAGCCCATGGGAATTCTGAAGGTGAAACAGAAAAAAAATGGGCACTCTTAAAATAAATCAGTTTAACAAGCCATCAGCTTTGAGACATAAATCCATAACAACCAGACTCTGCTTCCTGCCATTCTTTGTTCTTCTTGTTTCTGTCTGGATTTGAGTCCACTCAAACCCTGCTAGAAAGGCAATTCCCTCTGCTCTTTCCAGGCTGTCCAGAAACATCTGAATAAAAATCACTGGCAATGTCTCCAGAACACACATTTTCAGGGGTTCCCAGTCGTGTTTTGCATGCTGCAGTCCCTGGATGCAGCGTGTGCATCACACCAGGAGCCAAACCATCCCAGCATGGTCCTCAGCCCAGCACAGAGGCTACAGCAACCAGTGCCTAACTGGTGGGGACTTCAACAGAAGAAAACAAAAAGGAAAAAAAAGGGCATTTTCTTCTGGACTGGAGTTTTGGGTTGCTCAGTGATATCACCAGAGTGTCTGTAGGGAATAACTCACCTCGGCCCGGATTCTGGCAGCACACCCAGTGAATTGCATCACCAGGTTCCTCTCCCTTATACTAAACACAAAAGTAATGAAAGTAAATGGCACCAGGAAGATAAATCATTTCAATGAGAAGTCTGTCCAGAAGCCAAGGCTTTGGTTGCATGTTCAGGGTCAGTCAGGTACCTGAGATACTCCAGGCGTGCTCCAGGCACTAAAGCTTGCATTGGACCCACTGGTTAAACAGCACCAGCTCAGGAAAGGCTGAGGAAATAGATCTCCATCAAGCCAAAGGCAGAGCAAACAACACAGAGGCACCCAAGTTCACAGGTCTGAGCCTGAATCACACCACTCCCCTCAAACCCACACATTTCTGGGTCCTTTATGCTGGCAGGGGCCAGGGCTCCACACCTGGGACACTGAGCTGAGCAGTGGCACAGCACCACTCTGTGACAAACACAAGGTCTTGACCAAGTATCCATGAGCTGGGGGGCAGCCTTGGCTTCCAGGAGATCACTGGGAACTGAGAGCAACTCTCTCCAGTTCCAAGGGTGAGGTCCACCCAGGAGGGACAGCCCTTGCCCTTGCCCAACAGCAATGCCAACACCTGAGTGAATAAAGACCCACAAACACCAACCTTTGTGCTTCAGAGCCATGATAATCCTCCCTTCCCAAGCTCTGACTGTAGCGAAACAGATGGTTAACTCGAAGTGGGGCTTTTTTAATGAAAGAAAAAAAGGAGGAATTCATATTGTTCTGTTTTGTGACCTATAGCCTGGAACACATAACCCCCCACCCTCCCCTTGCAGCTCTAAAGCATTGCTGCAGTGAAATGTAAGATGCTGGGGAAGCGATTCCTCACAAATATTGTGATGGGGTTGTCATGTTGCAGTCCATGTGGAGTGATATATGGGCTGAACAACAAACTGACCTGCTGGGACCCAGCCCCAAAACACGGGTCTGCCTCTCACAGACTGCTCTGCACATGCCAGGGGTTGTTTCTTCAAAGTGTGTCCTTTGGGTCCTTTGGGCTGGAGGTGTGAGAGGAACAGACAGTCCTCTCCCAGGCATGCAATGACCCATTATTTCTGACTCTAAATCAAGCAATATGAGATGGTTGAGGGGGGTCTCTGGAGAGGCTGAAGAGGCTCTGCCCAAAGAGGTAAAAGGGAGAGGGGTGCATACTGATGCCATAGGGTTTTCATGAATTGGAAGATTTTTATACTTCTAGGTAGTTTCTTGCATTTAGAGCAGCCAGCAACCTCTAACCCTGTGCTAGCTGTCTGAAGGGTCAGAGAATAGCTGGAACACCATGCCTGGGAAACCTGTACCAGAGCTAAGACAATTAGATACCATGTTAGTCAAAACAAGAAGCAAAGCCCAGCAACCTTGAAGAAGCTCCAATAAAGGAAAGTGGCATGAAGATGATGATAAAGGATGAAGTAAGGGGTCTTAAGACCTCCAACTAATTCTAGGAGAGGCGTGCCATGGGGCGGAACCAAGGGAAGTTCTGGGGATGGACATGGGTTAGATTGGATGCAACCTTTAGATATGATAATTGAGTAGTGTTATAAAATTAGTATGCTACCATGTAGAAGGAGGCTTTTCCCAGCTCC
>JAWWEW010000001.1:15644710-15664077 GCA_035583185.1 Anabacerthia variegaticeps | reverse complement strand
TAAAGGGAACTGGGTGCCAGCATGAGCTGCTGGGGTAGCTGAGCTGCGGGGAAGCAGCTGTAAAAGGGAGTTTCTCCATGGTTTATAGTAGGTTGGGAGGTGATCTGACTTGGGCCCAGATGTTGCAAGGGTCAGTTCCCCAGCCTGGGGGTGAAAGGGTCCTTCACCTGGGAGGGGCAGGTTGTTGTCCCTTGTTTGCTTCTGTAAGATGTGGCAGAGTGGCTCAGGGGTTGGCTGGGTATGGGTCCAGCCGGGAATGAAAGGGAATGAAATGAAAGGGATGGGCTTCGAGATCGCCTCCAACCCAAACCATTCTGGGATTCCATGATTCCAATCCCCAGTTCAGAGAGAGATGACATTTGTAACCCCTCTCCAGGACTCTCTGCTATGCCAAGACACAACCTCCCAGTGATCTTTGATGCACCTGCTAGTCATTCCCTTGCATCCACTGTTGGCAATTTATATTCCCTTTTTTTTTCACAGAAATCCCCAGCCTGAAGTGAGTGCAAAAGGAATTACAGAAAACCAGGGTTTCAGGCTCCAACTCCTTCTTCTGCAGAAATAGGATATCACAAAGGGAAAATATAAGGACATAGCTCCACTGCAGAGAAATACTGAGGGCTGCAATTCTTCTTTGCTGCCAGGGATTGATGAAGGGGGGAGTGATTTGTTGCATCCTAAGGAGATGAAGTTTGTACAGTCACTCTTGAAGCCTGTGGGAGGGAGGGTATATCTGTCTGACAGCCTGTCTGCTTCTCCTCCAGCATTCATTGAGCCCCTTCACAAATTTCTAGCTAATTTGACAGAAAAGCAGCAGTCTCCAAAATACCTGAGTTCCCACATGCTTTGTGAAGAAGGGAGGGGAAAAGAGGGAGGTGATATGAATGTGCCCACTGAGGAAAGGCCGGTGTAAGGTTTCTGTCCTTACCAGACCCTCGAAGATCCCCATGGGAGAAGCTGTGAATGCCCTGAACGCTGTAAAATCCTCAGCAAGGTTCACGTGCAGCAGTCACAGGAGACCCCACACCAGAAACCTGAACTCCTTTCAGGTGATGGTTCATTGCTACTCACAAACACACACTCAGCCATAAGGAAGGTGTTTTTGGCAATGATGGTGGAGAGGGGCTGGCACAGACTGCCCAGGGAAGCTGGGGCTGCCCCAGCCCTGGGAATATTCCAAGTCAGGCTGGACAGGGCTTGGAGCAACCTGGGCTGGTGGAAGGTGTCCCTGCCCATGGCAAGGGGTGGCAGCGGATGAGCTTTAAAGGTCCTTCCTAACCCAAACCAATCTCTGATTGCTCAAAGCACAGCAATCCTTGCAGAGACACTGAGTGCTCAGTGTGGACTGACACGGACTGAGCAAGGACTATGTGTCCCCTGGGGTGGCATTAGAGCTTTATCATATCTCCTCCTGCTCTTCTGCTGCCCCTTTACAGGTCAGGGCTGTTTTCATCCCATCCTGCCAGCACGTCCCTGCCCAGGACAGCCAGCCCCTGCTGCCCCCACCCCGCTCCGATCCCGGCTTACTGCTGAACTCTGGCAGGACAGTGCAGAGTGAGTTTGCACTTGTGTCTCCTGCTGTTTGTTATGATGGCCTGGCGAGTTCCTCCTGCTGGAGAGCTCATTTGAATTCTTACATTTCCAGCCAAGTCTTTGTAGATGAGCAGATCCATGTGTCCTGCTCTGTTTTCCCCTTGGAGCACGCCAAGCTTTCCTGGTCCTGCCCCAGCCGCAGTGTCCAAGTCATGCCTGCATCATGGAGGGACAGGGAAGATTTGTGCCATGTGTGTCTACAAGGGGAAATTCCCAAACCCATGGGATCCCACATATCTTTATCCCAACGTTTTCGGCTTAATCTCCCCCAGTTTTCAATATTTTAACTCTTTCTTCTGCTTTTCAAGTACACCAGGAAAACACCCCCACACCATGTTGTTGAGAGGATCTGGGATATTAAAATGGATCATTTGACCCAGGAGGAGAAAAAGGGGAAAGAAGCCAATTCTTTTTTTATTGATTGGGTGTTGACTCGTTGTAACAAATACCTGCCATTATCAAATATGTGAACAATCAAACAAAAGAAGTGGTTTCTTCAATCACAAATTCCTAGAATCATTACAATTGGAAAAGACCTCCGAGATCATTGCACTCAATCTATCCCCAGGTCTGCATACATGCCCCAAAAGTTCTGTATCTCTGTCTTTCCTTGGCCTGCACCTCTAATGCAGCCAGAGAAAATGAGGGAGGAGATGAGACAGACCAATCTGAAAGTCAAAAAAAAGCAGAAATCCTGAAATGAGCACATGTGGACTGTGTTGAATCCTCCTGCTGGTACAGTTTTGCTTGTGGAGAGGGATATCAGGGTTTTCTGAAAGTCACATTCACAGTCTATTGTCACTACATTGGAATCCTTTGCAGCAGAACCCTTATTCCCTTGCTGGGTGTCTCCCTGTGGCAGCCAGGCTGCATTTCACTGCCCTCAGACATGAGAGATGTCAATTATTCCTTGCACTGAGCTGAAAAATGGCCTCTTATGCACCTGAAGCCTTTACCTGTGTCTGCCACTGCCCCAGAGCTGCTGTTCATGCCCTTAACCTAATGCTTTCCAAGCAGCTTAGACCACACGTCTCCAAACTTCCAGCAGAGGAGCCTTTTCCTTTCTTTGTCTGCAATGGCTGGGGTGAATCCTGGCCCTCATTAATGGTCATTAACCAGCACAAGCAGTGGAAAGAGCCCAGGATCCTGGCCTGGCGTGGGGCTGGAGGTGACTGATCCCCTCAGCTCCAGCAGGGATGGCAGCACACACAGCCCACGGGTGCTCAGCCCCAGTGTGGATGGGGTGGAACAGCTCCACAGGAGGCAAGGATGGAGCAGGCACAGGGACAGAGCTACAGACACCACTGAAACCCACCAGGAGGCTCAGGGAGATGCTGAGCTCCCCCAAAGCTTGGCCATCGGGGGGCACAGTCCAGGATGAGGAGAGGTCAGCTATAGGCACTTGCCATATTGAAAATGGATTTGCAGCTGAAAACAGCCCTGACTGGAGAGCTCTCCTCGGGGACCTCTTGCAGAATGAACATAATTGCCTGAGCATTTGAGAAAATAGAGATCCATCTTTCTGTGCAAGAGGGCCTGTGCTGGGAGGGGAAAGCTGGGGGAAGCAGCAGAATAAATACTGGGGCTTTGCAAAGCCCAGATAAATCCAGCCGAAAGGAAGGAGCAGAGTAAGGGAGCTTGGGGAAGCCTGTGCACATCAAATGAGCAGGGGATCCCCCCAGGAGTGAGCAAGGAGATCGATGGCAAACTCTCCAAACAGTAGCATCCATTTCTCATAATAAGGCAGCAAAACTGCTCTCATTTCCTGTAATCTGATAACCCACCAGAGGAAAGGGAAAAATGCTTTTAAATGGTGATTATAATTCCCATCATGGCGTTTCCTGAAAAAGGAGTCCCCACCACAGTGTTGTTATCAATCACAACTACTGCAGTAGCATCCTGAGGCTCCCATGGAGATCAGCACCTTCAGAGGGAGACCTGTGCTGCCTTGAAGGACCTGCAGGACCCTTGTGGGAGTGAGGGCTCCACAGAGGACAAATGGGTTGCTCAAAGCCTCCCCCATGGGAGTCAAACCAAACCAAACTACTTTTTGAGCTGTGGGATTGTGTGACCATCCCACTCCCCACCCTGCTGCAAGACTTCTAACTCTGGAGCCCAGGAGACAGGTTTTCCTCCCTGAGCCCACCACTCCCAGCTCCCAGCTGTGTGTGGTTGAGGGAGACCAACCCCAGCATCCCCTGAGTGCCTTGAAGGACAACCTGGGGCAGGTCAACACGGAGAACTCAAGGTGACACTGTGCCTCTCCTTCAGAAGCACCCAGACTGGAAACCAAACCCAAACCCCAGCTCCAGTGACAGTGTGGATTCCCCCGAAATGATGACAAATGATTCCTGCTCCGTTTGCCACGAGAGGGCACTTTTACATTAATTCTCACATCCCTGGCTCCAGGATGGAGCCCAGGCTGCTGACTTGATGCTCATTAGAAACCTTCACTTTCCCCTTCTCCAACAGGCAGGAGATGTGGGAAACTGCAGACTGAGAACTTGCACAGCTCTGAACTTACCGCTATCCCTCATGTGCAATTGGATCCTGGAGGAACCCCGGCTGGTCAAGGAATTCTGCAGCAAACAACACGTGAAAATCTTTTGCTTCAACCCATTTTGCCACAACAACCTCTCCTGGATCGTGACCTTCCTTTGGTTTGCAGGAAAAGAACAGAAGATCCAAGCAATGAGACAAGGCTTTGGCTCTCTGGGGAGGCCACCTCAGATTTGGATAAGGAGCCAGCTGTGCCATGTGAGCCATGAAACACCCTGGAGCACAGCAGGACTGTTCACTCTGCATCCACCCAGAGGAGTCATGGCCTCAAGCTGCACCAGAGGACTGTTGGATAGGAAATTAGGGAAAACTTCTGCCCCAAAAGGGCTGCCCAGCCCTGGCACGGCTGCCCAGGGCAGGCAGAGAGTACCTACCCCTGTAAGGATTTAAAAGCTCTGCAGATGTGGCACTTGGGGACAGGGGTCAGTGGTGGGCTTGGCAGTGCTGGGTTAACAGCTGGACTCAGTGATGTTAGAGAGCTTTTCCAACTTAAATGATTCCATGATTATGTAATTCTCAGCCTCCCATGGAAAGGCCATGCACATCAGGAGGAAACTTATGAACCAAAATACACCATGACACAGGGAGAAGATTCCCCTCAGCTCCTGTTCTCCAGCACAGGGAATAAACCCTTCTTTCAGCTTGAAGCACGCCGGGCTGGACAGCAAAGGCAGTGCAAGGGCAGGGACGGCATTGCCATCACCTCCGAGTGCCAAAGCCCTCTTGCACCAACCTTTTACCTTCAAGCACCCTCTTCCCAGCCATGGCCCTCCACAGGGCACTGCTGGCAGCAATCAGCTCTTGCTCAAGAGTCAGGAGGGGCAGGGCCAGGCAGCAGGAGGAGAACTTTCAAGGCAACACTTCAGGAGCGTTCCCGTTTGGGGGTCTCAGGGTTTGCATTTGTCTCCCCCTCTCCCCCACTGTGGAAAAAGATGTGTTGCAATGACTCTTGGAGACCGGGAGTGACATGTGGATCTCTGTCACCTTCCTGCTGGATTCCTTCGGTGAAGGAGCCTGACCCTTCCTGGGGAGAGGTCTGTGCTGATGGTGTGTGTGACAGAGGGGAACATCTGCACCACAGCAGCCCCTCTGCATGCAAGAACCACCCACACAGTGTCTTCTCCCACCACCTTTCCCCAGGCAAGGACTCCCAAGGTCCATTTTGTGTCGTGGCTCTTTGCACACATCTATTTGTTGCACAAGATTCGCCCCCTCCACTCATCTGACAGGCAAAAATGACTCTCTCTGGTCACAGGAATCAGGTCACAGCACGCTGGAAAAGTGATGATCTGAGAACAGAAGGGTCACAAACGCTCCCTGAGCTGGTGCCTAAAGCCAGGTAAACTCAGGAGTGGTGACAAGAAGACAGGGTTGCGTGCAGTGGGTGAAGGGTGGTCAGTACCATGGGGGTCACTGTGCCTCACCCCTCCAGCTGCACTGAGACCCAGGGCTGCCACCCAAGGGGGCACAGCTGCCATGCTGAGCCATCCCCACTGCCCAGCCACGCCAGGCATCCCCCCGGACCTCAGACAGGGGAAAGAGCTCAGCAGCTCCCAACCTGGGGAGGAATTTCCTCAAAAACTGTGCCAAAAGAGTTTCCCCCGACATCTAGTGGCTGCTGAAAACACTGAGAGAGATACCATGGCAGGAGAAAACAAGCCCTGCTATTACCAGGAAGATTAATTACAAGTGCAATAATATCCAGGCCTTCTGATGAAATATTTTACAGTATATTGCCCTCAGGAGAGTGGCTCTTTTTACTGATTTATTTTAACCTTCGCATTACACAGATATGTTATAGATGTCTTCTGAGATGCCCTGGTGTTCTTTGCCCCCTGACAGCAAATAATAAACTCTTTCTCAGCTATATAACATTTCCAAAGAAGCCCTTGACATGACTAGAAAAATATCAAGGACAATTAAGTCACATGGCACTCGTAGCCCTGTGGGAACGGCCTGAGCTGCGCTCCAGGACTCGGATAGCATGAGAAACCCTGGTTCAAACCGAGTAGCAAGAGCCTTGGAGGTAGTAATTATTAAAGATCTCCTGCTTGAAGATCCTCTGGGGTCTCTCTATTATTTTAATAATGGTTCAAGCCAACTTTACTGCTTCCAGAGGAGCCTGTTAGCACGAAGGAGGAAGGGCTCACCTCATGGGAGGGCAGTCAGGAGATCAGCTGCCCCCAGTTTTGTTCAGTGGGGAGCAAGGGGGTGTTGGGCTCACATCTTTGGGGCTCCAGGTGACCTCGATGTCTCACTTGTATCCCCTGTTTTTGGCGTCCCTGGATGGAGCAATACGGTGGGCAGAGGATCCTGTGGGGTGCATGTCAGCGTGGGGCTGCTGTGCTCAAACCATGACCCAGAGGTTTTAGGTGATCTGGGGACATTTCCAACCACCTGCTCTGCCAGCCCAGATGAGTTGCTTCATCCCTGCCCTGGGCTTCTCACCTGTAATTAGTGAGGCAGCCTTGGCTTTCAGGGAATTCAGGACTGGTTCTGAACATTCACCTTCTCCACTCAGCCCCCTGGGGGATCCAAACCCGTGGGAGGATGAAAATCACCCCGGGGCTCCTCTGTCATGGAGGTCTCAGTCCTTCCAGCAGCAGTTTCCACTCAAGTCTCACCTAAGAGTGGTTTCTCCCTCATTTCATGGTGACTGGACCTGTGTTTTACCAAGAGCAAGTGTGAAGAAGACAGGCTGGGGCGAGTTCCTGGTGGCAGGGCTGGCTGGTGGCCCCGAGGAGCCCTGTGCCCACAGGGGAGGCAGCAGCATCTGCAATCACCACCTCCTTCTTGTCTGCAAGGTCTCTGGAGGGTCTGGGCACAAATCAGCTGCCTCCATGTGTCGTAGATGGCCATGGGTGAAGATAAACCCTCTGAGAAAATCAGTGGGGTGACCCTGTGGCTCCAGGTTTAGGCTGTTTCAAAACCATCCAGCCCTTGGAGCCCCTCGTGGGTCTGGGGGTGCATGAGCCCCCTCTGCACGGGGCTGCAGCCCCAGACCCCACACCCCTTTCCCAGCATTACAAACCTGCAGTGAAGGGCAGCTTGCACAGACATCCAATGCCTTTCCACCCCCCGCTTCCCTCTTTCCAAGCCCTGCGGTGCTGGAACAGATCCCTGTAAAACCACTTTGGTTGGAGAGCTGTTGTCAGGTCATTTGGAAAAGTTTGCAACACTTTGCAAATTGTTCTTGCTGGAGGTTGTACAATAACAGTGCCATTACTCAAAAAACCCATCCAAGAATATTATGTTAGACACAGGTCAGATCTCTCCACCCACAACAATATTCCAAGGGAAAAAAAACCCAAGGAAAATAAATTGTTAAACACAAGCTGGAGATGACAATGAAAAATTTACCCTTAACTATGTATATTTTTATGGAGAAAGGTTATCTATCCATCCATCATCACATACTAGTACAGGAAAGAGCCTGTGAGTATTTAGATATAAATATCTTGCATGGGCAGTAAAAGGCAAAAATACTCTTATAGACACACGGCTGTCTCTGCTCCCCCTCCTCTCCCTGGAGGTGCCCATCACAAACACTGCATAAATATGTTCAAGCTGGTCATCTGACCTATTTTAATCATCCCTATTAGGATGGAATGAGGAGAAGTGTCTGTTTCTCTCCAGCAACAATAAAGAGAGTCTCAAGCAATTAGCCCAGGTGTAAAAAACGCCATTACACCAGACCAATCCCACCTCGAAGGCAGAGATAATAAACCTGCCTTTGTCTCCAAGGCACTTGGAGGTCCTGAGGGGAAAGGTAGTCATGGTACAGGGATGTTATCAATGGAAAAAACACAATGAATTTAGCAAGGTTGGTAAGGAGTTCACCCAGGAAGTCTCCACGGAGCGCTGGTGGTTGGGATGCTCCTGAAGGCACTGTGGGACCCCCAAAACTCATGGGGTCTATGACAGACCCCTTCTGTCATTAGGGCAGGGAGACTCCAGTGTCTAGACATCCATCTCTCCATTTTGCATCAGCTCCTGCCTTCTCCAAGTCTCTGTGAGGGGCTTTGCAAACTGGATTTGGGGAGGTTTTGCCGCCTCTCTGGGTCAGGTCAGAATCACACTCCGGCTCTTCAGAGGACTTTCTAAATTTCCACAAAGTTCCACAACATTAATTTCCTCTCAATCAGTTTTTCCCTCTCTGCTGATTAGCCCTTTCTGCCTTTCATACATTTCCAGGCTCTGCAGCCTCATAAAACTTCACGGGGGGACGTTTCTGCCTGGTTGGTGTGGGCAGGAAATTGCTGTCATTTTTCACGTCTGCAGCACGGGAGGTGCTCGCTGGTGTGTCGGGGCAGGCAGGGCACACTGGCCCTTCCAGCAGCATCCCCAGGGAGGTGGCAGAGCCAATGCAGAGCACACACCAGGCCCTTTATTCGGACTGGCCTGGCAAGGAAACCTGGGCATTTGAGCAACACCAGCCGAGCCCTCGCCAGCATCTCAGCAGGGCAGGGAGGGCTGCAGAACAAGAGCCTGGCACCCCCAGAGGGGAGCAGCAACCCAAGGCTCGTGTCTGTGGGCACAGCACAGCCTGCCCCAGCTGCCCACAGCCCTGCAGTGACACCTCTCTGATGCTGCTCCTGGGGAAGCTCCAGCATGTGGCAGGGAGGGTCTGCAAAGCTCAGCTCTGCACACCAGATGACAAGGACAGAGCCTTGTCCTTCCTTGCCTGCTCCAGCCCCCCATCCCCAGTCACTGGGTTCCTGGGGGATGCCACCAGTTCCTGGCTGCCGGGTGGGCTTTGCAGCACTCACCATAACCCTCTGGGGGTGTTTGCACCACAGCTGGGTACCTGGGGCTCACATCTCTGTGCTGACAGCCAGGGTCACACCATCACTGACCTCTGGAGGCTGTGGTCCAACCTCTGCTCCCTGCAGGACCCCCTCCGCTGGGAGGTCAGGTTGCTCAGCCCTACCTTTATCCTGCAAGTTCAACTCAGCTTTGCTCCCACACCAAATGGGAGCTGCAGCTCTCCCTGCTTTCATTTAGAGAGCAAACTGTGACCCCCACGCTGCCAGCCTGAGCTGTGAGGGCAGGGAAATTCAAAGCACGTGCCCTGTGGGTAAATCTGCAGTTCAGTCAGCTTGCTCAGTAATGTTTTCCTCTGTAATTCCTAAATTCTTCCCGTGTGCACATACACACCTGTAATAATAAAGAGCCAAGGCTGCAGGTGCTCCAAGTGTGATTTTAATGATCTCTGCAGCCTGACAGGCTGATAGTCCATGAGACACGAGGATCTCTGATAGTCAGAGAACAGGAGAACAATCCCAGGGCTGTTCCAGTGCCTGAATTAAAGGGCAAACACAGAGCCAGGGCTGAAGGAGCTCCCATTCACCAAGGTCCTTGAAAAGGATTTCATAAGGGAACTGAAGTGCAGAGAACACCTTCCTCCTCACTAATTTACTGTGTCATCATTCCCTCGGTCACCTGCACCTTTTCCACATTCAGACTTGGAGCCCTTTGGGGCAGAGGGTCCTTTTGCTCTGGTCACCTTTGCCAAAGTCTCCAACAAACAAAACTGGGTATGACCATTCCACTTGAAGAAAGACATCCTAGAATCACAGGGTGGTTTGGGATGGAAGGAACCTGGAAGCTCGTCTCGTTCCATGCTCCCTTCTCCTCCTTGGCTCTGGCTGGAGCTCAGAGCAGCTGACCTGCAGGGCAAACATCTCTGCTCTTTGCCCTCAGTCCCTGTGACCCCCCTCTCTCAGGAGGTGCTGCTGGGGTGTTCATTTCCCCCAGCCCATGGCAGAAGGTGCAGCAGTGGCTCAGCACCCCAGAGCTGCTGGAGGAGAGCTCCTGGAGCAAACCCCACCCGAGTCCTGCAGTCCTGGGGATGTTGTGATGCCCGTCTGCTCCGCAGACAGAAGTCACTGCAGCACAGCAGCATCACCCCCACGCTCTGGGGACTTGGCAGCCAACAATTCCCAGGGGTTAAACTCTCACAAGCACCGCTCCTCTCCCACTGCCCAGTTTGCTTCTCCTATCCCCCTCCCATTCTCCCCCTGCTTTGGGACCAGCCCTGAGGGCAGCTCAGCACCCGGGACTTGTGCTGTGCTGACTCCTGGTGCCATCCAGGCCATGCCCTGGGCAAGGCTCAGCGCTGGCTCCTGGTTAATCCAGACAGGCACCTTTGGGACTCCTGTGCTGGACTTTCCTGGCAGGCAGGGAAACAGGGGCAGCCAGGAAGGGAAAGTTTCTAAATATAAACCCCAAAGTATCCTCAGCCTCGAAATAGTGTCAAAGACAGAAGCACGTGGTTGACCTGAACGATTTATAAACTCAGATCCATTGGAAACCTGATGGAACCGAACCAAACTGCTGCTCCCAGCCCAGCCCTCTCCCCACAGCGTGACACCAGCCAGCCCTTGGCACCAGCAGCTCCTTGTGCCACCCGGGAGAAACCCATGTGGCTGGAGAAGAAAGGACACAGGGGAGGGAGAAGGAACTACTCGGGAATGAAAGAGTCCTGGAAATGTGAAATTTTAAGACCTAGGTCTATTCTGAGTCACCAGAAGTGGTCTGGATTAAGAAGGTCCTTGCCTTCAGGTTGAGCAGGTTTCTGTTCCTTCCTTCAGGGCATTTTTAAAGAGCAAACTTTGCAGGACTCTCTCACCTATGGATTCTTTCCTTGCCAATCCTCACAGCACAGGAGGAATTGTTTCCAGGTCACAGGTTCCTCTGCAAAGCTGGTGGCTGACCCTCCACAGAAGGTCCCAAACTGCAAAAGGAAATGTCACCAGGTTAGTTCTGGTGCTGTTGTGCTGCTCCTGCAAGTGATAATCCTGCCTTTAGCACGTGTTCCCCTCACAGGAGCCATACAGGATGCTACACTCCCAGGGACTAACAAATTAATTGGGTTTAAGATGTGTAAAACTTAAAAACCATCGGGGGAGGAAAGAACAGTAACCTTTTCCCTAAAATGCCCCAAGTGCCCATTTGCTGTGTGTGCTGTGTGTGCACACATTTCTTCTTGACACAGGGTGGTGGGTGTGCAGAAATGAGACCTTCCTGCTCTCCTTTGCAGGAGATGCATCTCTTTGGTGACAGCAGCCCCTCTGGCTCTCCCACCACCTGTGCTGGGGGACCTCTCGGCCCCTCTCCCACCCCTCAAACCCACACAGAGCCACTTCACACTTCCCCTCTGGGATGCAGCAATGTTTGCCCCCCACCTTGTTGGAAAACCAGCTCCCAATTCCAGTGGCAGTTTGGGAATCCCAGCTGAGACCCATCGGATGGAGGGAGTGGTGTCTGTTTTTATGAGGTATCAGGGGAGGAGGTGGAAGCAGAGGAGGTGCTGTCCCTCTGCCAGTCCCAGGCCAGCCTCACACCTCATCATAGCAGCTTATTAGCCAGCTCAAGCAGCAACCCTGGTGTGTTGCAACCCTCATGTGGACGTGGAAAGATGGGGAGACACATCCCGCTCCTGGAGGTAACCGGGACAGCTGAAGTCTTATCTGCCCGGGGAGTTTATCAGGGCTTTGCCAGGGGGATTTGCTGCGCAGATTTTTCTCCTGCTCTTTAGAAAGTGGAACAAGAGGCAATAGTTGAGGTTCCGACACCACACTCGAGAAATGTGCTTGGCCATGGGATTGTGGATTCATCCACTGCCCTTGAACGAGGTCCACCTCCTGTCCCAGGCAGCCAGGGGGGAGAAGGCACCACTCACCAGGCTGAAAACAGCTCCACTTCGGCTCCAAAAACATTCTGGCACAACTCACTGACTTGAATTTTATCTGCAAACATTTTCAGCCCGATACCACTGGGAATCCTGGTTTTTCCGAGACTTACCAACAGGAAATCCCTGAGCTGGAGGGCTTAGCTGTAATGAACTTATTGTATATTCAAGCACTGGATGTCAATTTGGATTACGATGTCAAAAATAAGCACTGAGAGAGCACAAGCGCACCCTGGGGTCACCTGTCAGGAACTCAGTGAAACTGGCCAGATATGGCCCAGCACAGCCCTACTCATACTTGTCCCTGTGCAAATACAGCAGCTGAGGCTGAGCAAACCTTGGAGATGAGGCCCTCGCCCTCTTCCTGGGATTCCTTCCACCCCTTTTCTCGGCACACAGAAGTGAGGCTGGACTAGAAAGCTGGGCATCTCCATTCATTTCTCAGGCTCCATCCTGAGCACTCTGGGGTGAGAGTTGGTTCCCCTGTGCCACCCCTTGCTCAGGCACCCCCAGAGCAGCACCCAGGGGTGTGCAGAGCTGGCAGCTCGGGCTCATCTCCACGGGGGTTACACCATCCCACAGGGATGAGGAAAGGCTCCTTACCCACAGGATGCTCAGTGGAAACTGAAATCCCATGTACAAGTCATGTGCTGGATTTTAAAATAATCCCAAACTAGGCAAGAAGAATCCAAAGGAAATCATAAAATATCCTAAGCTGGAAGGGACCCACAGTGATCAGAGTCCAACATCAGTGAGTCCAACTGTCCCCCCAGCACTGCAAGGCCACCACTGACCCATGGCAGACAACTTTATTTCCCCTGGAAAATTTTATTTTCCCCTGGGATTAAGACAACCTTACCTGCAGGCTGGAGACGCTCATGGCTGCCCAGAGATACAAGCTAAACCAGACCACTTCAGAGCATACAGAGCACATGCCAGCCCTTCCCTCTGAAAAAGGCCAAAATCCACAAAGCAAGGAGAAATGCCCTCTCTGGCCATTTGAAAGGTGACAAAACGGGGCACAGAGGAGCCCAAGGTTTGTCTAGATCAAGTCCACCCTCTCCAGCAGCATCTCCAGCTACATTTCAAGGCAAATATTTTCCACCTTACTCCTTCCATTCCTTACTCTTCCCTTTCATGCAGCTGTATTTCAGTAATGCTGTTCAATACGGCAAAATAGCTTAAAGTAAAATTTCTCCCTCCTGTATCTTCCCACTTCAGCTCCAGGACTGTACAGATGATGCCTTGGCTTTTTACTCTCTGCTGACAGACAGATTGGGTGGGAGAAAAAACCCAAAACCAAAACCACCAAAAAACCCTGTTGCTGCCTGAAGAGCCCCTGCAGCTCTTCACATTCCACTGCTTCCTCCCAGCCCCTCCCAGGGCTGGGCAGGAGGCTCCTGTTTGGGGACAGCAGCAATGCCCCCCTGAGAGGGAACAGCCCTTCCAGCAGCCACAAACCTCTGCACACCCAGCTGCCTCCCAGCCCCTCCAGACCTGTCTGTCCAGCTGTGTGCCACCTTTTTGGGAGCAGCATGAGAAGGAACTGCAGTACCAGGGTTTGGAGCCAGCAAGGCAGTCAAGATCTTCGGGCAAATCCTCCTGCCCAAATATTCCCAGCTGGAGCAGTGTGGATTTGATGGCCAACAAGCCAAGGAGGTTTGGGGGCTGGGAAGGACGCTGTGGTTCAAAGCAGGAATACATTAAGGAAGACACACAAGTCGAGAGATACTAATCAGTTTTATTTTATAAATACAGACGAGCTTTCCCGCAATTACCAACATAGTTTTAATGTGTCATTTACTATGGGATATTCTGGTCTTGCTTATTTGAAATACCTGATCAAGCAAGGATAAGCCAATGCTGTTGTGCTTGCTATAAAAATATAGTGGGATCTGATCTTCCAAAACTAATATTCTCAAAAATCTTAGGAATTCCTAAGTGAGGGGGAAAGATTGCAACGAAATGCTTTCTCCACTTGAAGACATTTGCAGACATTTAACAGTGTCACAGCTGTGCAGGAACTGAAAGGCTTGTGACAGCTGAAAGCACACTGTGATCTGTCATCTCACCTTCAAACCTACTGTTTGTTTCTCTCCCACTACAATATTTTCAAAGTAATTTACAAGGGGTGGAAAAAAAAAAACAAACACGAGAAAAGGAAAGCTACAGGGTGGCTGCAGCCTGTACAGCCCCCAGGAGGAGCTCGTCAGTGTTCCATCAGCCCCGTGACACTGTCCCACCTCACACCGCCTGCCACATGGAAAGTGGTACAGGAGGAAGAGAAACCTGGGGACAATTTAAGGCCCACTAAAGGTACATCACAGAAAGCCCATCCAAGCACCTTCCTGCGACAGATGCAGAAATCCACCATCATGTCTGACACATTAACACTAACAGGGCTCAAACGGGAACAGCAACACAACACTGGGGAGAAAAACTAGACTTCATTTGGTTTGTGCAACCTGAGAAAATGAGCAACTAATGAAAAAAGAAAGAATGCAAAGTCCCACCGATGCCTACAGACCCCATTCCACGGGTTGCTGAGCTGCGCCGAGACGCTCCGCCTTCGCCTACAAAACACAGCCACCTCACAACTACTCTTTGGGTTGCTCTGAAAAGTCACCAGCACACACAAGTCCTGCCTTTGTGTCACACAGGAGCACGAGCGTGCCCACAAACAGGTCTGTGCTGCCTCCAGAGCGCCAGCCCCTGTCCCCAGGGCCACAGCTGACCGCAGGGACTGCATTCCCCTGCAGCAGGCGGTGAGACACAGGCACAGGACAGAACATCTCTGGCTCCTCACTACTAAACACTGTGCTTCCAGGTGTTCCCTTCTCCCTCTCAGGGCCAAAGCAAAGCAGGAGGTTCCCACCTCTCCCTTGCCAATTATGACGGCAGCACTTCCTCTGGGGAAGCTTTCCTGAGGCTGGAACAGAGGAGCTGATCTGGGGAGGAGGACACTCCTGGATGTGTCCACCTCTGCACCTGAAATCACATGCAATGTCTCAAGGAACCAAGTTCTCCAAGTGCTCCCGTCCAGCACCTCATCCCGGGACAGACCAAAGCCAACAAACCACTGCAGAGAGCTCGATCCAACCACCCAAGTGCAGACAGACACAGCTAGGAGAGAAATGTGAAGAGCATTCTAATACAATCATTAAGGTGTTACCTGGAGAAATGCAGTGCTATTATGTATATTGGTTCTCACACACACTCTTGTTCTGACAACAGATAGCTGAGATTACACATATCCACACTTCTAACAAGTTAATTTAGGCTAGTCTTACAGTAAAGTTAGGGAAAGACTAGGTCGTGGGTTCAAAAGAAAGCATAAAACCAGGGAGGAAAAAAAAGCCAGGCGTGATGAAGTGTTTTTTATTCTGCTATATATTTTTATATTTCAGAGCTCACAACTGAGCCCAGATTCTCGGGTACACAATATAGGAGGCAAGAGCAATGAAATCCAAACGGAAACAAATACCAGGAATGGCAGAGCAGGCTGCAAATTGCTTTCCCATTAGTGCAGCTGAACATGTGTGGCAGTGCTGACCTGCCCAACTGCAAACTGCACCTCCAGCAAAGCCCTGGGAGCTTCTTCCTTCCAAGTACAGATGGTTAAAAAAAGGATATTAGTTCAGATGAGTAATGTTAAGTGCCTGCTTGCTGCAGAGAGTGGAACACATTTGCCTAATTCCAAAGTGCTGCCCGCATTCTCAGGGCCTTTAGGAAGGTGTCTGCAGTGGCCCTGGTGTCCCCAGCAGGCCCCGGGGAGGGTGGCAGCTGAACCCCCTGTGCTGGCAGAGGGTTCATCAGGTCTCTGTGATGAGGTCTGTGCCCAGCCCCGGTGCGGAATGGTCAGGCTGAGATCAGAACACAGAACCTTAGGGGTGATTTAACTCCTCAAGGCTTGCATGGGAAGGAAGAGTGCGTAGGGAGGAAAGGAGGAGCGGGGAAAACCCCCAAATGTGATTTCTGATTAAGCAGGTGCAGGTATCACAGAGGTGCTCCTCCTCTGGCAAGTCTTCACCACCACCTGAAGACCCATCAGTGCAAACTAAACTTCAAAGGCTCCAGAGCCCAGCCAGGAAAAAGCTGCTCAGCTGTGACAAATCCATGGTATTGCTCTAACACTGACTGCATTGCTCAAGCACACACAGGAGTACATGGGAGAGAGCAAAGATATCTTACCATAAATGTACTTTTAAATTAAAGGTGGGGGTTTTTTTTAAAAGATTAAAATAAATTTAACTCTAAAGAATAATTAAGAAATCAACAAATATTCATAGAAGGGCCTGAACAGCACTAGAAGTTTTTTTCAGAAAAGCCTTTATAAATGGATTACCAGGCCTAAAAAAATGGAAAGGACTTCCAACAGATTATAAATACCAGGTGTAAAAGGACTGGAAGCAGAATAAAACTTTACCTGGGCTGTGCACATGCCATGATCCTGTGTCACCGTGCTCAAGTCCACTTGTCTAACACCATAGGAACAGCTTTAGCTTTTTTATTTTTATAATTAATATAAAGAATAAGTGCAATTTGATTTCCCCCCGGGGCGCCGGGCCCGGCTCACTTGTCGGAGCTCTTGCGGGGCCTGCGGAAGCTGGACATGCTCTCGTTGAGCGCGTAGATCCTGCGGGAGAACTCCTCGAACTCCCCCAGCACCTGCTCGTCGCACTCCACGGCCACGGCGTGCTCCACCGGGATGGAGTTGAAGTCCTCCAGCTGCTCCCCCGCGCCCGGCCCCGTGGCCTCCATGCCCATGATCTCCTCGGCCTGCTCCACGGCGCAGCACAGCGCGGGGCCGGGGGGCACCTGCCCCTGCCCCAGTGCCCCATTTATTGCACCACAGCGGCCCAGCACGGCGCCGGGCCGCCCTCGGGAAGGCTCCAGCCTCCCGCTCTCCCCGTTCAAGCTGCCGCACGAGTCCTCGCCTTGCCGGGCGTTCCCCTTGGAGGAGTCCAGGGAGGTGTCCAAGGAAGAGCTGAGGGGCCCGGGGGGTTTCTCCGGCTGCGCCGCCCGGGCGGGCACGGCCACGGGCTGGGTTAAAGCGGAGTTGTAACTGGGAGGAGGAGTTTTGTGCTGCAGTCTGTCGTTGCCGGTGCTGGCGCGTTTCCGCGGTCCCTTGTCCGGAGAGGGAAGGCCACCCGAGAAGCCAAGGTGCAACCTGCCGAAGCTGGAGCTCTGTCTCTTTGGGACGGGGATGGCGCTGGATGTGTGGTGGCGGTCGCTGCAAGGAGGGATAAATCACAGCTGTCAGGCAGATGTTTAACCAAAGGCTGAAGCAATTATTTTATCACAACCCCGCGCTCCAAGGACTTGTATCCTGAAGTGCTAAAGCCCACATGTGTTTAGTGCCGCAGGAACCACAGAAGACACCCCAGAGGACAACTTGACTGAGAGGCAGAGAGAGCGAGCAGGAACACCGACAGAGCTCCAGGTCGGGAGAGTCAATCACCCAAGAAACCACCACATTATGTTAATTCGTACTGTTAACACCGTTTTATAGGACTAAGCTGCACTTTATGAATTATTACTATTGACTGTATTTATGAATTTATGGCCTGTACTGGGCCACCATAAACTCTTCAAAAGTGAGTAAAAATGGCCGAATCCTCTACGAGCAAAGACTCCAACAGTGGCTTCCCCAACAGATGCTCAAAGGAGGAAAACCACACCAACTCTGCTCTTTGCGGGGGATTATTCTTGCCAGACCTTCTGCTTTTCTGTGCCAATCATTCCAAAACTTTTTGGACAATCGTCAGCCTGTTTCTTGAGGAACATGAACCAGTCAAGCTTAATTTACAAGTTTGACCTCACTATTCAAATCAGGTCCACAAACCACTCTCACTGTCTCAGGTTCTGTAATTTGGACCATCCGCTTTGCATCATCTGGGCTGCGTTATGTGAACTCTCCTTCATTGGCCTAATCCTTCTCCAGATGTCCTCACTGCCCCCATATGCAAACAGGTTGCTGTACGTCAACATAAGAGATCAATTCATTTTTCTTCCAAATTAAAAAAGAATAATAAAAATACAGCTATTACTTAGAGTTATAGATAAGACTGTAAGATTCAACTGCTGTCAGTATGAGCCTCCCTCATGAACTCCATTAAAGGAACTCCTGCTCAAGGCCTGATACATTTTGGGATCTGCCTCGGAGGGGGCAGGCTTGGAACAGCAGTTATGAGGAGTCCCCAGCGTGGATCCTTTTCCACAGGACTCTTCTTGTTTTGCTCCCCCTTGTAAACAGGAGAAAGTAGATTGCAACGAGTCCCTGTGTGAAGAAAAAGTGCCCCCATGGTGGGGCAGTGAGCAGAACCACTGCTCTTTCATTTCCTCTCCCAGCTCACCTCCTCCCAGGCTCCCCTTAATTCCTCTGTAGGGCTTCCTTCTCTTCCATAAAACCCTCAAATCACCTACAGGAGAAGCTGTTTTTCAGGATCCAAGTTGCAGACAGTGAAGTAGAGAAGTAAGGGCCACACATGAAGGCAGCAGCAGAAACATCAACTTTTCCTGAGATTTCAAGAGCTGTTTCAGACCTTTTGAATGCAAACTCCACAAAGCATTTGCAGCTTTGTCCATCAACAGACCCCCTCACAATTAACCATTTATTTTTAAAATGATGTAATATGACAAACATCAGAATCCGAGGCAAGAGACTTGTGACCTGCACCCAGGTAATGAGCACTGCAGACATAGTGGGGATGGTTTCCCCTCCCTTCCCCCAGCTTAGCACTTTCTGCCCTTGTTCAGAAAATAAATGAATACTCTGTCTTGCTTATTTGATGAAATCCTGTTTATCTTATAGTTAAATGGCAAGTTTTCAGAATTCACCCAAATTCCAAAATGTGCAAATATTCTCAAAGCCAGATATCATTCAAGACACTTCACTGGTTCCAAGGACACTTCACCCTGTGTTTATGTGAACTGACTCCTCAGGGACAAGTGGTAACTGAGGACTGCAGATCACTGCTCCAGGCACAGGACACTTTGCAATGAAGTAGATGGTGCTTTTCAGTGCAAGAGATCTCAGGTTTTGCTGCCTCTGCCGTTGTGGACACAGCCCTGCAGGGCTGAATTCTCTCCCTCCTGCCTGGCCAGGACAAGGCGTAACATGGGACTGGCATGTCCCACCTTGGGAGTCAGAAAGGTGGACAAGCTGTGGCTCTGTGCACCACCTGAGCAGGGAAGACCTTCCTCCTCCCCTCTTCTTTACAAAACTGAGCTCAAAGCACAGGCTGGGACCAGTCCTGCTGCTAAGAGGAGCCTAAGCCTGACCTGAGCCTGGAGGACCACAAAGAGTTGCTCCAGGCAGGAGAGCTTTGAGCTCTCTGCAGCTCTAGAATGAGCTGGATACGGTGTGTTCTGAAGTCTGGAGCTCTCTGGCAAATCAGCTGCGCAAGAGCTTTTAAGAGTGGACCAGGTTGCTCCGAGCCCCATCCAACCTGGCCTCGGACACTCCCAGGGATGGGGCAGCCACAGCTTCTCTGCCCAACCTGTGCCAGGGCCTGCCCAC
>JAWWEW010000001.1:15553699-15640168 GCA_035583185.1 Anabacerthia variegaticeps | reverse complement strand
GGAGTGTCCAAGGGCAGGTTGGAGCAACCTGGGCTGGTGGGAGGTGTCCCTGCCCAGGGCAGGGGGTGGCACTGGATGAGCTTTACGGTTTCTTCCAACCTAAACCCTTCTATGATTTGGTCTCAAAAGCTGGAATAAACTGCATGCCCAGAGGAAAAAGAATTTAAGAGAAAAACTGCACTCGGCCTTTCGCATCTGCAAAAAGCCAATCTGAAACTGAGCTGCTTTTCTGGAAGCCAGTGAAACTCCAGGACTAAAAAGCTGGACACAGAGAGAATTATTCCCAAAAGGAAACAGGAAAGATTTAGGGGACCACAAGTGAGACAGTTTAAATCAAGAACAACTTTGGCTCATCATCTTTCACCTTAAGATTCAACATCCAGATCTAAAGTCAGGAAAGGCAGTGTTTGTAGCTCTGGAGCCTCTGTGTGAGGGGACCAGCAGATCTGTCTTGATTTTGTCTGCATACAGCACAAACAGTATTTTGCAGTAGGAGAAGGGGGAAGAAAAGTAAACACAGCAGGATATTGGTGCCAGGAGAGATATGAAGAGGGAAGCAGAGCTTGTAGGCCTGCAAGCTTGCTGCAATAAATCACACACGGAGGGATGTGAAAACATGTATTAATCATTTCAGTGTCACGCCTGAGAAACCACCCAGCACACACATCCCCAGGCAGGGGGACCCAGCCATGAAACCCTGGTGCTCAGGCACTGGGCTCTGCAGCCCTCCCAGGCTGGACAGGGCAGCTCAGGGAAGGCTGGAGCAGAGACTTGAAAGCCAGATTTGCTCTGATGTACAAAACAGGTGGGCTCTTCTACAAAAGCTGCGGAGGATTTGTTGGTTTGCTTCTAATCTGAAGAGGTAAAGAAACTAATATGTACTGAAATCCAAACTGATGGTTATCAGAGAAAGGTTAAGCCTGAAGTAACCACATAATAATACAAATAACCACTGAATGTCTCAGAGGTTCAGTTCCAGTCCTGACTGCAGAGAAATGCAGATGCCTCAAGCTAAAAGCAAAACTCAGCTCGCTGCATGGCCTAAGAGTTAAAACCAGTTCTGTTCAAAGAGAAACCAAGTCCAGGGTAAGTATTGGTTTTTACTGTCTGATTATGGTTTGGCAGAACTTAAATTCAGCAAAACCCAGTTACAGTGCTCAGAAAGGAAGCTGAAGAGCAGCAACAGGACCAAACAAACCAGGCAGTGCACGTGAATCTGTAGACAAGAAAACTTCACATGTCCCTGTTCTCATCCTGCAAACCAAGGATAACCTGGAAATCCTTTCCTGACTCCACTTTGTGGCAGAGGCTCTCAGATGACTCACCTACAGTATCCTGGAAACATGAAATTCCTTCCAAACTTCGTTTTAACAGCTGGTGGCTTTTCTGCTTGTTTCTTTGGAGGTGATCAGGTATAACCTACAGGACAGTGGGCATCTGTACTCTGCTCACTTGTGAAAGTCTAGCCAGCTTTCCCCTCGAGCCACTCCCTGTAAAGCCTCATTGCCATTTAGATTACTAGGAAGCACTAAGAAGCATTGTTTGGAGTCATTAGCTTTAAAAAAAAAAAAAAGGTTAAAAATGAACAACTACTCACACTAGTTTTGGAGGTGAGAAGGAAATGAGGCATAGACATCCATGGGAGAGGAAGGGGAGAATGTGATACTCCCAGAGAACTATGCTTAATATTCCTACATGTTTGGAAATATTATCCAGCCAAAAAAAATGTGCTTTGTTTTGCTAATGACTGTGCATCACCTACAGAAAACAACAGGGCTGTATGATGGCAAAAGCTCTAAGACACACCTAAGGCTCCCAGGGCAGCCCTGCAGAGCCAGCACATGGCAGGAGGGAGAACAGGTACCCACACTGAGAACATTCCCTTTTCACACAGCCCAAGCCATCCCACCTCTGCCTGCTCCAGGCTGAAGGACACACCCCTGGCCTGCACTGCTCCCACGCCACTGATGAGACCCCAGGGCTACAGAAGTCACAGTTCAGGGATTTGGGCCCCTCATTTTCAGATCTGCTGAGGGGCCACATGTCATGGGAGGGGTTTTACACCACAGTGCTGGATATTGCATGAAAACTCACAGTAACACTTCCCTGATGAAGAAAGCTTTTCTTTATGTATCTTTCTAGAGGAAAAGAAACAGGGAGAACCTTTTCAGCTGTGCTGAGAGAATAAACCTGCCCAAGAGCTGAGCTTTTTTTTCTCAGGGCCTGTTTACTCCCACTGCTTTGCTGGCTGAGCTGAAATTTCATCAAGTGACACTTTTTACAGCATTGCTCAAAGAGGAAACTTTTTCTACTCCTGTATTTGTTTTCCTTTCCCAAGACTCCAAAAGGCAGCCCCAAGACCTGTTCTGCTAAGGCAGAGTAACACCAAAGGTGCCCCTGCTACCAACCATCAGGTGCAGTCTTAAGGCAACCATTAATTCACCTGCCCCAAGTGAAGAACACTGTTTTTCACACAGGTTTCCCCTCCTACATCACTCTCGGAGAAGGATTGTGGGCCCATAATACAGAAAATAAGAAAACAGGAGGATATTGTGCCCATTTACATGGTCTGTATTTTGGCAAAGTCCCAATCTCACCAAACGTGCTCAGCTTGGGAAGAGGAGCTGCTTGTCTGTGACAAATCCTTACCTTCAGACTTTTTTTTTAGCATCCACTTCTTTCTTTTTAATTACAAAAAAAGGAAAAAAATACTTACCATCTCACCATTAGCCCAATCTCCATGAAGTTTTTCAGGTTAGGAAGAGTTTGCCTTAGATCTGGAGTACTCAGCCCATGCTGATACCTAAGCTACAAGAACAGAAAAAAACCTAAAATCAGCACAGCTTTCCAAATCCCAAAGAACATAACACCATGGTCAGTTAATTTACTAGGCTTTTAAGAAAGTGTAGGGTGATTATCCAGCAGTTCCAAGACATTTATTCCTCTTAAGGAAATGTTCCATTTAATACTCATATTAGCAAAACCCACCCAAGAACAGGGACACAACAATCAGTCAATCTGAGTGTTAAACCTCTTTCCACTGTTTCCATTTTCTATCTGTAACAGGAGAGCAGCCTCATGGTTTAATAAAAACACAGTCATTAGGGGAAAAGACCAAATTTCAACACAGCCTTCTATTATTCACCAATTCCAAACATTTATTTGTGTGCAAGGGTCACTTGTCAGTCTCAGTGTCTGCTGGAATCAGTAGTGGAATTTGTACAGAAACATCAACCAGCAAAAATACATATTGTCACAGAGCTGATTGAAATCTGTGCTCCTTATTCAGTTTGTATCAACACTGAAACTCCTGTTATTATTCCCATAATTAAACCAGCATTCAAATCAGATGCCATGGAGCAAAGGGAAAGGCTTCAAACACTGACTTACTTTAACCCCAGTATCAACTCCTACAAGTTGCTTTGCCAAACTTCAGATTATTAAACAACCACACACATGACACAACTGTCACTGCTGAGAATGGTAAACTACATGTTTAACAAGTCCCCAGATTACAAATACCTCTGAAGAAAACAGCCCAGGCAAGGGGAAAAGTCCCTCTTTCAAGTTTGAGCCTCAAAACTTCAGGGGAACTTTGCAGAGAAATTTATCCCTTGGGTGGTTAAAATGTATTTTAAAAAAAAAAAAAATCCCTAAATTCCAGATCTCTCAGGCTATTGGAATGAAGCACCACCAATGTAATACGGAGGTCTCAGAAGGTGTTAACACCCTCTGGCCTCCAACACACAGCAACTGCACAGATTCCATGCTGATGGAGCTACTTGGTTAAACATGGAGAAATCCCACTTCAAGGTGAATTTCTTTTGTTTAGAATTCCACACCTGTTTCCAGAATTCCTGACAGTAAGGTGTAGGCAAACATCCTCTAAATTTCAAAAACTTCGGACTCCTCCCAAACCATCAGTTTGCTACAGAAAAAGACCCCTGAAATTGGGAATGATGTTTATGCTCATCTGAGTTCGAGAAAGAAAAATGGCTTTGGAAGAAAATCACCCTCAGTCCTGCATTGTACAAGAGGAGACCATTTATTACAGGTTATTATTTCCATATGGACAAAGCCAAGTCATGTGGTCAGCCTGGATTCATATTTTCTGCTGCAATGACAGAGCCTGGATTAAGACAACCATACAATATAAATTACAAAACCATCACCACATGCTGCTGATGGGATTACAGTGCATTTGGTTAACCAGTGAACTTGCCTAGAGCAAAAGAAATAAAGAAGGATAAAAAAACCCCACCAAAATCAGAAACTTTACATTTGTTCCTTCTCCAAGAACCAAAAGCTTATAGAATACCCCTTTTTATAACCATCCTTAAATTCTAAGGTTTCAGGGCATGAAAAGATTGGGTTAAGTGATCTCTGTATTTCCAACAGCCAAGATCAGAGGAATGCATGGGAGACTCATATTAAAACTTGTGCACAGCCACTGTTTCTACAAAAGCACACTTTCATATTGCTGATAGCAGAGATGTGTGTTAAGTGAAGTTGTTTGTGAAACCTCTAGATAAAACTACGATCTAACTTTATAAACTGCATTCTATGTTGGCTTTGCAATAGACTACAAACCAAGCAATACTGCCTCGTGTCTGCATCAAGACAAGCTGCTGCTGATGGTGTGTCTACAAACCCAGAAGCCTCTGAAAAACTCCTGTGCCTTCCAGGGACAGAAAGAAACACCAGAGCAACCAGCTGAAGCATCAGGTTTTACTCTGGTTTTGGAATGACCTCTGTGCGTGCCTGTCCATGGCAGGGGGGTGGAATAATGTGATTTTTAAGGACCCTTCCATCCCCTGTGACCTGTTAGAGCAGAATGCACACAAGCCTGGTGTTCTCAGAGATGATCATGTGTTCCCCATGGACTGGGAGCAAATCATTAATGACCATTGCAACAAAATGCTAATTGTGATTGCTTTACTAATATTTACCTTCTATACACACCTTTGCTTTCCAAACAAGCAGCACTTACTCCACACAAACAAGATGTAGGAGATGAGACATATCATATTTTATGATTAGCTCAAGACAGAAGAACTTAAGGAAGTACCTGTGCAGAAACATCTGAAGAAATAGGATAAAAAAATTATTTCAAGGCCAACTGTACCTCTACAGAAGACCAACCTATCATACCAGTGGGCATTTTCTCTTGTTATTTATTCCAACACCACAGAAAACCATAAGTATTAAAATAAACTGCTTTTAAAACAGTGGATCTCAGAGTGAAAATGAGATTTATTTTTAAAACTTGTATTGGCTTTCTAATAACATGTTTGAACATTAAAATCTCATCAGACTAAGACTACCAGGGTATTAGATGAGGCAAGACAAACAAATTAAAGTTAACTTGCAATAAGATGGGCATAACTAGTTTAGGCTCTTTAATTTCAGTTGCTCCAGTTTCGACCTGCATTCCCTTCTGTGCAGTGGTGTGAGCTCCTGCTGGAAGGTGTCAGTGCTCAGCACTGGGCCAGCTCCTCTCTGAGCATCCCTAAACCACCTCTCCAACCAAGCAGTTACTTCATCAACAGGACTCTTACATGAATTAAAATCCTGCCAGGCACAGAAAAGCTTACTGCCTCCCTAAAGGCAGCAATGCCACAATAAAGCACTCATTCATCAAATCCACCAGCACAGATCCCTCATTTGTTAACTAACTAAAATACAAACCTGCACAGGTTCAGTTACTCTCCTAGAATGTCCACAAGAAGGACCAGAACTACTAAAGTTTTTCAAGTAAATTGGCTTAAAAAGAAGCCACTTAGCTCTTTCTAGTTATGTGTAATTGCAGATTGCACCCCAGATGAGAATTAGGGGCTTTGCCACTCTGGGCTGCCTTCTAAGCAAAGCATTTCCATGTGAAGAACAAGAGCCCCTTTGCTGCCCTGGTTCCTGCAGCAGGGGGGAATGGCTGATGTTGCACAAGCACACACATTCACTTTCAGCCAGAAACCACAGAGTACCTGGACTGGAATATCTTTTTTGGGGGGAAATGCAGAATGACTCCAATTCTAAACTCATCTGTTCATCATTTCCCATATAGTTTCCCCAGCCACATTCATCTCGTTCTAAGCCATGTGGAAGCAGTCTAACAGCTCAGAATATGTTATTAAAGTTCAAAATAGCTGCCCCTTCAGTACATGTGATGCATAATATTGAAGTCTCTGCTGAAATCTGCTGTATTTTTGGACTTCTCTTCGTCTCTCCACCGGCCCTTGATGTTGTAGCACCATCTGCACCCACACAGGAGGTGAACCCAACCCACTACACTGTGCAAAGCTCCTGCTCTGGTAAGGCAGTCAAGAGCAATTTGGAATTATTTTCAGCTAAATGAGGAGTTTCTCTTGATAGCATCAAGAATTTCAAAAGAACATCTGCTCCACAAATGTGAAAGCCTACAAACAAAAATAGAAGCAAAAGTGTTCTTTCAATCAGCTTTGCAGAGCTGGTCACGAGCCAAGCATTTACAGAAAGGTTTTCAGAGGATGTCAAACGCTGGGACAGAAATATAAAATGCAAGTTTTAATAAAATGACATAGTTAATTGTTTTACAAGATCCTGGATGACTTTTCAGAGTATGAAGGAGCACTGGCTGGGATTCAGATGACTAAGCAGTGCAATAATGAAAACAGAAAGTGTTGCTGTAATGCCTGTTGCTATATAAACAACCTCTGGGGCTCGGTGAAATAATGCCTGCTGCTATATAAACAGTTGTGTGTGTTTATACCTTTCGGGGGAAATTATAAAATCTGAGATTATTGAACTCTTCACGTGTTACCTGCCTTTGTTTCCCTGAGCCTGGGGGGCTGCTCTAGCTCTGAACACCTACGTGGTGTTACTGAGACACCCTCGAGCTGCAGCATCAGCGAAACACAGCGTGGTATCAAACAGCTCTCGAGGTAATGGATCTCAAATCTAAGCATCTAAAAATCAACTTCTGTTTCTCATACTTAAAAAGACTGTCAGTAAACATCAATCACACTTTGGAAGCAAACATAATGGGGGGAGGAGGGGGTGTGTAATTTTTTTTTTTTTTTTTAAGATTCTTGGGGAAGTAGGAGGGGGGAAAAAACACCACAATAAGCACTGTGATTATAACAAGTCTTCAAGTCCCCAATCCTGCTTTCAGAGGGAGCAAATACAGGAGTGCCCCAGTACGGACAGCCCTCAGCCAAGCAGGAGGAAGTGCTCAAATACAACAGCTCTTTTAATGGACATTATGACTTATCTTGCTATGCCAACACCTGCCTCCCTCTCCCAGGGTTCCACCTGAAGAGCAGATGTTTACTTTGCAACTCTTCTAAGAGTCCTAAACTAGCAAGCAAAACAAGTTAAAGCAACATCCTTGAAGACCCGTGTCCTTTGTTAACCCTCTGGGCACAGCCATGAAGTTCCCCAGGCTGGCCCAGAGTGCCCAAAGCCTTCATTAAAACATCTTAAAAGATCCCACCACAAGTGGGTTGTGGCAATGACAAACCAGGCATACAAACAGCAAACAAAGCAGTAACAGGAGATAACTGCATTTTATATTCTACCTTCAAAGGGTACTTACAGTCACACTGTTCTTTTTAAAGCATTCTCAGTCTGAACTGGCCTGATTTGTCCTGCATGCACAAGGTGGAGGCTGACATTAATAAGATACTTAATAAGATGCTGTCAGCATGAAGCCATTCCCCCTTGTCCTGTTCCTCCAGGCCCTCGTCCAAAGTCCCTCTTCACTTCCCTCTGAAAGGCAGGGGAAATTCATGCATGAAATCCAAGTACAGAAGTGATTCAGCAGCGATCAGGGAAACTGTATCCTTATCTGATAACAGACCTAATTCCTTTTTGCCTTCATTGATTTGCCTTGGAATTACATTAAGCTGCTTCTTCCCCTCACATCCACCAAAACACAAGGTCTGGTCTTTATTCAAAGACAGCAGCAGCCTCCATGCTAAATGTTCAACAGTTTGTACACTTCCAGCAAACATTTATGAAGTATTTTTCTTCTAATTTTGAAAGCTGAAATGTGATAATAGGCAGTATTTAATACTGGATTTGGGTTTCACAGCTATAGTGTTTATTGGAGATAGACCTCAAGCAATAAGGAAATAGGAGTACGTGTTTGAGAACATGCAGAACACACTGTAGAACTAAACACTTAGATGAGCCAAAAGCTGGGTTTCCTCCAGGACTCTCTCCTGAAACCCTTCCTGAGAGTGAACACAGCATCCCTCCAGGGAGGTCTCAAACACCAGCCCTCATGCTTCCAGTCTGGTGTCCCAGTAAGGATCTGGGAACCCAGAGACAGGCTGGGAGAAACAGCCCCTCACATAAGTAAACTATTCCTGTAAAATGCAGTGGTTAGGGGGCTTGTTATAAAACCCAACATATATGGGCCCCCTGCCCATAAAGGTGGCTCTCCTATGCCATGACCGTTTCATAAAAAGAACATTAAAAAGGCAATTTAGAAGACAGAGCAGTTACTGGCCTCGAAAAGCTTCCCCTGCTCCCCAGTGAAGCATTGCAATAACTAAAACCATGTTTTCTGCAGCCTTGCTGCATTTATGGCTTGATAAGATGAAACTATGGAGCCTAACCTTTCCAGGTTCAGGTCAGAGCTTCTTAAGAGGGCTCAGGATCACCAAGTGATGTTTATTGGATTACAGGACATGGGCACACTGATTTCCTATGACCTCATTCATCCTGAGCTTTTGTATTCAGGTCTTACATCAGACGGAGCAAAAGGTCAGGCGTGCAGAAATCAAAAGGAGAAAGACAAGTAACATTTTGTACCTCCATGTTAAACACAACATTTTCTGACTGTGTTTAGCTCCCCAAGTGTAATTCTGCACACCTGAAGTTTGTTTTTTACCTATATAGCCCAAATCTCAACCTACATAAGCCACAAGGGCAGTCAGGAGTACACAGGCAGGTAGAGAGAACTGGCCCACGTTGGCCTGGCTGGAAATCAGAGAATAAAGCACATGGTGCTACTCATTCCTCCTCCATTCATTCATTAACTTCACATTTTGATAAATCTCCAAACCCAAGCAGGTTTCCCATCTCCCCAGCTCTACCTTGTTCCATAAGACACTGCAGGGAAGGAACCTGCAGGATTATTTCAGTGTGCATGAACAACGTGCTCCATCAGGTGTTGCAAACACTAAATCTTCCAGCTATTTGTTCTTCCGTGTTATGCTGGGAAAACCCTGGGCTTTAAAATGGGTTAAACTGAGCTCCTGGCAGTTCATTCAGCCAGGTGTGGGAAAGCTGCGCCTGCAGGTGAAAAGGCTCTTGCTCTGACAAAGCATTCCTCCAGGAGCAAGTGAATCAGCCCTGCCACAGAGCCTGAAGGGAGTGAGAATTTGGGGACTCTCAGCCAAACCCTGGGTACCCATTATGCTACTTCAGTGGGCAAAGGAAAGCAACTTCTCAAAAAAGAGATTAGATGATGAATCAAGTGGGAAAAGCTCTCATTTGATGAGCACAGAAGCAACAGTTCAGCCTGTGAAAGACTTGCTTCCTCTCAGATCACAGCACATTCCCTGAACTCCACGTGGCACTGAGACACACCGACACCAGGAACGGCTCCTCATCTGAGGGACAATATTTCAAACCTAAGAGCTGAGGTGAGGAAACATTAAACCAAGGACAGACCACACTGGCCTTCCTGAAAACATCCCCTTATATGTGCTAAATTGAGGAACTTGCTTTTTATTAATTACACAATATTAACTTGAGAAATATTCACATGAATTACACACAAGGCCAGCACAGAGAGATACAATAACCCATTAGTAATTCCAGTCTCTTGAAAAACAAAATACTTTTAAAGTTCTGGCTTTCCAAACATTTTGGACTGATAAAAAAGTGAATGAGCCAATAAATATCAGACACTTTTGTTCCTTTTGTCGGAGATTAACTTGCTCTAAACTTCAAGCACAGTATATAAAAAGCCTGAAAAGCATTTATAGATGATTAAGCAGCTGTCATACTCAAAGCTTTCAAAACAGGTTTTGTGCCCTGATGTGCCAAATCTTATGCACAGAAGTATGAGACAAACCCTGCCCCAAGGAGGACAAAACATGCATACTAAACTATACACCAGAAGAACAAAGGATGTGGGGGGAGAAGAGAAAAATGGCAGAAGCTCAGGACAAAAGAAGTCAGTTTGTTACTTGCTTGCAAGTGGCAGAAGAGCAGAATTTTTATGCCTTAAAGCAAGGGAAGTTTCAGGAAGATGCATTTTCCCATAATTTCTTTTTTTCCACTAAATGCTGGCCACATGGCAGAAGGTGAAAGGGCTCTGAAGGAAGAGACAGGCTCATAGAGGAGGTCCTGGAATTCCACAGGTGGTAACACTTCGTACCTGAAAGTCCAGCTTTGCCTCTGGTGCACACACCCTTCTCCTGAGAAAAAAATCCCACACCACAGCTTTTTCCTACACTGCCATGTTGTGCCAGGGCTTGCTAACAGACTTCCCACTTCCCCCTCTCCTGCAATTCCACAACATAGCACTTACACACACTACAAAGCAGTTTGGCTTGGCAAATCACACGTTTATGTCAGCCTAACTATATTAGGAATATATAATAGGAATTGCCTCTTGATTACTGAATTTTGGTTCTATTTTAAACACATATTTATTTAGAAGCTGAGCAGTCTGAAGAGCTGATGCAGAGCTGCTGACAGCTGCCCAGAACCCCAGGGATGGAACACATGGAGCACGTGGCACAGGGTGCTCCCCAGAATTCCTGTGGAGAAGAGACTCCAGGCACAGCTGCTGATGCCACATCTTCTATTCACAGAATCAGAGACTGAGAGAACCACAGAATGGTTTGGGCTCAAAGGGACCTTAAAGCTCATCCAGTGCCACCCCCTGCCCTGGGCAGGGACACCTCCCACCAGCCCAGGCTGCTCCAACCTGCCCTTGGACACTCCCAGGGATCCAGGGGCAGCCACAGCTTCTCTGCCCAACCTGGGCCAGGGCCTGCCCACCCTCCCAGGCAGGAATTCCTTCCCAATATCCCACCCAGCCCTGCCCTCTGGCAGTGGGAAGCCACTCCCTGTGTCCTGTCCCTCCATGCCTTGTCCCCAGTCCCTCCCCAGCTCTCCTGGAGCCCCTTTAGGCACTGAAGGGGCTCTCAGATCTCCCTGGAACCTTCCCTTCTCCAGGTGAACCCTCCCAGCCTGTCCCTGCATGAGAAGTGCTCCATCCCTCCACTCTCCCCCCCAACACTGGTCACCCCACCTGAGCTGTAGGAGCCTCCAGCACCTCCTGGCTCAGGCTGCAGGTGCAGGGATTGGAATTTTCCCCCTCCAGAGCAAGTTACCACTAGCCTTTGCCGAAGGGCAAGGACAGGCAGGCTTTGAGCTGTAGGAAAGGGGACTAAGGGGACTCCTCTTACAGCTAATCCAGTCTCATTTCAACCCATTTTATCTTGGCATGGGTGATAGGAAAGGAAAAGAAAGAAAGCCTTTCCAACAAGTTTGCAAAAAGCATATGTAAATTCCCCAATTTTAAATGCTCTGGCTGTGTATCAGTTCACTGCTACCCTAGGAGACTTTCAGGAACGAAACCTCTCCTAAGAGCTTTTGGCTCTGTGCAGCTGGAGAAGGTACTTTGTAGTTTTTCAGGTGCAGTCCCTTCCTCTTACCATTAAAACAAATGCTTGGCACTTCCCAGGATGAGGACTCGACTCTGGCCTCAACCTGTGCTCTTTCAAGAACACTTTTCCCTGTGCAGCTGAATTGGCCCCAAAGTCAGACAGTGCATTCTTTCTGAACTGTACATTTTACGATCTCGGTTCAGGGGCCTCGTAAAAGATGTGGTGTGCAAGGCACAGCATCCTCCTCTCCCAGCACCATAACCACTGCACCCACAGCACTACCCACAGAACCCTTCAAGGCACTTCTGCCCCCCAGTGTTTACTGCCAAAACAAATTTCTAGGCCTCACATTTCTGCTCTTCAACTTCCCATGGAAAAGTTTAATAGTTTCTATTCTAAAGTCGATTTTCTCACATGTTTGATAGTCTAACAGAGCCAGAAACTGAACATCTTGCCTCATTTCACGTTCAGGAGCTGAGTTTTAGTTCGGTCTCTCCACATGGCACCCATACATAAGCTTCCAGCCTCAATTCCACACAGCTATTGGAAAGATGGCAGTCTGACTGCACCTGACACATGGGAAGGAGGGTTTTGCTTTTCTCCTGTGCTTCTGTGCATGTTCCTTACCTTGTGCATTAGCCAAGGAACTGCAGCAGAAGGCAGCAGTCCCAGGAGAGCAGCCCTGGCTGAGCCCCTCGAGCAGATACACAAAGCACATAAATGCCTCCTGCCACCACGTGGACACTGAGCTCTGGACACCACTTACTGCCTTGGAACTGCACTGCATGGCCGTGAAAACAAACATCCTTGGGGGAGCTGACAAAGGAGAGAGCCTTTTTTTCAGTGTCAAACAGCAAAGTTCATGCGCTGCTAATGACTGTCAGATGAAAGCACAACTGTTCTTTGGCCAGGGCTGAGCAAACCATGCCAATGTCAGTCTAACACCACTCCATAGCTGTCTGACAAAACAAATCAGGATCAGGAGAGAAGCCTTCCCTGTGAGGTGATCCTGAGCACGCAGCCAGCCTGAAGAGGAGGAAAAACAACCTCAACTCATGCATGTACCAAATCCCAAAGATTTCAAACAACCTGGAAGTGATGCCTGGGAAGGTGATGCTCCAAGTGCCACCATCTGCAGAGCCCCCTTGACAAACACCAGCCATGAATTTGTTACATGGGCAGAGAGGCACAGGGCAAGGGGAACAGCTCTGAACTGAAAGAGGGCAGATTTAGGTTAGATACCAGAAGAAATTCTTTACTCAGAGGGTGGGCAGGCCCTGCAAAGGAAAAAGAGGAAAAAACCTGGAGCAGCAAAACCATTGCTCAAGGACCTGTGAGAGCTCAGTTCAGTGAGGTTCATGGCTGTGCCCAGCAGGATGGGAGCCCCAAGAGGTGCCAGCCTTGCCCTGCCCTGTGTTCACTCACCACCCACAGAAAATCTCACCATGCCTCGGGGAGATCTGAATAGCCAACCACTGTAGCAGGAGGCTTTCATGGTGTAATCTCCATTTCCCTGCTGTGAATACCAGGGTGAGAGTTCACTTCCTTCTCCTCCTAAAGCCTCACCTTCCCCAGACACTCCCCACACATCCCTCACTGAGCAGCTGTGGAGTCTGTGGGCTCAGCTACCTGCTGAATGTTCTCCCAGTGCCTTGGAGAGCTGAGCAATTCACTCCCACTTTTAGGAACTGTATCATACTGCACCTTTGACAATGACAGTGAATTCTTTGGTAGGCACTATTAGACTTAAGTCACTAATTTCCTTTTAAAAAAAAACAAACCCCTCGTTGTTTGTCAACGAGCTGAAATCCTGACTGGAAATTTATGGTCTTACCTAACGTTATCCAACTTAAAAAGCTCCTCTGTGCACTTCGTGAGGGATTCAATTTTACAAACAGAAAATATGGGGATTGAAACAATTTGTGCTCACGTACAGATGGAAGTTATTACCAACTCTCAGAATTAACACACATTGTTTTGACTTTGGAATGTAACAGCAAAGCAAGTTTCCCCAAATAAATGCTCTACCAAGCTAGCACTGAGCTGCTTCTAATTCCAGCTGAATTCTCCCGAGTGCAAGATGTGGTTTCCATTGTTATTATCCTGCTGTTTTACAAAACAGTACCACTTTATCTCTGGAAGAGTTTTAATTTCAGTCATTTTACTCACTATCAACCCTGTCTCACTTCTCCCCCACTCAAGTTTCTCCTCTCCACCAGAACTCCAGGTAATTGTGAAAGGAAAAAAAGCATCACAAAAATCTGTGAAACTGGGGAAGCTCATACAAATCCTTTCAAGTATTTCTTTCAGTTGGTACAAGTGTCTCTGGGCTCTGTGTTTCTCACCCTCAGTGATCAAGACTTGCAGAAAGGATACAAGTGAGGTGATGGAGAGCCAGGCTCTTCTCTTAACAGGCCAGTGAAGTCACCACTGGTCGTCCCAGGCACCTCCAGCCTTCCCACAGCACACAGAGGGAATTGGGCAACTGATTCACATTTATTCATGACAAACAGTCATTTTCAGGACCGGCTCTCTGAATTAAGGCAAATACCTTTGGGCTTAAAAGGACCCTCTCCCAGGTTGTGGTGGTCTGGAGATGAGAGAGTCAGCTGCTCATTCTCCACCCAAACTCAGTGACTCTCACACATTCACATGCACCAAGCACATGTGGAAGCTTCTCTGAAAGCAGCCCTGAGATCCTCTAAAAGCCACTTCAATTCAACAGTTCCAGCATCCCAAGGAACACAAAGGATTCAAACAATCCCAGGTTAGGTAGAGTCAGGCCCTGAGCACAGAGGGTTTGTGATGTTTCTCTGCAGCTGTCTACCTGTTCTGCTTTCCCAATGGAATTTCCCTTGGCAGAGCTATAGAACACAGCAATATTTGACCAAGGAGATCAAAACAAAGGTGACTACAACAGTTTATGTGGACATCAGTAACACTTTCCTGATTAAATAAGTAGGATAAGCCACCCCAGAAATTCCGATTTACTTTTGTTTTTATATCCAACAGCAGCCAATCCCAAACATTACCACATGAACCACTGGTGTTGCACAAACCACTTCAAGGTCTGGCCACCACTACTCCAGCCTGCACAGCACCAGTGACCCCACGGAAATTTGGAAGCTCTTTTTTAATATTAATATGTACTTAAAGTCTTCATTTGCTTTTATGGGTTCAAATACATGCCAGTGGTTTCAGAAACCAACTGCAAGGACTTGGAAGGCAACAGAGGTGAGTGGCCTCAGAAACAGGACAAGGGGAAAAGCAGAACGAGAGGTTTCAGTGGGTCCAACAGGGACAAGTCAGAGATAAACAGGAAAGCAGGTGAAAATAAAATCCAACAGGCACAAGACCCAACTAACTCAACTCCATGAACTGGAAACAACAACATGTGAGGAGTTCAGCACCTTGATGAAGACAAGAAGCCCAGAGGTTCTTGTTTGCATCACATGATTGAATGGCAAACTCCAGAGTAAGACCAAAAGCAGCACCACAACTCCCAAGCTGCAGAATGAACTAATGGATTTATGGAGGAAGAGATTAAGGAAAGCATTGATTTGATAGTAATGGAGAGGGAAAGCTATCAAAGAGGATTTAATCCCTGTTTCCCACTAGTCTTCCCCCACGAAGGTCAAGTGTGAACAGCTGGCTGCCATTACTAATACCACCACCAGGGAGGCACAGCCTAAGCTCCATCAACAGCCTGGTTAAGTGAATTTCCAAGATTAGCAGGACTTGATTAACTTCACCTTAAGATATCCTAGCCTTTAAGTAATTTCAGAGACATTGGAGGTTATCATCCAAAATACACTAAGCATGGGCAAGATACCAGAAGTCTGGAAAATGGTAAAGGCAATTCAAGCTTAAAAAACAAACAACGCAAAACGATCCAGAAGCTTTACTTCAGTTTGGGGTAAGGAATGGCAAAGAGTGGTGGAAGAGAGAACTGGAAAAACAAACAAGAGAAGTAGAAACTGAGCATAAAAAGGTCAGATTTTTCAAGAATAAAACCGTAAGACTAATCTAATTTCAAGCCTTACAAACAGGTTAGAAACAGAAATGTCATTTCTGTTGGAATTTAAATCTCTTGGCACTTTCTGGTGTAATATGCTCCCAAGCATGCTGGGGAAATG
Source organism: Anabacerthia variegaticeps (assembly GCA_035583185.1). NCBI lineage: Eukaryota > Metazoa > Chordata > Aves > Passeriformes > Furnariidae > Anabacerthia > Anabacerthia variegaticeps. Next base: position 15,624,423 of record JAWWEW010000001.1, on the reverse strand, counting down.
GGATCTTGATGAAGTACGAGTGAGTACAGAGCAAGCACTCTTTATGTGTAGTAAAGAGTGGTCGTGGCTGTAAATGCAAGTGCAGGAGAAGTGGGGCTCCACCTGGCTGAACAGAATCCACTTCTAGCCAAGATGTGAATTAGGTGAGCTGGAGATGCAGCCAGCAGAAAGCTGAGACTGAGTTTTCAACATACACCTTTCCCCAATTTGTTACATCACCAAATTTTGATTAGGAACAAAAAGATTCCTCTTTTAGGACTCATTTAAGGTGCAGCACCTAAAACATGACTTGGTCACCTGCACAAATTCAGAGTGGACTGTCTGTTGCTGTGCAGAAGGTACCTGGACTGCTGGTTGCTCTGAAGGAGAGTCACTCTGGTGGGCTGTTAACTGCACAAATTATAGGAACACCAGGAATGGGAGTGAAAGGACAAGACCTGTGATTTCTCCCAGTTCTTTACTCAATGTTTTGAAAGCAACAGTTCCCAACTGTACCCAGCCTTAGGCACTGCACTTCAAGAAAGATGGGGACCCAGATGGAGAACTGGGGACAAGAAAAATGCTCAGAAACTAAGAGATTACACTTTTAAAACACTTTAAACATGGAAGGTGGTCTTTCAGTGCATAAAGTTTGGAAAGAGGAAGATACTTAAACCAGATTATTATAATAAGTGATGACGTGATGATTTTAAAATACACTAAAAGCAAGGAAGTAGGGCTGATTAAAAGACCTCTTTTTGTGAAGTATAAAGTCATGCATTTGCAAGACTTCAGATTTTCTACTTGTGTTTTCTAGTAAGAGTAGAATACTAGTTAAAGTAATAATACAGCAAACTAAAGACAGCAGTGAGAATGACAGGAATGGATCTTTGAATATGACAGAATACAAAAGCAGAAAACATTTACATTTTTCAAAGCAGTGTGTACAGATTCCTAGAATCTACTACTTGAAAAGCAAAAGTCACTCTTCTCTAACCAGTCCTCCTCTAAGCACCACAGAAGAAAACCTCAGGCCCAAAGCTTCAAGGTAAGGCAATGGTGGCAAGGATCTCTCTTAGCTCACAGGTGTTCACCACAGAAAACAGCAGCACCAGACAGAACATGCACACTCAGCTCATACTGACACTAAGCAGAGAACAGATATAAATAAAGGCTAATAAAGAAATAACCTCAAGTGTACCTACCTGTGCTATATTTTTGTTGAGAAGATAAACTCCATATTCAAACTGAAGCTTCTCCCCTCCTTTTGGATATAAAGGAAATCTGATGGGAAAGAAAAAAAAAAGAGGGGAAAAAAGCATTTAAGGTGAAATAATTCAGATGCTTATGCAAACTTCAAAAGCCCCAGACTCCTTTCCTGAGAAGGTAAAGATTTAAAAAGCTCCCTTTGGTTACTTCTCCCAGGAACCCCCTTCCACAGGATGGACTTGAAAACCCTCTGCAGCTCCAGGCAGTCAGCCTTTTAAACACTGATGTCAAAACTCAGCTGAGGAATTCCATTTCTTTTTGAAGCATTTCAGGTTTTTAAAAGATGCTTATTATGATGTGTTCTTTTGTGACTGACAGAGCACAAAGCCCTTCACCCATAGCAGATATGTGCAGGCTCACTCACAAGAACAAGTCAGAAGAGAAGTGATTTCTTTCAACAACCTTCACACACCCCCGGAGGTTTAAGTCACTTGCAGCAGCAGAGGTCACTTTAGCCCTTGCAAATATGCTCCTAAAGTTCACTTTTCCTATTTAATAAATATTGCTCAGCATTTCAGATGTAGCAAATAGCTTGCAGGACAGCACAGCACTGCCTTACCCGCTATGTGAGCTGGGAGAACTAAAGCTTTAGTCCCAAAAGTACTGGAACTGTTTGACAGCTTCTGCTTTCCGAAACAGAATTTTATACATCTGTTGGAGAAACCTCAGCCCAAGTGCAGCAGTTCTCATGAACAGTTCTCAGAGCTGCACACTGCATTTCTGAGGACTGTCCTGACTCCTCCTCAGCAGATTTGAGGTCATCATGGGCAAGTCAGCAATCTCAGCACTACCTAAAATTTGTGTTTATGGGAGCCCCACCATGAAAGGAGCTCCTGCCTTTCTAAGAGCCACAAGTCCTGCAGCTCCCAGTCAAGATGCTGAATGTATTATCTGCATAACCCCCCATTAAGGCAGAAAGCAAAGGCTCTCTCAAATATAAGATAACAAATACAGGAGATCCATATCTACTAGAAACAACACACATTCTGGAGAGGTGATTAGGCAAAGTGGATTTTATCATCCGTCAGCCCCACAGTAGAGTACATTTGCAACTTTTAAGCATTACACAGTGCCATTAAAGCTAAAGGTTAGCAGGTCATGATCACAGCAGATCAAATATTGAGATGTCACCTTCAAGTTTTATGCTACTTTCAGACTCGCCAGGTCACTTCAAGTTGAAGAATATAAAAATCCCTGTGAACAGTATATATCTAGCTCACCTTGCTTAATAGATCTATAAATCCAACTAGTTCCCCATGCAAGAAAATGAAACCTTTCCAAATGAACACACGCTACAAAAATTCCATTCTAAGTGTAAAATACAAAACAAAAGGAATTCATCTCAGTATCTCCAGTTACACTGCCCAAGCAGAGCAGGGGTTAGATTTAAAGGATACCTTTACAATTAACAGCCTAAAACTAACCCAAGTTTGACAATAAAAGCACCATTAGGAACACAAGCCATGTTTCACTCCAAGGTAGTATTTCATGAAGTCACTGGTAATGGGAACCATGTATTCTGTTATTAGACACAGAGCTCTTCAATCCATGCAGCAGAGAAAAGAGGGTAAAACCTGGTTTATGGTGCTACCATCTCCCACACACAGCTTCTTTTAAGAGGGAAAATTAGGCTTTTCTGTTTATCACACTGGTCCTGCTTCTTTGCCAATATTCACATTTCTCCCCTCTAACTTGCACTAATTAATCTTGAAAGCCTTTAAGCCACACATATCCCTGGGTCAGCTTTCCCAACATAATCACTTCCATGCAAGTCCTGAGAACTGTCAGTGGCTGTCTCTGTGCATTCACATTTATGACTCCAGAGAAAAATATCACCAACTCTTCTGTCTCTGTGTGCTATCTTGCTTGCCCATTAAGCCTGGTCACAAGCAATGAACTCAAGGGAGGGGAACCCCAACATTTCATATAGTGCTTCAGTGACTATAATTGAGCACAACTCCAACTGCTGTCTCCCCACATCCAATTCTTCCTGCCTGCTCCACAGAAAAGCAGGACTGGAAGCTCAATCCCTCCCTCTGGTATGCTGCAGAAAGCTGAGTCTGCTGTGCAAGGTTTTAATTATCCTAAATACTTCAGAAGACTACTATTTCAGTACCTTCATAATCATGAAGCACATAATAAAATGCAAAATGGCACCCTCCTGCCCACTTTACTCCAAAGAGCACCCTCCTTTGTTCCATCCCTGTGGTATGTTTGGGGCAGGGAGGGGAAGAAATCATTAAGCTCCTTTAAAGCAGAACAGACACCCACTCTGAGATGGCAGATTCGAAGGGGTAAGTATGGGGGTTTTTAGTGGGAAGAATTAAAAACACAATCTACAGGTGCCTGTTGTGTAATCACCAAAAAAAAGCATCTGAGAGAAGGTGCCAAGTAGCAGGCAGTCTGTTCTGACCACACTCACAAGAGCTCTGGTGCTCCTCAGAGCAGCACCTCCACCCTGGAGGAGACCACCCAGAGCCCATCCCCTGCCCTGTGAGCAGGCAGGCACTGGGAACTGAGCAGCTTCTGCTCAGGGAGGCCCAACCTGTGCCCTTGGAAAAACAGGCTGGTATTTACTTACAGCTACAGAACGTAACATGCCAACAGCACTTCGACTTCTCAAAACACAGCCCTAATAACCCTGAGCAGATGATCTATTCCTGTCCATAAAGAGCAGGGCAGGCAGCAGTAGTCATTTTAATAGTGACTCATAAAGAGTATTAGTTACTTCAGAACAAAGGGTTGTAACTCATCTCTTACTGACTTTTGAATATATGGATTAAACCCCTGCTTTTGACAAGACAGCCTGGGCAGCAATTTGCTACTAAAGTGTCTCCACTGCTCACTAATACTGATGTATTTTAAAAGCAGAAAACTGACTAGAGAAAAAAGATCTTTTAAAGTTGCCTGCAGAAATTGACTGTGGAAAACCAAAGGCCTGTTTCAAAGCTAAAAATAGACTAATTGTGGTGGTTTAAGCATTAGACCACTCTTACAGCTCAGAGAAATTGGGCTAAATGTTCTGCTGTAAGCAACAGAAACTCCTCCTGGAAGTCCTCCCTTTCTCAGCTGTCCTTACACAAGCACTGAGGAGCCCCCAAAGCTCCACTCACCCCACATGCTCAGCTGGGACACAGTCACTGTGGTGCCTGAAGAACAGCCCACAAAGTCACAGGGCTCTTGGCTCAGGCAGATGGGAACTGTTAGGGAAAGATGAAAGAATCCTTCTTCCATACATTTATTTCAGACCTCAAGTATCTCTTACGAATTCAAGTCCAAATACATTTACTGTTGTGTTCTGTGATTTATGAACTCCTCTGCATCCAGAAATATCACATATGTACCAATATACTGGTGGCCCATTTTTATTGTCTATAACAGCCTGTCTTTAATACAAACTATTTTTAAAGCTTAAGAAATTGCTTCATTTTTAACTGCCTTCACCTGCTTCTACTTTGGTATCCACATGTTTTAGATCTTTTACTCTCTCTTCTGTTCAAACTTCTGCCATATCGCAAATTATATTAAAGTTTAATCTCTATTTCAGAAAGCTCTTCAGAGAAGAAGTCAGTAGGATAATGATTTTTACACCTTACATCTAACTGTTTTCCCCAGGCTGAAGTGTGGCACAGTTTAAATAGTACATTACATCCCATTTGGCAAATCTGAGTAAAATTCCAAGTCCAGTTTGGAATTGTGTTAGATAGCCTCAATTTTCAAAGTCATGCAAAACTTAAAGGACCAGAAATATTTAGAGCTTTGCAAGCCAAACCACCAGCAAGGACATTTACACTTTAGGAACATTTGATTCTCATAGAAAGGTTTGGGTAGGAAGGGATTTTAAAGGCTGGCATCTCAGTCCAAAGCCTAAATGAAGCCAACACCACTGTATTTTCACATCACTGTATTTAAACATCACTGTATCTGACACTTCCTGCCCAACTGCACCACATCTGTCAGGGAACAGACCCAACCTGGCTTTTTCCTTCACTTCTTATTTCCAGGGACAGTAAGCAGGATGGCTGCAGGGAGATGGCTGTGGAGCAGACTTGGCAGAATGCACTGGAACCCAATTATTCACTATCATATAGATAAAGAACTGATGTAAGTTCTGTCTGTAAGTCACTGGTGTGATAGCAGAGCTATCCATCAGATCTGGGGAACAACTGTGCCTCACACAACACTACAAGAAATGGCTCAGTTAAAAAAATGATGAGTTTCAAACTTAAATCTATGGATGGGACACTATACAAAGACAGAACTAAATAGCCCAGTCCAGATAAGATAATGACCTGAAAAAGTCACAAGTTCATGCTTGATATGTCTGAAGTATGAGAAGTTGTCAAGAAACAGGTTTAAATATTTCCTAACTCTGAGTTATTTCAGCCTCACCCCCTTTTGGGGGTCTGCAAGGGGGGCTGGCAGGGGAGGAAGGATTTTCCCTCCAAGCCAACCACATCCTGTTTGTTCATTGTAAGGGAATGTTGGATCCAGGGGAGCAAGATTGTGTTATTTGAAAATGCTGGGACTTCTCTGAACCAGAAGCAGCAAACCCTGAAAGCTTTTTAAGTGAGAAGGACCGGCACTGTCCAGCCAGCACTTGAAATCACAACTCCCCAGGACATTTCAAATCAAGTATTAGGAAAAGTAAGTTGCTCAAGAGCCACAGGCATCAAAATCCCAGCAGTTCTCACCTCTTTTGCATTCCACCTGAAGACCAACGCACAAGGAGCTTTAGCTGCAAGCTTTAAAACCTGTTTCTTTCCCAAAAAAGCTGCACCACAGCTCTATGAGCTTCAGAGCAGAGACTGGCACAGATCTTCAGCAGCAGACCCAAAATTAAATGAAAAGGCAGAAAAAAGGACAACAAGCATGCACTTTGCTTGTTAGAGACTACAGCATGAATATGAATCCCAAATGCCAAGCGAATTCAGATTGGATTACTACATGGGTTTGAGTTCCTACTTGAGAGAAAAAGCTACACTTGTAAAACAGACTTGATGACAAAAATACAGACTGCCAAGAGGGAAGAGCATATCCTCCTCTGAGCTGTGCACAACAGAGAGATAACTAGTTTACTGGGAAAGGAACACACTGGCAGTGTAACTTTCTGAACTGTACTTTCCAAACGCCTGCCAGAATAGTTAGCATGGTGATAACTGCAAGCAGAAGCATTTCTGTGATAAGTGGAACTGCTGTGACCTTGCTCTTGGACAATGCACAACATCTTCAATGGGGACAGACTGGAGAGAGGAAATACAAGAGCAAAGACCCACATCTGAGAGTCAGGCAGGTCCTGGTAAGAGTCACCAATTTATACATGGGGGTGTCATTCTCCTGCTTCAGCAAATAACACTCTCCAGCACCTCAGAGCCCAGAGAGGAACCCATGGAGCCAGGGACAAGGGGGCCCTTTGGTAAACTGGGCATTTTCAGGGCATATTTCAGCTTGCATCAAGGCTTGCCCCATCCAGGCCATGGGTATCACAGCACAAGGACCACGTGGAGGGGCAGAGCACAAACCTTGCTATCAGAACTGTAAATCTCACTGCCTCTGGAGGATCATTTTTAACCAGAAGACACTTTACACAGGGCAAGTCTCTGCTTATTTGAAACAATGAAGTCATGTTTTGAAAAAGTATCTCGTCAAGAGTAGAGTATTCCAATGGGAGTGAATGAAGTCTCAGATGTCTTTGCAGAAACATTTCTCAGCTGGAGATGTCTGGGGTCAGTGGTCTCATCTACTGCAGTAAACAAAATCTGCTCTCTCAGACTGGCCAGGAGCATTCAAAAACTTCCAGTTCCCAGAAACAGTGTTAACAGGATCTAAATTTATTAAAGAACACCTGATCTAATTCTTAATCTATGCACTGCAATATTTGCTGACCCACTGAAGGCAAAAGCATTATTTTGGTAATCAAGAATAAAATAAGCCAAGGATTCAAGCTAAATATCCTCAAGAATGTAGAATGTAAAAGTACAGTTCAAGATAAGTTCATGGCAAAAAGCATTCTTTGAGCAATATAGCTGAACACTTAACACACACTCCATCTACCCTGAAGAATCAGCTTTGCTTTGACAGCTATTCCATTTCTCAACCAAACATCTCCCTCCATCTGATTTCGGTTTGCCAAGATTTCTCCCCAAAGCTGCCATTTCATTATCTCAGCTGAAGCACCAAATACAACTCAAGACTTCTCAGCTGAGCTGGGCAATGCTCATGTCAGTGAAAAGTTACTCTCCCCTTGCTGGTGTCCCCATTTTTCAGGTGGCTTTGTCACAAGTGGCCCATCTGTCCCCAGGCACAAAGCAGGAGCCACCTCAGTGCTGCTGGGCCAAGCCCACCACGCTGATCCTCCCATCCTTCCAAAGTGCAGGAAGGCCCCAGCAGTGAGGATCACTTACGGATTGTGCCCATTCAACAAATGGACTCCAAAATCATCCTCAGGCTGCTTCAGCAACACTTCTTTGCAAATCCAGCTTGTCACACTTCAAAGAACTGCACAACAATGCATTGAGAAAGGTACCTTGGCAGCAGTTTTTGGAGCAGAACTGGCAGGAACTGGCCTGAGAAGGAACATTTTACATCTGAACTTCCACTGTCAGTAACTCACATCACAGCATTTCACACTGAGCCACACACAACATAATCCCCTCTGCTGGGCACTGCTGAGGCACCTCCAGCCCCAGGGACTTACTCTCTTGAAACCATTCTCATTTCCAAATTCCCTAGCAGGGAAGTAAGAGTTCTTGAAAATCTTTTAAAAGACACAGTATGAGCGACAATGCAAAAGTTGAACAGAAATAATTGCTCTGAATGTGCATTTCCTTGTCCAGACACATGCAGGGTACTAGAAAGGTGATTAAACTCCAAAAGCATCATTATTTTTCTCAGAGGAGCATACAGATTTTCAAGCTGTTTATATTACAAAACACTATGACATGAGCAGCAACACCAACATGGAGAATTTCACAACATGTGTCTCACTCCAGACATAACAATCCCTATTTTGCCCTAAGCTGGAAGCTATTCAGCCTCAAAAAATCTGGGAGCAGACTACCAGAAGCATGAAATGCAGGGCTTGACAGACCCAGTGTCAGGACATATCAGAAACAGCTTAATCTCACCATTCTCACTGTGCTGATGAGAACGTGATGAAGTGTCAGGTTTCAGTTGCACCAGAACAGGGCCAAAGAATTTAGGGGTTTTTTTCTGTCACTGCAGAGAGGAACATGTTGCTGTCCTAAGCAGCATAAATTTAGGAGTTTTATATCCACAGAATGATTTAGGTTGCTAGAACTGTCAGAATGACCCAAATCCAACTGTTCCCCAGCACTGCCAAGGCGCCCACTGACCCCTGTCCCCAAGTGCCACATCCACACCTCTGTTAAACCCTTCCAGGGATGGGGACTCCAACCCCTGCCCTGGGCAGCTGTGCCAGGGATGGACAGCCCTTTCTGTGAAGAAATTTCTTCTAATATCCAACCTGAACTTCCCCTGGCACAACTTGAGGCTGTTGCCTCTTGTCTTGTCCCCTGTTCCTGGGAGTGGGGCCCGAACCCCCCCAGCCTCAGTGTCCTCTGCAACATGACCAATGGTGCAGTCACTTCCTCTGAAATCCTTCACACTCCAGCCCTCCTGAGTGATGGGACTGTTCCTTCCTGCACACTCAGGGCACACTGGACCTGTCAAAAGGGACCACTGAAGAAGTGCAGTGATGAGACATTTAGTAAAACTCAGCTTCTTGCCTTACCTCGGTAGTTCAAAAAGTCATAAAAGTAGATTTAATCAGAGAAGACAATGTTTTAATTATACCAAAACTACATTTTAAATACAAGAAGGAAACATTTATTCAACAGATTATAAACACTAATACCTCTACAGTTATAGGGCTGGCCTTATACTGTCTGGGAGTCCATCCCAGACCTCATCCTACCCTCAATAACTACAGAACCACCGAGGTTGGAAAAGACCTCCAAGACTACAGAGCCCAAGCTGTGACCTAACACCACCATGTCAGCCACACCAGAGCACTGAGTGCCACTTTCCTAGACACCTCCAGGGATGGGAACTCCAACATCTCTCTGGGCAGCCCCTTCCAATGTTTAATCACCCTTTCTGTGAAGAAATTCCTCCTGATCTCCAACCTCAACCTCCTCTGGTGCAGCTTGAGCTGATGTTCTCTGCTGAGGCCAGATGAGTGCTGAGTTCTCAGCACAGCCTCCTACTTCAAGTCCCAGTGGAACAGTAATTGTAGCAGACAAAACTGAAAAATCTCAGGGTTCTCACAGGAGTGACCTGGATCATCCAAGTAAACAAATCAGAAGCAGATGAAGCATTTCTCAAGAGTTACATTCTGAAAGCTCTGAAAATATTTAACCAGCTTAGCAGGAGGGTTTAGAAAAGCTGGTAAAGAAACTTGAAAGTGTAGTAACACCTTTCTACTTCTAACTTTAAAAACAAACACATTACTTATGAATTTGCTCTCATGTGAAAAACTCAGCTGTTCCCCCAAAGCACAGTTTCTAGAAGCTCCTAATAAGGATCCTGGGGCAACCCTGCAATCAAAAAAAAGTACAAAGCCAAGTAAAATGTTTAACATAGTCAGTAATCAGGATGTATGTGTTATAGTAAAGATTAAATACAGGGATTACCTCACTGCAATTACTCAACAGTTTATATTGGAGTTTGAAAAGCTGCTAAAGGACAGGTGACTGAAATAAAGAAATTTAATAATGCATGTTAATTGCTGTGCCCAATGCAGTCAGGAGCAAGGGAGAAACATGAGCCATTAGTTTAGAAAGAAAACTGCAATTTAAGACATTTGAGGTTTTCTATAGTAACCAAAGTCCTTTGAGAGTTGGTGGGATTGTCTCTCCAATAGCTGGGAAGAGAGTATCTCAGGCAGGAGCTAATCCTGAAAAAATCATGTAGAACACAGGTAAATGGCCCAACAGGGATTCATATTCTTAGCTAAACTTTTTCCTTTTCAGAAACCTATTGTGAAATCAACTATTAAGTCATGAGGGTTGGAAGGCTGTAGCCTGAAGGACTAAACCCTCCAATCTGTCTCAGACAACAGGAAATTGGGTTAATCTTTATACACCCACACACAGGCAGCTCTACTTCTCAGAAATTTGTTTTCCAGATATAAATGTTTGCGTTTGCAACCCTTCTCTGAGTGATGTACAGGAAGGAGGATGACCACATGCTTTGAGAAGTACACTGAAGCAACAGAGGTTAATGTTCTGTTAAGTTACCCAGGAAGTGTTTGGACAAACTGGTATCAAAATTATTTTGTGAGACACCATAATATAGCTGCATTTAATTGTGTCAGAACAAGATGACCTGAGTTCATCTCTTAAGGCAAATTCCCTTGTCTGTCCTGTCTGAAGTCATTAAGCTTCAAAGAGAAATCAGACCCTTCCAAGCACCCCAACCCCGTCAACTGGGCACAATAAAACCCTTCCATCTTGATTTGGATTCTTATGCTGAAAGACAATGATTAGAGAACAAACAAAAAGCTCTTCATTGAATATTAAGATGATTTATAGTAGTGGCAGTTTGCTGTGCTCTTTTTCAATTGATTAAAAACCTCTGTGGTAAAGAAAGCTATTTATTTTCTCCCATTTTTCAGGCCCCACTCCAGCACTGGCAGTAGCTCCCAGTGAGGCCACACTTGCCACCTGCAGTTTATTCCCACTGCCAGCAGCAAAACATAAAAGGCAATTTTTTCAACCAGCAGCCAAAACTCACCTGTAAGAAACACTAAGTTTTTCCAGTATTATTGGAAGCCAAATCAAAGGCACGTGTATGCCAACAGAGCCAGAACAGAGCTGAACTACTCTATTGGATCCCAGAATTCCAACATGAGAAACTCCAACTGTTCCATGGCTACTGAAAGCAGGAACTTCAAATTCCACGTGAGTACCCAAAACTGTTCAGGGTGGGGGTTTTTTGGTGTTGATTTGTTGTTTTGAGGAAAGTACAAATTCTGTGTCACTTCAGACTACCCAGAACTGTTCAGGGAGGGGGGATTTTTGCTGTTTGGAGGAAGGCATGCCGGGGCGTTCCCACCATACTCACTCTCGCTCCTTCTCTGTGAGCTTGTCGTTGATGTTGTCTTTGATGGTGGAGCGGGAGCCCTTGTGGATGATGGGATACCTGAGTGGCACTTGCAGGAAGAAGGAGATCATGGAAACCAGGTGAGCAGTGTAGCCCAGGGCAACGGCGATGCTTCCATCATCTTTTGCTGCCAACAACAAAGACATTCCATTGCTGGAGCCACTGAATCCTGGTGCTCACCCTTATTGCTCCGAGAGCAACCCAACCAGTTCAGCTCTCAGAAGCCAGAACTTAACAACACTGAAGTCACTCTGGAGAGCTCTACAACTGTTTGCACTTCACTGTGGTTGCCTGTCATGGAAAATGGGTCATGGCTTGTTCCCCTGCCAGCTTTACACATCCAAAGCTGAACAGCCTGGCTGGGGGAGGCTGAGGAAGAGATGGGGACAGTGAAACAAAAATTCCCAAGACAAACCTCAAGCTCTCTGCATTTCTGGGGATGGAGCCGACACTGTGAGCAGGGGCAGGGAAGGCTGAGCTCCTCCATGGCTCCATCCACCAGCAAGGTCACCTGGAGACACTGGCCCCAGGGCAGGAGCTCTGTTCTCTACCAATAACTGGTAAACTTGGATTAACCCCTTGGTTTAAAGTATCATTTCTAATTTGGTTTCAACCTTGAAGTTTCACCTACCAGGAACACACAGGTCTTGTGATTCAAACTACACCCTTTAGCTAAGCCAGGGCTTTTCCTTTCCCTTTTCTCTGTCTTTAATTCTTTGTAAGGGGTAGACACAGCACAAGAGTCCTACATGGGCATGCCATGAAATCAACTAAACAGGACCAGCAGCAAAGCTGGCTTTTTAGGGAATAATTTTTTTGATCCTTCAGATACCTAATTTTTTAAAAATATCCCGAGTCTAAGATAAGATCCATGCCAGGTTTCAAACTTAATGGCATATTTCACTAAGTTGGGTGCTCACAATACAGTAGTTCTAGAGCCTTGGATAAAGAATTAGCAATTCTTTGGTAAGGAGTTAGTACCAGGAAACTGAAAATGGGCCAGAAGATGCACACCACTGATTCCTGAAGAATTACCAAGCTGAGCTCATTATCACACTTAGTGCAATCAGGAAAACAAAGCAATAGACTGGGTTTTGTCCTATTGACAAATTAATTTGTTTTACAGATTATTCCTCCAGTATTCTGCAACCCATATACATATTGTTAGTACCAGTTAATTACTATGGGATGGCTTTAAGGAGTTTGACAGTTAATGGAGGTTTTTGCTCAAGAAACCAGAGTAAGCAAGTCCTGGGAGCAAGAAGCACTCCAGGGGTTTTTACTGGAGCTCCAATTCACAGCAAACACGGGTAGGTGACTGCATGCAGTTACCTGTAAAACTGTTAGACACACAGGCACATGAAACATTTGCCTCTGCAAGAGGATGAAGGTTGACAGTTAAAGCAGCAGCTGACTTGTAAAGTACTTCATACTGTCACAGAGGCTTAAAGTCTCATTTTGCAAGGTATTTATTTGGTAAGTTCCCCAGCAGCTCCAGCACAGTGGGGATTGCTGCCTGCTGCCCCAGCAGGATTTATGGGCTACAAGTAGCCCCAGTGGGATCTGAGGTCACACTCCAATATTCTGCAGGATCCCTGAGTCTGGAAGGCACCTCTGGGAATGGCTCAGAGCAGGGGCAGGTAACAGCAGGCTGGCCAGGGCTGTGTCCAGCTGGGCTTTGAGATCCCCAAGGATGAGACCCCACAGCTCTGGGCAACCTGCTCCAGTGATGGAGTCTCAGAACACACAGGTGCTTTCCTAAGAGCAAACAGAAACCTCCTCTGCACTAGCAAGGAGGTAGGAATAAAAAATTCCTAAGTTTTCTTCTAGTCTAGACCTTTCTGGTCAAAAGTTTGGATCCCAAGCCATTTTTACCAGTTTACTTATGAAGTTTAGAAGCAGTGTTAGCTGAAACAGCTACATTAAGAGTATCCAACTACCTTGAAAGTCTTCAGAATTTGGAAGCTTGACTCCACAAACAAAGTAATCCTTCTGATCATTCTGTAAGTTTAAAATCAACAGTGGAAAGTGAGAATGGAACAATAACATCCAGAAAACCAAAACCTGCATAAAATCCAATGACAACAAAGCTAAGGAAAAAAAATAACAATCAAACCCTAAACATTCAATTAAACTCAGAGTGACTGACACAGTATTTTAATCCACATTTGACAAAATTCAGAAAATGCATGCAACTTCTTTAAAGAAGAAAGAGCTTCACCTTAATCCAATCATTGTATAAGAGTGTTTGGAGCTCAACATTTTGACATCTGTTTCTGTGCACTCTGTTAAGAGTTCAGCTCACCTGCTGCCAAGGTTACTTTATACCATTGTAAACAAAAGGGAAATATCCATTAAATTATAGCTACAGCTATTCTACTGTTTCAGTGGAGTTTCCTCCCTCTGAAGCTTGCAACCAAATGTAAGAAAAAGCTGGAATGAGCAGGATGAGCAAAGACCAAGTTTCATCATAAATAAAACATGGTATTTGCTCAGTGTAATAAATAGGAAGCTCCTTTCACATCAAGCAGACTTTTAGGATGCTGAAAACATACCAGATCAATAGGGTAGATGTAGGATAGCTCTGACAGCAGCTGCTTGCATCGAATATTCTGCTGGGCATTTGTCTTCAAAAGTTGTTCTCTTTGGGGAGAGAGATCCCAAACCCATTAGTTCCTTCCCAAGCCTTAAATAAGGGTAGCAAGCTCTTACATCCCTTCTGCAGCTCCCCAAGTATCACCTCCCCTCCCCAACAGCTGGGTAACTCCACCCAAAACAATAACAGAGAAGACAAAAAATTGTTGTTTTCAGAGGTACCTCACATTTCACACATTTTTTGACTGAGAATTAAGTATTACAAAGCTGTTGCCCTAAACAGACTCAGAAGTCCTATCAGAGCTCACACGTGAAACCAAGAGTCTGTTTTCTTCTAGACTTGCTCCTGGTAATTCTCCCTTTAGAGATCTACAAATGGTAGCAGAGATGTCTTAAGAGAAGTTTTGGGGCCAAGTGAGGAAGAATTCAGTGCCACAAGTCCCCTTTCCAGTGGCCTACTCTCAAGCCTGTATTTCTTTTCCAACTGCAGAGCAATCAGAGGCCCTTTTACCTCTTGGCAGTGCATTCCTTCCTTAATTCACCCAGGGATTCCTTATGCTCTCCAAGTTTCTCATGTTCAGTCTCAAATGCATTTCCTAAACAAGAATCAGGAAAAAAAAAAAAAAAAAATCAGGTGTTTCCTTAGTTATCAGAAGTTTCAAGAGTAGATACTGACACAAACATTGGCAACAATCCTCCCCTGCCTCTCCATTTTCTGTGTCATGCTCCCAAACTAGGGGATGCCAGCACAGTGGGACCACCCACCAGCCAAACACAACCCAACCTCCTCTGCCTTTGGTACCTGTTCCCTCTCTGGCCAGGAGGGCAGTCATCAAGTTATGGCATCTCACCAGTTCCACAGCCAGAATGAAGTACATGGGAAAAAACTCATTTTTAGTAGTGACTAATTATTTTTAGGCTCAACTAAGTACTAACAACAACAAAAAAAAAATCCTTCAACAAGATGAAACATTTGTGCAGCTTGCCCTTGGTGAGCTCCAAAGGGGCAGTGATCAGCATTTCACTTAGGACACTTTTCCAGTAAAGGAAAACACCAAGATGACTGAGCATTTCACCTTGCACTTACATGACAAACTGTGGAGAGGGATTGTTTTCTCCTAACGCTTAAAATGAAATCCTAATCACAGGTACAGTAACTTCTCTCCTGACTTTATAAAGTGTCTTTATCAAGACACTTCACTGTATTATAGTTGCAGCTCTTCTGATTTTCTAGTGAACTGTTAATTAGGCACAGATTTAAGATTGCTTCAGAGAGGTCTTTAGAGACAAGACACCACAAACTGCTGTCCAACACTCAGTACAAAACACATGGTGCAGAAATTACACCTGCCTGCAGACTTCAGATAAAGAAAAAACACGAGCATGTTGCAGTCAGACAATAAATCAAAATAAAAAAGAAACCATGCCATTTTGGGCACCATAATCACAAACCAGGCTAAGATTTCTACACTTACCTCTGTCACACAAAGTACTTCTTTGCTTCTGCAACGAGGCTACTTCTTGACCAAGGGCCTTCTTCTGCCTCTCCAGTTCATTACGTAGCACCAGGATCTTCAGCTGTAAACATTCACTCTCCTTCTTCTATTGGAAGAAAAACAGATTTTTAAAAAAAGGGTAAGTTTTTCTGCACAGAAGCAATTCCATAAAAGAGGTTACAAGAGGGAAGGAAAAACAGAACAAGATTAGTGCCTGCCAGACTAAAGGCTGAGTCCACAAATTATCACAGGTAGCAAATTCCCAGACTGTCATAATTTTCCTGCTTTGGAAGGAGAACAACTCATCTGTGTCCCACAGTGCTTGTTCCTCCTGTGGGATTCGTCTCCTCTCCCAAGCCCAGAGCAGAAATTAAGGAGAGGTGGAAAGAAACTTCTGCAGGACATAAACACTGAGAGCAGAGCAGCAAGATGAGCACTCATTCCCTGGCAAAGGGTTCAGGAGCCAGGGGGAAGGTGAGCAATAAGGAATCTGAACTAAAGGGAGGCAGGAGTTGGAAAAAGGCTGGACATGTCCAAGCTGCACTATTACATCCAATTTCCAGCTTCAGGGTGATGAGAGAAAAAAGGATATAAAGAGAAGGTTGAGAGAACTGGAGGTGCTCAGCCTGGGGAAGAGAAGGCTCCAGGGAGGCCTCAGAGCCCCTTCCAACCCAGTCTAGGATTGTATGACATAGTTTTGCTCACAGGTATTTATAAAGGAAAAACCTGTGAAAGGAAGGACAAGGATATCCACAACCAAAGAGAAGACAGTCAAAAATCTTTTAACAGTCAAGGTACCAGCAGAAGGCAAAGAATCTCTGATTGGAGAGACTCCCAGGAGATGTTGAACTGTCCCTTAAGGGAGGCAAGTTCTTTGCCTCTTCATCTACAATATAACCCCTGTAATTAGAGAGGGTGAACAAAGTCCCATTTATTCCGTTTTGTAAACCCTTAAACCAGTTGGACACTTCGAGGATTTTGCTGAGCACTCTCAGCCCAGCATCTCCTTTACAGTAACGAATTAACCTCTCACTGCAGATCTGCCCTTTCCTATCCAAGGCCAGTGCCAGTGAGCACCAATACAGTGAGGTCACTACGAGCCACCTCTTTCCTATCAGCTCACTGCTTTGAATGAGCTCAGCTTTGCTGGGCAGAAAGCAAAAATTAGTGCCAACAGACTCTTTTGGAGAGGGGAAGAGGGCAGGCAAAACAAACTGTCAAAAGCTATTGCAAGATCTAATATAATTCCTGCTTAAAATGAGTATGTCACTTGAGTGACAGTTTTTGCATGAATTCTGTTCATCCAAAGGGAGTTGGGGTGCAAGAAGACACAGCCAGTAGACTCACCTCACTCTGAGTCCACCACAGGTTCCTGTCAAGATTTATCTAAATCATTACAAGTTTGTTTTTCCTGAAAAACCTCTTTTGTGCACTGTGCAATGTTTATGTTTTACAGCATAAAATGATTATATAAAAAAAAAAGTAAAAACAGGATAAGCGATCTATCAATCCACCTGAGTACCACACAACTCACATTCATTACATTGCACAGCTCTCAGGTGAGTTCCCCTTCGAAATTACAGGTTTAAAGAAAGATTTTAAGTTCAAGTTTTAAAAAAACCCAAGCTTACAATGGAGACATCAGTCAGATGCTTCAGCAAGCCCATAAAATAAGTTTTCATAAATCCAACGTACCAGCTCGTTCCGTGTGGATGTACATCTCAGCTTTTCTTCAATCTCCCTCCCTATTCTCTGCACAGTTACCTGAGTCTGTTTAATTGCACACTGGGCTCTGTGAAGCCTGCAAGGAGAAGAGAAGTTACAGCTGTGACACGTCAGACAGCAGGGGCCAAGTCTTTGCTTCCACATTTCCCAGCCTGCCTCCTTCCAGAAGTCTGGAACATTTCCTTACTGACATAAGAAAGCCTTACCCAAAGCTAAAACCTTCAGGTAAAGAGCAATAAGTGAGTGACCTTTCCCTTCCCTCTTCATCTCCCCTTTCACAGGGAGAACATTCTCGATTTAGTCTGTAAGGTGACCAAGAGGAGCTGTTGCACACCCAGCACGGGGCAGCAAAGCCCAACTGCTGGGGCATGTCTTACTGAAACAGCACTTCAGCTCCCGCTGTTCTGAGACTTTGGGAAGGAGCTGCAAGGGCCATTTGCCACGAGAGCTCCTCACAGTCATTTGATCAGTACTCAGTAACAACCTACAAATTCTGCTGTAATGAAGTTCTCCTCCCCTTGCCCAAGCATAAGGAACAAACCTCTCTTCAGGCTGACTTCTCAAAACAAAAAATATTGTGGAATACTTGCTCGGGTGAATTGATATCTAAAGATATATCCCTAACCTAGAAAAACTGCTGCGCAAAATAATTCAGCAATCAAGTCTGGTTTTAATCAGAAATGGATTTCTTTTTAAGCCAAACGTCATCCAGTCATTTCTTGCACTAGAGAAAACCCTACAGTTAAACTTGGCTGCCTTGATGCCAAATAGTGCCATTTACACTGCAAGACAGCATTTACTGACACTGCTTGACTCCATCCCCGTTTGCTCGCTGTCGTTCCAAGAACTTTAAAATGGTAACAGTAAGAACATGACCACATCCCAACTTAAGTCTTCCAAGACTAAAATTTTAGGGACTCCATGTCACAAAACCAGCAACAGAATTCTCCCTTTCCCAGCCAAAAAAGAGTCCCCACATGGAAATCTTTGGTCATTTAACAAGGGGAATACAAACTAAGCCATGAGAATGCCAGCATGGAAATTTTGTTCATCATTTCTGCATGCACAAGACCGGCCTTGGTGGAAGCAATTATGATTGCACCAATGAATGGAGATCAGCAGGCTGAGGCCATAAATCAGGATTAAAATTTATACAGAATGAGTGGAAAGAAACTTCAACCCTGACTGCATCTTGTTTCCATTTCTAGGCTGAATGCAAGTCCAGTGCTCCAGCCTAAAGTCAGGCCAAGCTGTGCCTTGAGCACAGTCCAGCTTGGTTTAGGAACTGCCAAGGATGAGCCCACTGATGGCAGAACCTGCGTGCTATCAGTGGACAAAGGATTCCTCCTACATTGGTCAGGATTTCATTTTTAATATATTTTATTAAAATTAGCACTTCCACAGCATTTTAGAAGGTAATTGAGGGCTTCAAGAGGCCACTGGCCTGCTACCAAACTTCCCTGGGTGACTGGGAGAGCCAAGGCAGCTCCAGCAGAAAGCTCAGCCTTTCTAGAGGGGCGGCTCAGCCAACAGTGTCGTCATGCAGTGTCTGCAGCAGCTCCCAGCCATTGTCAGCCAGCAGCACCGCAACTGGAACGGGAGGGGGGACAGATTTACTGCCTGGGGCCCTGAGAGCTGCTGTGCAAGTGTCCAACATGAGCCAGCTCCATGCTGCTGCCTGGGAAAGAACCGGAAAGCAACGCGGACATTAAAATTCCTGAGTGTCCTCCGACAGATCAGCGGTGGAGATCCACGAGGCTGCTGTTCCACTTCCATTCTCATATCACCTGCTTTCTGAGATGGGGGAAACTGAGAGGAAACAAAACACTCTCCCTTCCCTTGGAACTCCAGAAGATGGATTAAAACCATAAGCCGTACTGTTAGCTAAGCCCACCGAAAGCTGCACCCCTTCTTGGTGAGAAAGAACCAGCAGGCATCACTTCAACATCTCTCCTCTTCACTTGCTACTTCCCAAGTTCCTGAAATGCAGGCTGTTTGGCTTATTTCTTCAAGGCTTTTCAAATCTGGTACCAAATTGCTTCCCCCTTCCCCCCAAAAAAATAAAATAAACATAAGCCCACAACCCACTTTCTCCCTTGGCTGTAAGATCTGAAACAATTCCAGCCTACTCTGTTCTGCCAATCAGTTCAGTTTGGGTAGCGGCCTGGAGGGGAAAAACAAGATTGCCAACTTTTGGCCATTACAGGATTTCTTTGCCCTAAGAATGAATAAGATCAATCCATTTCCCTGAGTTCCCAGGACTGCAGAGTCCCTGGTCCAGCAGAGCCGGGCTCTACAGCCCAGCAATGTGCTGTGACAACATAGCCAGTGTCCTGCAGCCCGCAGGAGGCTGGGAGGTTCAGCTGGAGGTTTGTCCTTCGGGGCACTCTGCAGTACCCTGGGCCCTCTGGGCCATGCATCAGCCCAGTGATTTATTGGTTTATAGAGCAAGTTCACTGCTGGCTGCAATCTGGAACAGCCTGAAAGCTGGAGTGCACTGAGAGTTGTGCCTATTAAGCTTACATATGCTTATATTTACATTAATGAAAGAGCCTCAGCTTTATTAGACATTTGATACACGATTTTGCAGTTCTATCATCCACTCCAAGTATCCGTGTGCTTCTATCAGACACATCTGGATTTTTCATGGACAGAACCTTAAGCCATAAATACATCAATTAATTATAGCAGTCACAAACTACAGCTACTTCTCACAAGAGACATAAATGTCTCTGGTCTTATTTGCCAGAACAACCGTAGTTTACAGCGAGACTAAATTTAAACTGAGAATTACTACCAGGGATTTAGAAAATAGAATGGAACAAGTCTGGCAAGAAGTGAGATGTAGGGTTCTGGAAGTAAAGTACCCAAGCCTATTATTAAAGAAAAAAAAATAATCTAAGGCTTTCCCATTAAATACAAAAACTGGAATGCACACTACTTAATATCAGCCCAGAAACTGGATTGTGGAGAGTGCCAGCCAGCTATAAAGTATTTTTTACATAACCCCTTAAACCATCATTTGCTACATCTGCTTTCCCACAAGAAAAACTTTTCTAATTTATAATCATATACTCCCTTTCCAATTTCCTCAGATACCTATACCTACAATTTGTCAAAAGCAGATGTAAGGCAAGGGAAGACAGTAGGGAGTAAGAAAAGAATAAAATGTGAGTCTGACTTATTCATTTCTGACATTAAACCTCTCCAAGAGCCAGTGCTGTAAGAAACTCCACCAAGACAGTGCTGCTGCAGCACAGACAACTTCCCAGCATTCTTTCAAGCAGTTTTGAGTCTTACATGTGAGTCACATGTCTGAGTCTGAGGCTGACATGTGAGTCTACACTTGAGCCTTATACGGGTAACACTCAAATGAAGCTTTCCAATAACCAAGTCCACGTGGATTTGTGCACTGCAACAGAGGATGCTTTGAGCTAGTTGGAAATGGAGAAGAAAAGGAAAAAACATGTCTATCAAACTGGCAGCAGGGCAGGTCCTGGCCTCCAGCATGAGGAATAGTTAAGGGAACCAGGTAGTGGATAGATCACCTTCAGTGCTCCAGGGCATAAAGGGAACAGGAGAGTCTTATTGTGAAGCTCAAAAAATTTTCCAGAAATGAAGCCACAAAACCTGAAATGTCTCTACTCCTCTTATTCAAATCCAGAGATTAACTCCAGTGCTGGGATGGATTTGTGGGCTGATTTTTTTTATTCAAAAAACAAATGTATTTGTGACAAATAACTGAGGAAGTTTCATTTTTGTCTTTTCTGTTTGTGATTACAGAAATCTCGCTGCCAAGGCAGACAGGATCACACAAGACACTGTGTTTAGTAGAAAGGTAAATTAGATGCAAATCAGATTTCCAGAGTGCATAAACACACCATGAGAACTCCTGCCAGAGGGACAGTAACACCACTACAATCCAACCACCTTCGCCAACAAATCTTAATAGAAGTTTCAGTTCTCACTCTGAGACAGTGAGCAAGCCTGAGACTGGAGTTCACTGCTCAACTCAGTGCAAGGAAGATGCAATAAATTCAGGCTGAATGGGTTACAGACTCCACCCAAAGAGGAAAACAGCTCTCTCCACTTGATTTCTTCTTCCAGTCACAGGCCACACAAGTGAGAAGGTGCTTGAGGCAACAGCACAAGGGCCTTACCCACGTGAGGGAGGAGCAGGAACACCAGCCAATACTCGGGTGACTCACCTTTGGAAGCTGCAACTGCTGCACTTTCCCCAGAAGCCATCCCCAAACTCAGTGGAGTTTACTAAACCAACTTTACTTCCAAGAGAAGGAGAATCCTGCAGCTGAAGTAGAGAAGGGACAGCTCCCACCTGCCAGGGATGGTCAGAAGGCTCACAGGAGTGTTCTGCAGCTCCTCAGACATTGGTGCATTCCCTACTCCTCCCTACAAGTGTCCAAGGCCAGGCTGGACACTGCTTGGAGCAACCTGGGAGAGTGGAAGGCGTCTCTGCCCATGGCATGAGATGGTCTTTTCAAGTCCCTCCCAACCCAAACCATCCTATAATTCTATGACATGCCCTGTTTTACACATTTCTAATAGAGCCCAGAAAAGGAGCAGGACTGGGTTCTAACTTCTCATCCAATTGAACTTCACTTCATTAACACTGTTTTTAACACACTGTCACAAATAAAGCAGCAGAATAAAGCTCCTGTTGAAGTTCTGCATGGCTTTGTGTACTTTCTCTCTTCAAAGTGCTCTGAACTCAGGTTTGGCCAAGGGCTGGCAGCATGCCTCCCCTGCTCACACTAAAGTGCCAGGGCAGGGGTGGTTTGCTCCCTGTGGCACGTGCAGACCAGGGCAGCAGCAGGCTGAGCCGTGCAGTTAACACACAAAAGCCACCCCCTCTCTGATGTTTCACGGGCTGTTTCACCTTGCTGTGACCCACGGCACTCTCAGCTACAGCTTTTGGCAACAGCCAGGCTTGTAAATGGACTCCTGTGCTGACTGATGAGCCTCAGCTCCCAGACAGCTCAACACCACATGTAAAACGGCTGGGAGCACATTTGTCCAAAAGCCTGATGCCACCAAAAAAAGCCCCTAAGGAGCCTCTCAAAAAAAAAAAAAATTGAGATCCCAGTTTCCACCTCCTTTGCTGCTTCCCAGGAAGCTATCACCCCACAATTCCACCCCACGTGGTTCTCAGGCCAAGAGGGATGGCACTTGGAATAATGTTCATGTATTTCAGTACTGCTGCATTAGGCACAGAGGCGCTCCAGAGGTCTGCCTGCAGGCTGTTTACCCATCCTGGCTCTGCCTGGCCCAAGCCAGGGGGATGCCCTGCCTGGCCTTGGCTGCCTCTGCAGTACAAACGGCCAAGTCTTGCAGGTGCACACCTTTCCTATTCAGAAACACCCAATCTGGCCATCACAAAACAACAACCACACTTATCACTAGTAAAGGGATGTTTTAGCACAGGAACCTCATGATTTCAGAGCACAGGCAGGTAGCCATTCCACACTTGTATTTCCACATCTGCTGGGAGAGGGAGATGGCAGAGGCAGCAGCAACATTAAATCTGAAAGTCTGCAGTATGAGCCAGCAATTTGATTTCCAAGATATGGGAAAAGCTGGAGCAAGGCACTGCAAGAGCATCAGGCTGTGAGTGACCACCTGTCCTGACACATACACACCATCTCCTCAGGATGTGGCACTGTCCCTCAGCATGGACATTTGTAACTGCAGCATATAGAAAGGTTTGGTAATGGTTGTGAGTTGAGACCCTTCTCTGAGGAAAGGACAGCAAAGGGAAAAGCTAAAAACAAGAGACTTAAATGTCAGTTCACGTTTGAAAATTTAACTAACTCCTTCCACCCCCTCCCTCTATGCAGCTCCCAGTGTGCCACAAGGACCAGGGCACCAAAAGCAGCTCCATTTCCACACAGTCCCACCTGCTGCCCAGCTCCACTGGAGTCACTTCTTCCACGGAGATGAGGATGAACAGAGGAACTTCAGGGGAGCCCAAGGGCAGTGTAGCTTTGCATGGCTCACCCCTGGGTTTGTTATCAGATGCTAAGTCAGAGAACAGCTGGGAAGTGCATGTTTTCTTCCTGTTTTCCCTCCTTTTCACCCCAGTAAACAACTGGAAGCCTAAAGTTTGGGATTGCTACTTAAATCAACTGCATAATAGCAAAGTCTGACTGAGCTGCTGCCAGAGAGGACAGTGACACAGCTCAAGGCTGACCTGTGCTCTGCAAAGTGGCCCAGGTACCCCAACACACCCCACATTAAGCAGCTTCAGCCCATGAAGACCTTGCTCCCTCCACCATCCCCTACTCAGAGCTTATGAAAAACAGCTTCACATCCAGCATCATTTCCATGTGTTAAAAAGAGCTGCCCAGGGGCAGTTCCTGCATGTGGCACACACAGTCCCACTCACTCTGTAGCCTCAGACAAACTACTCAGAGCTACTAATGAGCTTTTCAACACCACAGCTGCCTATGCTGACCATGTGTTTTGTCTCCACTTCTAGTTCCAGAGAAGAACTTGTAAAAGTTCTAATAAATATGGAAAATTTAAACACAAGCAAGATAGCTATTAAGTTTCTTTCCTAAGATAAGCAGAGCTAGATAGACATATATATAGATTCTATATTGTGTCCCCATGTTTTAGCCTTGTCACTTGAAGGTGATTTCATGAACACCAACATTTCAGACCACAGACAGATAATACCTACATTTGTATTCTTAAATAATATCTCTTCAGTGCTAAGACACACACTCTTCCTTAAAGCAACAGTTGTATTACAAATGGCAAACCCTGAAGCAAAGCCTGTCACTTGAACCATAACATGCCCTATGAGAGATTAACATCTAGAAGTATTATTTAAATCAAATTCAGCTGGATTAGTTACCAGCACTATTACAGCAGCTGCCTGGAGCTGGACTTCTACCCGTCCCAGCACTCAAACTGCACCACTATAAGACATTGTTGTTGTTAAAAGCCACTATTTTCTAAACCAAAATAGAACAAAAATGTATTCAATCTGGGTGAGCTGGCTGGCTAAATACCCCAAACATGCCCTGCCACCTGCTGAAGAGTTGGTTAAACCACAGAGAGAGCAGCTCTGACTGGAGAGATAAAATTACAGGGAGCCAAACTTCAAAGGGCAGATCTTCACCAATTCTTGGAGCACTTTTTGTCTCCAGGCAGAATTTGGAAGGATTTCAGGCACTCACATACTTGCACAGGCCAATTGCTCTCTAAGTATCACAACACCAAGAAAAATACAAAATTAATATAGTGTATTCTGCAGCAGAATAAGACTGAAGCAAAATTTTCACATATAGGATTTTAAGCCCTTTCTTTAGCGATATCCCATCTTCCCAACACCACTCAACACTGAAAGGTCTATTTTTCAAAGCTTAAAGAAAAGAAAGGCTAGAAAACCAAGAGAAAACTAAATATAAACCTATTCCCATCAGTGCTGCAAACGTGCTGAGAACCTGATTACGGGGATATGTCCAGAACATGAGTCAGATGAATTTGGCCCTTCCTGAGCGCTGTGTGAAAGGTGAAACATGTTACTGTATAACCCATTACTACCAGCAACATAATATTTAGGAAGTCTGTAAATGACCTCTGTTCAGCAAATCTGATGAGGGACAAAAACCTCAACATTTGAGCTTTCCAATTGAGGTGGTGAATTTTTGTTAGTGAGGCCTTTGAAAGCAAATGGCTGGAAGGACATCAGTCACCTCCACATGGCTCAAACACCTTATTAGAACACTGTCCACCTGAGGACCTTAACTCTGCCCCAGAACTAGAAGGTTCCTGGGCTGCAGAGGTGCTGAGAACCTCCTTGTGTGAAGCAGAGCTGAGTGCTTAAACTTTTCCTCCTGCTTAATTAACTTGTAAATCCCGGTAATTGAGCACATAGGCACTACTTTAATCCAACACACAAAAAAAGTTTACTGTTCACACACTGTCGTTCCTAATTAACTTTTTAAAATCAACATAATTTGAGCCCAGCACGTGCTTTCCATTAAGGCCTATTCACAAGTTCCAGCTATTCGGTTCTGAGGAAAACAATTACATCACTTCTGCCCCCAAAGCAGTTGGGATACAGAGCTCAGCCATACAAGTTCTCACCATGCAGCTTTTCAAGGGAACCTGCTCTCTCCATCATTTCTGGCTCTGAGTGGCATCAGAGTGCTACCAGAGCAACTGGGATGCAGATCCCACCATCCCCAGGACCTGCTGCCTTCTCGAGGTGTTTCAACAAAGCCAGTACAAGCTGTTCTTCATATTCATGTGTATTGGGAAAACATTAGGAAACCACACGTGCAGCTTGTGAATTTTTCCTGCAGACAAATATCACAAGAAACTCTTCAGAAGTTTTATAAGGATTTATGTGGCCAGATGCAAACCCTGATGGTGCAGACAACTCCCTATTCCCTTTACAGCCAATGGACAGAGGGCAGCAGTTAGCAATTCTTCCCCTTTCTAAGGGCATGAAATCAAATAAATCCCGACTCCAATTATGCCCATCTCTCTCTCCTGCTCTGAGGGGAACACTCACATAGACTATCTTTGCAAAGACTCCATAGGCTGATTATTCAAGCCTGGACTCCTGGAGGGGGTGGCAAACCACACTGCTTTGTGAAGGAAAAACAGCACCTGACAAAAAGAGACTAGACACTAAATACCACCTCCATTTTTTTTGATATCTAGGTCAAAGGTAAGCAGCAGGCCAGAAAATGGAGCTGTAAGGAAGCAGAGTTAATGTGAAAGGGCAGCAAAACAATTCTGAGCTACACAGAGGACTCTGCCTCAGTTCCCGTAGAACTGTCCTCGCTAGGAAGGAATCAGACAAAAATAGCACCTAAGTATGGTCACAAATCCCAGCTTTAACATCTGCTGGGACAGGACAATGCAATGTAAACTCCCTGACAGGGTGTGTGGAACCCACAACAGCAGCAGGCCTGGTTAACGCTCCTTTTAGGACAGAGCAAAAAGAAAGGAGGGTGTCCTGGCTCAGAGGCAGGACTAAAGAGCAGCTAAACCCAAGAGCATGCTTAGGCACTGGGAGAGACAGCCTGGACTCTCAGCTGGGCAGTAGCCAGGGCTCAGAGCAGCACTGGGGAGCACCCAGGCAGGGAGCTCCACCACAGCTGAGGAATCACAGCCTGGCACATCCAGAGCAGGACCACAGCTCCGAGCACACAAGGGCTCCACAGGGCAGGCTGGTACAACAGGGAGTGGGTTTTCTGGAGTGTGTTCTTACCACATGGAGGTGCATGAGAGATGTGAAACACAAATACAGCTATCAGGGTGAACTGCCCGTGTTTCTTCTTGCTATTTAAAAAAGACAATGTTTGGTAGCACAAGAGTTCTCTTCTAATGGCCTGTGCCAGAACATAACCAGAACTTCCTGACACCCCCCTGGTTGTTTCCCACTAAGAGCACAGAAACAGACACTGAGAAAGTAGTCTTAAATATGCTTTACAGAATCAAGAAACAGCACATTCACAGGTTAAGGGAGCTTATAAAATAAGGACTTCTGAATAAGCAACCTCGAGTTAACTTTTCCTACCACTCTCTTCAGACAGGCAACACTGACACCTACTGTCAACACCATGGAATGGATTCAACTCGGATTAAAAAAAAGTCAAATGCGTTTTTCCAAGGACATTCAAATGCATATTAAACATTTCTCTATCAAGGGTTTCCTTTACAGCACACCTACTGCTGTTACTGCAGATCCTGTCCTGTAAAATGCCTTTTACACAGAGATTCCTCAAAACCAACCTGCTCACTGTGGCAGACCTCAATTATATTTCTCCACAACTAACATTCTTGAACCATTATAATTAAAGCAGATCTTAAAAAGAATATCTTGCTTATCTTTCATTAGCATTTCATGTTTTTCACCACCAGAGACATCTAAGTAACCCCTCAAAAGTAAGAGCCACTGTGATCTTTATGATGTCACACATATGCTGGAGTAACTGTGTCCTGACTCTGTTCTCATTTATTTAAATAAATTCTAATGCTGTTGAGGAGAATGGAGCAGGGGCTTTCCACAAAAGCTTTCCAACAGAGAAGCTCCATGATTTTGACATTCACAAGGCATGTCCATGTCCAGCTCCACAGCCAGCCCTCGTTCAGAGCACTCCAACATCCACGTGGCAGAAACCCAGTGACCAGCCCAGAACGTATGGACACCAAGGCCCATCATGTCCTTGCCACCAAGAGGAAACTGGCCTGACCTCCAAACCTCCTTCACACATGCCACACCAGGACTTGGTTTTTAGATTTGAAAAGGCTCCTTCCACACACAAATAAAAGAAGTCACACTAGTTACACAGCATATTAGCCAAACCCTTACCTAAGCAAAGAGAAGACATCGTAAGAGTTACGAACACAGTTCTGATCCACCTGGAGGAGACTGTTCTTCAGGGTTCCTGAGTGATCCTAAAGGCAAAGAAAGAACTGCAATTTAAGAATCAAAGAATTTTCCATCTTGACTAAAAGCACACACTTGTGATTGAATAAGTGATCTTGCATTTAATTTATTTTAAATGTATCTTAATCTTAGGGTAGGTAGAAACAACCTAAGGTGGCAATAACAACACTTTTACCTATAAAGGTGTAAAAGACCTATCAGTTTATCTGTGTCCTAGACAGAGTGCGTTTTCCTGAATTTGTAATCCATAACTGTCTGAACTTCAGGCACTGAAGGATGCAGTTCCTGGTGCTGCCATTCTGCAGCCCCACACCTGAGAGCCCACTCAGGAACATACCAGAGACCACAAGTGACACGTTTAAAAGATCAAAGCAATCTTAGTTTTGAGTGCCATGAAGGAGTTTGTGGAAGTTACAAAAAAAATGTCATTTTAAGAGCCCAAAGTGTCCGCTCTGCACAAAGGGACAGAACAGTCCCAGCCAAAGAGCAATTCCTTCCACTGCAGAGGTCAGATATGGAGCGCAGGCACAGCCACACACATTCCTAGAAAAGCAAACTCAGGACTGTTCCTTCAGATGATAAAGTGAATCCTAAGCAGGTCAAACCACCTGGCAGCACTGGCAGCAAGGGCATGGACTGCAGGCCAAAGGCCTTTCTTGCCGAGTCCCACAGCCCCTGCCTACAGATGGATTCCTCGCTGCCCCAACAGGCTCTTTCCACACAGAAGGTGTTGAAATGCACTTACATCTTAACATCTCCTCACACAACTGTGTTAACCACAGGCATTCCTTTCCACCAAAAACATGGTCACATCTAAATAATGACTTGTAATAACTAAGTGCCAGGATCTAACTGATAAAAAAATAATTGAGAAAGCAATATGCATATGCTGTGTGTCAAGGAGGCATTTGCCCTCCAGCCAGGGACTCTCTACACAAACCATCTATACCACAGTGTTGTCTCCAGCCATTTGGGATTAAAAAAACCTGTCAGATGCACTATTTGCTATAGGCAAGTTTAAACTTTTTCATCATCAAAGAGGTAATAATCAGTGACAGTATTGGCTGGACAGGCACCAGTGTTACAGCAGGTCCTTTGGGAAAAAGCACTTGGGGTGAAACAGAGCAAATAAATGACTTCCCATTAAGGAGCTACAAACTCTGGGTGTTGGACCAATAACCAAAATTTAATGTGTTTTTATATTTGCCACGAAAATGAGTCTTGACAGTCACATGATTTTCAATATGTTCTATTTTTTAATGAAATGCCTGCCTCAAAGAATACAGTCAGAGTTTATTTTCAGTAACCAGAGATTTTTAGGGCTTAAAATGCTGCACTAAGTCTTTTCAAAATAGCTCAGACATCCATGCGAACGAGGCAAGATAATACTTCTTATCTGTCATGTCAAAGAAGTATTTTTTCTCAAAACGAAGCATTTTAATGTTCTGAGCATCCAAGTGTGAAAAATGAAGCTTGCAAGTTGAATTTCAGCTTGTCACCAGTACCAACAAGCCAGAACAAACACAAGATACCCTCACCTTCTGCTCAAATGAAGCTCCGTAATAACCATCATGGAGACCAAAAATAATCTCATTTGGGTTTCTTGCATGAATCTGTAAGAAGGGAAGGAAGCAAATCAGTTCACAGCCAGCTTACTCCAACTTCACATAGCAAACAAGCACAAGGTGCTCCAGCACCCTGAAGCAGTTTGCAATCACCTGCAATTCTACAAGCACATAAAAAAAAACCCAGAGAAAACTGAGCTTAACCATGGAAAAGGTGTTTGCTTCACAGCTTTAGCAACAGCCACTCTACCCTGAAATCACAAACACTGGCCAGAGTATCTTTCCTATTTCCAGGTGACTAAAATAACTAAGAGACCTGGAAACTAATGAGAGAAACTACTCCAGAGGAATCAGCTTTCACAAGATATTACCTAAAACAAGAGGGCAGGGGGTTGGAATTAGATTGTTTTTAAGGTCTCTCTTGACCCAAACCCTTCTAGGATTCTCTGATTTAAAGTTCTGAGGTAAAGTAACATGACTATCTGCAATCAAACTTTAAAATACAGCCTTCAAACACATTAATTGCCTTTTTTAGCATTCTATATAAATTAATTCATCCAGATGTTTTGCTTCCTTAAGTAAAAAGTTGAGAAAAAACTGTTTTCACATTACCTGCTGGCCCAAGTACTTTAGCCCATCAAGATTGACTTTCCACTCAATCAAAAGCTGGAAGTGCTCCTTCTTGCCACCCCAGATCCTCACAACAAAACAAGAGACAGAGGTATCAAGACGATCAGGCATTAATCCAAAGTCCAGACTCCTCCATGTTGGATTCTGAGTGTTCAAGAATGGATAAATACAATTTAAACAAGCTGAAAGCAATCAAAAAATTGACAATTCAGAAAGTAGCAAAGTCCACATCAAAAATTTTTAAAAAAATCTTAAAACAGAGGAGCAGCAGCCATTTCATGGTTCACCCAGAGTTGAAGACAACCAGCTCTGCTGCTTCCCTACTGTGTTCTCTGGAGAGAATGCCTGGGTTAAAAGCTACACCAGAAACAGAGAGTGGGCTCTGCCTCCTTCCATTACAACACACTGAAGAATTTCCTTCAGAATTTACTCATTCACTTCAGCCAAATCAGGGAATTTCAAAGTGGAAGTAACATTCTTCTGCCACTTATAATTCAGCCTCTGAAAACCAGGGTATAGCTTATACTGCAAAAGGTAAATGCTGATCTAGTCCCCAACAATTTAGTTTACAGAATTTGTTGACATATTTGTTCACGTTCTTCCCAGTTGTTATAAACTGTTCAGTTTCAGCCTCCACTGAAATCTAGACAATCCTAGATGTTTACCAACTTTAGTTTCTTACAGCTATTAGCTCTTCAATGAATACACATGTTTATATATCCAGGCACATGTTCCTTACTGCTCCTCTACACAACACACAGATGTTCAAAGAAAGCAGCATTTCTACTACTCAATAATTCCCTATTCCAACCTCATGAAAAGCACCTGAAAAGCAGGAGAACAACCTGATGTTTCTAGAACTGCAGAGTGGAAAGACACATGAAACAGTTACATTATTCAGCAGAAAAAGCAATATACTGCACTAAATACACAATTTTTAAAAGCAAGTTTTTCCACATTAAAATAACTTACCAGAGAATTCTTGATCACTTCACTCTTATAAAATTCTAAAGAAAAATGAGTAAAAAAAAGCACCTTTAGATTAGCTCAAACGCTGATACAAACCTTAGTACTTGAAACAGAAAAAGCTAAAATAAGTAACACTCACAAAAGACAAATGCTAGTGGGTCCAGTGTATTGGTTACAGATTCAGGAGAAAGACTTGGAAATGCAGTCGTGCTTTTGACTAAAATGACTCCTTTGCAATTAATTATTTCAAGTCATTATTTAAACGTAGCATTTCATGTTCATACCCATGATAATTCCCAAGGTTTTGGTTTCTGGGGAAGGAACATGCTCCAGTCTATAGCAATATTGGGATGCCATTTGCAAAGTGACAGGTCTGTCACCCAACACCTTCCTGGGACAGGCAGCTCAGACACACCAGTTGCAGAGCTCTCCTGGACAGAGGGTGACCTGTTCCAGCAGCTTGGAGAGGGAACAGCCAAGTTACCTGGCAGAGGTGCCAACAACCCTCTATTTAAATGGGAATAAGAACTGCTGACACACGAAGCTTGGCCTTCCCAGTCCAAGGGAGAGCTGCAAGTCTTCAGACAGCTCTAGAGGCTGGAATACAGATTTGGTACAACATCCCAGTCCATGGGAGGCCAAGGACAAAGACTTCAGGGAGTGCAGAACAGCCCCTATAAAACAGTGACAGGTTCAAACAGCCACAAATCCAGGGAGCAAGCTCAAGCTCTGTGTTCTTATCCTCCTAAAACAGCAGCCTTGGGGAACAAACAAGGTTCGACTGTGCCAGCTGAAAATAAAAACTTGAAGAAAACTGGAATTCACCCCCAACTATTACTGATTGTACCTAAAGGAGCATCAAAACATATTTCTAACAACATTTCTGCACAATGAAGAACTCCAGATTGCAGTGGGGAGCAAAGACACGAGATGTGACACCCACACACAGTTACCCAAAGCAGAACAGCCAGAGTGCCCAAGTCATGGGCTCACAGTGCTACTGCTGGAAGACTGGGCTAACAGTAAGTGCTGGTGTGTGCTCTGTAAGATAACTGGGAGGCACAAGTGGAACACCTTCCCCCACAAAAGACAACTAAGGCTCCAAACCCTCTAACTTTTCTGCACCCTTGGAAGTTCCCAATTTCTTAAGTTATCAGTGGGGGGAGAGCAATGACAAAGCCAGGCTGATTTAAGAGACTCTGCCAAACCTGTCATCTGCCCTGCTTGCCCCCTCTGAGAGCTCTGGGGAAGCTGAGGAAACTGAAGAACTCTTCTGCAGTGTTAGTAAAGGGGATGTAAATAATGGCCACAGGTAGGCACGGCAAAAAGAGGCAGAGAGTTCCTCTGATTCCAAGGTTCATTGGCAGCAAGGCTGGCTCACCTTTGTAGATCTTGGTGCTGTCACACAAGTGCAGAGTGAAGTAGGTGTCGAGCAGGCGGAACCCGTTCCTGTTGATGATGTTGCGCGCAGCGATGTTCCGCAGGTGGCGCAGCCGGCGCTGAGGAACCAGGGAGACACCCAAAACAGTCAAAGAGCTGCCTTACATGGAAACTGAACCCTTTCGCTTTTCTGCCTCAAAGCACTGCTGTCACAAGAAATCCCACCAGACACCCCTGCTGAGTGCAAACAGCGAGGATTCAGCCAAGCAACGACCACCTACGAGCTCAGATTAAGCAACACTGATAGACGAGACAAGCTCCTCTCACTCGTGTCCTCTACATCATTTTTGTTCCACTTGTCTAAACCACCCGAGCTATTTGAGCAGGTCCAACTGTGTGACACTCAGCACCAAGCACAGCAGCAGCATCCCCCAGATGTTCCCCATCATCACACTGGAAACAGCCCAGCCACAGCTATTTCCAACAAGCACTAGTGGACCAAGAGCTCCAACACAAACCACACCTAATCCAGAGCCCTAAGGACCTGGCTGAACAAAGCTTCCTGATTTCACAGGAATCCTGCAAACTGCTCTAACAACCTTGGATACAACACATCAGAAAAACATAGCAAGACTGTGAGGGAAAATTAAGGGCACAGTGAAATTTGAGGTGTCTGTCCACTGCAATTTGCTTGGATGAGAGAGTTCTTTTCTCTTGGACTGAATACACTAAAAAGTATCACTAAAATCTTTAAGTGATTTCATCCAACTTCAACATTAAGTTACTTTGTTACAATACTGTACCTTCAACACAAATAATCAGATTTAATCAAGATCTCTCTCCAAGTGCCAAACAACTTTAATAGCTGTGGCTTTAGTCCTCAGCTTCAAAGCACACCACACCCTTAACCTTGGACAAATACTTTACATTATTAATTTCTTGTTAAATTTAACTAAGCAACTCTGTAGGACTGACACTCTTCAATCACTGCTCAGCTGTGGCTCGTTCCTATTTTAACACCCTCCCTTGACTGCAGCACCCAGCACACTGTCCCTTCCCATACAGACAGTTCTCACCAAACCCATCAGGGGCATATTTTCCCAATCAGTCTCTCACCCACCTACCACGGGGATGTTGGCAAACAGCTCCACATCCTTTCTGCATCACCACAAACCACCTACAAGCCTCAAACAACTGGTTCAGTGCATCCTTTTACCTCACAGTTCATCTTACACATCACTTTTTTTTCCAAAAGCTTATTCACTTGTAAATCTGAATCCACATTAAAAGTGATTGACCAAAAGCAGATTTTAAATGCTTTTGAAACCAAAAGACAATTTTCTTAGTTGCAGTTTGTCCTAAAAGGCTTTTAACAAGTGCTGGAAGGCCATAATCTGTTCTGGAATCACAGTACAACACTTTATATCACTTAATACCATTAATTAGTTTCCTTCCTAGATATATATGAGGAATATTAAACACCTGGTCAGATGACAGACTAAAAATCACTGATGGACTCATTCCTGCAAAGTCTGTTTGTGAGTTAGGCTAAAACCAGTCTGAGACAGAATGCCCAGGTATCTCTAGTATACACAGGAACTAGGAAACTAAAACAAAAAAAAACAACAAACAAAAAAACCTCCTAAGCTGCTTAACTCTGGGACTACATGGTCTTATTTTCTTAGAAACTAGTATCACGAACATCAACAAGAAGATTAAGCCTCACTTTAAAAAAAAGCCTCATGGACCTCAAACATTATTTCCCACCTAAGCTGGGCAGTTTCTGTGGCTGTTTTTATGAACAACTGAAAGACTCTCTAAGTAAAGGTTTTGAACACGCATTGCGCTCCCTATAAAAATGATTCAAGAATTGTATGTGCCATCTCCCCTTTAATTCACTTCAGTAGCACACAAATCCATCTACCATGCATCTTCCCCCCTTCACTGTTGACATGATTTGTTTAAAACTCCTTCCAACCAAAGAGCCCGCATTGTACCTAAAAAAGAAGGCAACTTTCTTCAGGTCTCTTTGGGATTGCAAACTGATTGTGTGCCTGCTTTAGTGGTGTGTGACACTGATCAGACCTCAAGCAAACCAAAGAGGTTTCTCCTCATTCACTATCCACAATGAGGTTAAAAAGGCTGTCAAGCATCCTGACCTAAATCTGCAGCTCTGGACAAGAGCAAAGTCCTTAAATCCACGGTTTGTGACTTCTTTGCAGCCTTCAAAGTCTGGAGTTTACCCTAAAGTCTCACTCCTCCCAACCCAGTGGAACAGGACCACTAACTCTGGGGCTGTGAGAACACAACACAGCTCAGGACTCAACATGAGGCAGGCAATGTCTTTGTGACCCTCCAGCTTAGCCAGCACTCTGCTCCTCCCTCTGAGCCCCTGCTTGTCCACTCAGCCCGGCTGACAGGGAACAAACTCCCAGTTACATTCACAGTCCCATCATCCACAGACTTTAATGTGAGCTCCCGATGACAGAGGGACTTGGATCCTGAAAATAAGCCTTCCAGTTTGCCCACTACACTGTCACTGATATCACATTGCATTACTCAGATTTCCTCAGAACTCTCCAGAGGCAGCAGAGTCAATTAACCTCTCCTGACCACAGCTAATTACCTTGAGCCAGGAGACCATCAGCTACAAAGACATATCCAAAAGACAATTCAAAAGGGCTCTAGAATTCCTCATCAAGGACTTGCAGCTGCTCTGGAACAAACAGTAAATACTATTTTGAGGGAATTTGCGAACCTGTATTAAGTGTTACCTCCTATGTGTCTCCTATCATTTTTTGCTGGAGATGCTGGGACACACCAAACAAAAACCCCACTGTGCTGCAGCTCAGCTATGACTGGCATGAGCCAAATGCTGTCAGCCCTCAGTGCTGCATCACCCTCCACACCGAATAAAGTAGCTGCAAATAATCCAGAGTCCTTTCATTTCCTCCCTTGAGGTGAAGAGCTCAAGACTGGTCACTTCTCACTGGAGACAAGCTTCAGCTGTTTTGCTCTTTCTATAAAAGTATCAAGAAATCTTCACCCACAGTAAGGTACCCTCCCAGATGAGAGCTCGGCAGCCAGAACAGCCATTTCAGAAAGCCCAGCTTAAAAATCAAAATACCAGTGCTAAAAAACACTCCAAGTGCTTTGGCAGCCTCACCAGTCACATAACTTCAAAAAGGCCAGTGTGTTTGCAAGCTGATAGTGCAGGATTTGCTTTCATTTAAAAAAATAAAATAAGCAAAGTATGCAGATAAGCAAAGATAATTGTCACTGCTGTCTCCTCAAACAGCTGACAGTCTACCAGCAATACAGGACTGAAGACACATACACTACATCAGGCATCTAAATAAGATATCCTACTGCAAAAAAGGCTCTTTTTTCAGGAGAGCACTGGTTTAGGTAAGCTCTGACAAGCAGAACTGACACCATTAAGAAGGGTATTTAACTTTTCAGGCAGCTCTGAATTCAGCACATGCAGCCTGAGCTGGCATATCTGGATCAGTGCTCAGCAGAGCAGTAGAACAGGTTTAACAACTCCTTCTAGGGGGTTTGTGACACGAGTTACTTTGATTACAATTGTCTCAGTCCTTTGCAATTCCCAAGAAAGTTAATGGAGCAGTGAAATTACATAGCAGGCCTTGTTATCATTTGCTTTAATTGACAGTCTGAGTTGCATTTGAGTAAAAGCAACTTCTGTGTAGGAACTCTGCACTGACCCACATGAAAGAAATTAGTGCTCCCTTCTACCCTGAAGATAAACTACTAAAAACCAGGAGAAGAGATCCACTAATTTTCCCTTAGAAGTCCTGAGCAACAGCTCATATTTAAAAATACTGCTGGGGGTAAAGATATCACAAGCTATAAGCAGAGAGCTATCCCAAAGACACACAGAAAGACTGCCCAGGAAAGCCTTAGGGGAGATGTGACAGCAGAACCTACCAGCAGGTTCCATCCCTGTGCCTGCAGAGCCAGAAAAGCAGCCTCCTGCAATTCCACAGTGCAGCCTGACCATCCCTGCTCAGAAATGACCAGCTCCTCTCAAGAGCCAGGGGGCTTTTCTCTCACTCAGGAAAAGCACTCAGTTTCCATCATCCTGAAGAACTATTTGCAGTTGTGTAATGTATCCAGTGTTCCCATTCAAGGACTTTCTGGGAACCCCTCCAGATTTACCACAGGCCATAAACAAAGCAGACTGCTACAGAATAAAGTATTTTCATCATCAACCTTGTTAATACTTTGCTTTTTCATCAGATAATCCCAGAACCTGACAGTCTACCAAGCCTTCTGAGGTTTGAAGGACTCAAACTGTCTGGTCCTTTTGTGATTCAGCTCCCTCACCACTAAGATACCAATCTTTCACCACCTCTGCCTGAAATACCACCTTCAGCATCCTGCCCCTGCTCCCATCCCACACAACGTGCTTTGTGCAGCCTCACGGTGAGGGGCAGAGAACTGAACCGAGGGAGAGCTGCCAAAACCAGAAGTCAGTTCAACATCTGGCTAAGTTCCTCCAGTGGGGCTCCCTGTGCCACACAGATGTGCCCACCACAAATGCAGCACACTAACAGTGCAGTTTCTAAATCGCTTAAACTGATCCTGACACCACCCTTTGCTTCCCTCCAGGCCCGAGAAACTGAATGACAGAGCCATTCACTGCTTTTTTTGTCTAACAGTCTGCTATCATTAATAAAAATCACTGCAGAGATGGGAGGGAGGCAAGAAGAGGTAATAAGTCAAATGAGGGAGAGAAGTGCACAGTTGTTAACACAGAGGTCTGGACTGCTCATGGAACCACAAGGAGAAAAGGACTACCTCAAGTATCCATGGAATTTCATAATTATTTGTTCAGGGTCACATAATGGGTAGCAAAAAAAAAGCACAGAGAGTTCTGACTCCCCTTCCATCTTAACCACTTTATTATTCTTTTACAAGAATCTGATGACCCTGGGAAAAAAATAATACTGTCATCTATCCAAGCTGGACGAGAACCCAGGCAAACAGCACTTCTCTGTCTCTGGTACTCACCCACCATTCTCACTGGCCCTGGCTCCAAGTATCCCCTGTGAAGCTCAGGCCATTAACAGGGCACCAGCAAAGCTTGTTCTTGTCACATGGAGCCCATCATGCCACGAGCAGATGAGATGATCTAATGGCTCACTGCTGGGAAAAGAGCAGCTCTGTCTTCTCTTTGCCCCACATCTGCCT
This sequence comes from Anabacerthia variegaticeps, assembly GCA_035583185.1. NCBI lineage: Eukaryota > Metazoa > Chordata > Aves > Passeriformes > Furnariidae > Anabacerthia > Anabacerthia variegaticeps. The sequence continues at coordinate 15,587,044 of JAWWEW010000001.1, read as the reverse complement.
CCCCCCGTTCTCCTGCTCTGCCCTCTTTAGCACTGGCCCTGTCAGCAAAGCTGTTCAGGAATTCTTGCTCCCTGCAGGCACTTGGACATGTTCAATCAGTTTGAAAGGTTTCAAAGCAGCATCAGAACTTCAGCAAAGCAGTTCAGCTTCCTCCAGCAACAACCATCCAAGATGCCTTCAAACAGCCCCTCTGGGACAGGTGAGGCTGCAAACTCACCCAGGAGTTAATAATGGGCTGAAGCCCCCTGCACCCACCACCATGACCAAGTACAGAAACTGTTAGAACAGTCAGACTTTTTTAGAACTTAGTAAACAGGAATGCATTTTCCAGACTGAAGCTTCAATTCAATTGGCCAGAAAGAAAATTCTGTGGCTGGATTGGAAAAAGGCTTTCCCATCCACCCATTCCTCATGACTTTTCATGTAACATATGTAAAGTGCAAAAGCATCACAGGTTCAAGAGAATGTTTCTAACTCCAAAAGGAGTGTGTTGAGGAAAGAATAAAAACCCACAAATTTCCTTTTGCCTGAAGTCTAAATACAATGGTAAAACCACTGTACGAAGGCTGGGAAAGCTTGCTGTACAAGCAAAGTTGAAGTGCACATAAATTACTTAAAAAGCCTGAATTTGCCAAAAACAAATCAGCACTCAAGGCTCTCAGAGGGTGATGAGCTGCAAAGCAACCACTGTTTCTGCAGAAGATGTACCAGAAAGGACTTCCAACACTGGCCACAATTCCAGCACCAATTCCTTAGCCTTCAATGGAGCACCCTCCCTACCCGATAGTTTTTATCACACTAGCACAGAGTGTTCATCTCTGTTCCCAGACTGTTGTCCTACTCCTGATTCTGTCAAGGGAGACAATTCCATGAATCCTTAACAGATCAGGATCAGCCCTGACCTCTGTAGAAGATGATACACAGTGTTTATATCTGGCTTTCCCAAGTTTCCCAGCTTGCTTCCTTGCATTATGACCCAGAGTAGCTCTGGAAGAATTCAAGGAAAATCCTTCCAACTATTTTAGCATTAAAGCAGGAGGCAAAGATTAGTTAGCAACACAAACATTACTACAGCAAATCTAGTGGTGTTGAACTTAACAGCCCTGAGCTTGCAATGCCAGCTATTTGGGTGTCTGAATATTTGTCAGAATTAAGACACTTTAGAACACAGGGCTCTGTGTGCTTTGTAGCTCTCAGCAGGCAGGTTCTGGTGGGGTGGGTTTTTCCTTGTCTTAAAAAGCATAGAAGCTGTAGCTCTAAAATAAAAGAAGTTATCAAAATGCAGTCTGTACTTAGCCAACATGAGCATTATTTATTACCACAGCACTGCTCCACACCTCAGTGTAATACCTTCCTACTTCCTCAGGTTTTCACTAACTACTTCAACTTCTCAGATGTGTTGTGGCTTAAAACCACAGTAGGACAAGAAAAAGCTTGTCCTCCAACTCAGATACTTGCTAGGAAGATTTATAAGGTTTGTAATTCAACAGTTTTCCACAGTTCAGAGTCAGGAGAATCGCATGTGATTTCAAATCTACTTCAGAAGCAAAAGCAGAGGTATGTGATACGCAATTTTGTGGGAAACACCAGAAGGAATTTTTGTGAATTCTATTTTAATGTCCTTCCAGAACACACTTGAAGACAGCAAGGCCCTCAAAGCTACACAGACACCATTAGTTCAATGAATCATTTGTGGTTCTCCTTGTAATTGCACCTCCTTCATACCTTAATCTCTTCATGTCAAGTGATGGCATTCAACAGCCATTCAGGACTCATTTCCCTTTTTAAAACTGAGCCTTTGAAAAGTTGTGCCTGCTATGAACCAGTCTGAGGCCAGCACCAGTTCAAAGATGCACCACAGGAACACAACTGCACGCAATCACATGTAGAAAAACTGCACCACTTTTTGTAGAGCTCAAAACCAATGAGACAACTAAGACCAAACTGATATTCAGTGTGACCTTACAATGTTCACACACCTCACTAGTTTTCGGCATCCTTATTTCCACATCCAAAATTTGTGCTCATCTCTGCAGAAAGACTTAAAAAGCCTGTTACTTAAAACATAAAGTAGGGGCAGGTACAGAAGACACAGCACTCTGTTTCAGGCTACAAACAGGACAGCTGGTTAAGTGTGACAACACAAGACTCAAAACACAGAATTAACACAAACGGAATGGTGGCAGGAAGGGTCCAAAAGCAAAACCATGAGCCCATGCAGGGACTTGGGCAGTATACTGTTTCAACAGCTGTGTTTGGTTATGGGCACTACAACATCAAGGGTGACAGATCCAGGGACCTGGCAAACACCACAGCTCCAAGGAGTAGGAACTGTCAGCACACCCTAAAAAAATTGCTCCAGACTGGGGTTAAGAAAACCTTACAAGCACTGCCCGCTGGCCAGACAAAGCTCCTCTTGGAGGGTGTTTATATAAGATACAAATAACAGGGAACTATACAGTCTTTCCATCTTTAACCAAGACCTTTAAGAAGCAGAAATACCATCTTTCCTTACTGACATTTTTCTCTGAGTTTGTCTAAGTATTTACTCCCAAGATGAAAGACCAAAACTCCAACTGCCTCTGAGACACAGCGTGGGAACTAAGCCATGGGGTAGAAAAGCACATCAGGGTACAAGTCCCACCTCATCAGTAACACTGCAGCAGTTCAGAGAAGTCCCTTAAGCCTCTTAACATCACATTGGGCAAGGCAGCATTAGTCCATATTAGCTGTGGGAATGACCTGGGAGTACCAGTTAAGCAATGGAAAACAGGATGATGCTCAGAAGGAAGGACACAAAAAGTAAACAGGGCCTTACAGAACCCAGAGCATCAACAAAATCAAAGCAAAGACACTTTTGACCTTAAAGCAGTACTCGATTTTAAGGATGCACCAGGTTGCACAAGCAAACAGCATATGCTGATTAATAACCTAAAGCATATTAATGTTTATCATGTTGCTGGATGACAAACCAAGAGCAAACCAGTAAGTCTCTCCTCATAAATGAGACTTCAGCTAGCAAGACCTTTTCTTCACTCGATTAAGAACATTCCCTAACGCCCCACAAAACTCCCAAATAATGCATCAAGGCTGATCTGGTACAGCTTTCAGACAGAACTGTCTCTAACTTAGCAGAGATCACTGGCTCTGCAAAACACACCTGCATCCCTTAGGGAAAACTGGCAGTACAGTGCAGATGGCAAAACACCAGCCCCAGGGGAACAGCCAACCTTTTGGGCTATAACTGGAACTTTACAGAACTTCAGCTACTGTTTCCTCCTAATTTGTCCCTAACAAACACTAAACAGTTATACAGCTGGGCAGGGACACAGCTGGGTAAGAGCACTCCTGCTGTGGCGTTTCACTGGAGCAGCACTTCCCTCCCACTCAGTGTTTAAAGACATGTCACAGAGAAGTGAAAGCAATATTCAAATACAACACTTTCCATCCACTAGTCTGATTTCCCCCCTCACTATTTAGTAGAAAAGGGGAAGTAAAATATTTAAGAGTCAGTCTTTGTTTTCATATTACTCAGGGGAATATATAACAAGAGTTATGTAAAACTGTTTTAAAAAAAGACACTGTTTTAGTTGAAAGTCTCATTCATGTGCAGCCCTGGGCCCCCACAGTAATTTTTTCATTTCTCCCACACATCAGACCCCTCAAACACTTTTGCCAGTGCACTTTGAATTCCCCCTTTGTGCCATGCTCCCCAAAATGCTGTGGATGAGTGGTGTGCACTTTTAAAGAATGAAACCATGAAATGACAGCCTTGTTCTAATTGACACATACTCTTCTCATGTTCCTTTACCTCTACTCACTTGGATCACCTCAAGAATCTAGACTTACACCCACAGGACTGATTACACCGGATTGTCACTTCCGATTGCTGAAAAAAATGGGTTTATTTATTAATGGCATCCAGAAGTACCTGCCATCCAGAAGAACTTTTTTCCCTGAGAAGCTCTTGCCAGGAGTACTTTCAAATCTAAAAAGAGGTTTTGCTTTAAAGTTCACTTCACTTCCAAGTTCCCTTCCTCTGCATCCTGAGTTACGCAGGGCACCAATGCAAGCTTCTGAAGCATGTACATTAACCTTATGTAATTAATAACATCCCAAAAGCTCAAACACCATTAAATGTTTAGTATATACCCCTTCTTTAAATGTAGCTTGATGGAATGATTTCCTCTACAACAACTTCCAGAGAATGGGCAGAATCTTCACTTCTATGGCCATTCAGACCTTGTTCTCAGCTTCACTTTTCTTTATGGGAAGGATCATGGAATAAGGGCTTAAAGCCACAAAGGACAATCACAATCTCTGATTCCAGTCTGTGGACTGAAGGTACCAAAGATACTGGGCCCCTGGTCCGAGCCCATTCCCAGCTGTGCCCAGTGGCACATTCCCCCTGCCCTCCTTCCCAACACATCCACCTGCACCAGGTGCAGCTCCCTCCACCCCTCCTTCCCAGGCCCTGCTTCTGGAGCCCAAAGAGGGTGCTTTCCTGCCTCCAGACAGCCACCCATGCATCCGTTCTGGCCAGCAATTAGCCCAGGAACATTCACCAGATCATTTGACTGCAGCATGACTGGCTCTCTATGCTCAGGCTGCATTTTTGTCCAGACCCTGCCATTGAGGATAGAGGAGTCTGAGAGGTTTGGCTTCCCCAACCATCCTCCATTGCTTTGAACTGCTTATAATGACAGGATTGAATTCAGAAATCCCTAAGTTATTATGACACTCCTGATTTTCCTGCATCAAGCAACTGGGCAGAGATATTCCTAAGGAATCTCTGCTTCTGAAGGGCAACTATTTCACAGTTCCAGTTCTGTTAGGCTCACTCTTTCAGCAAAAGAAAATTACATTCTGGCACAATTACTAAGGGATTCAACCAGGAATTTTATGCTTAACCAGATGCATTTCTTTACAGCCATATCCTCTATTTCTCCCTCTTAAAAATGCAGAAGACAGCTAGAGGCACCCTTCAGCCTGGTTGCCCTACCACCACCAAACAAGTTAAAGAGCTCAGTCAGTTTGACACAAGTGGCAAAAGGTTTTGGACATGACTTTTCACTCCTGCACAAGTGTCCACTAGCAGGACTTTTGTTTTCTAATCAGTGTGAATGTAACTGGAATAACCAAATCTAGACCAATACCTTCAGTACTTCAGCCCTTAAAGTGTCACTTCAGTCAAGAAAAGCACTCACCTCGAGTTCACAGTTGAGAGTTTGGTCTCTAGAGATTTATAGCCATGACTCAGACCATCCTGCTCTCGTCCTTAGAGGGAAAAAATGCAGCACTGGGTGTTCTAGAGAAACTGCCTACTGAAACAAATCACAGAGCTGATTTCTGTGCTGGTAGGTAGCAAACAATTACCTTGCCTTACGAAGCACCACGTAGCTCAGATCAGCCAAATTTTGGCATTACAGAGGTGGTACAATAAACTGGGAATGACGTTCCCATCCTTTTTCACAATTCTGCAGTAAAATAGCTTCAGTGTGCTGAGCCCCCTCAAAGTATCTTGCAGTTCAGTAAGAGACTTTTGAGCTCAGATAGTGCAGGGAAAGAGGGTGGTTTAGTTATCAGCAGTTTGGGAGCCTCTGTGTTGGATTGCAGGCACGGACACAGCACACAGGGCCCCCAGCAGGGCCTTGTGTTTGCAGAGCACACAGCACAACAATACCTCGGCCTCTGACACAGCCTCACACTTGCCACAATTTACACACAACCATCCTAGATGACTCCAACCAAACATTTACTCAACTGGAACATCCTATAATTGATGCCTCAGTTTCTGCTCCTACAAACTCCTATAAAAGTTTCTGCTCCCAGGAGAAAAAGCCTGTGTTTTGGTCTCACTTTCACAAAGGAAGTCCAATGACTAATAACTCAGGCTTCTCGCTGAAGCATTCACTTGGTCCTTGCACAAGCTGCAAAAGAACAAACCCAAAGATTCAGCAGGGAGAAAGAAGGCCAAACTGGATCTCCTGGGGGATCTACTGCCTCCTGTAAAGTTCCTGCCGAGCAGTGCTTATGCTTATGTTCATTAACACAGAACAAGCCCACACTTTAGGATAAGTACTTGCTCTCAAAGCAGGGTCAGGTGGCCAAGAGCCACCTCCGCCCCCTCCTTTGCCCCTAAGTGGAGGTTCGGTAAAACATGTTCATCCCAGGGGCAGTTACAGCTCCACTTCAAGCTGACACCTATTCATTTTTCTCTAGGAACTCTTTATATTCCCACCTGGCAACACGTAGCTCAAGTAACTCACACTGTGTGTGTACCACGTAAGAGTCAATGGGCACAAACACCAAGTACAGACTCACTGTATTTCTAAGGAAAAGCAAGGCTTGGTTAATTATCACCCCCCACCCCTCGTGCTGCAGCTCCTGCACAACCAAAGCCAGGGCCTGCCAGAGGGGAAAGGGCACAGCCCGGCTTTGACAGGATTGCTAAAGCCTCAGGCAAGGCCCAGGCTCCCCTCGCTCCCAGCGCCCTCCCAAATTAACACGTGGGACGCCTGCCCAGTGAACCGAAAGCCAACTCTGAGCAAACAGGAAAAACAGAGCCGGGCCAGGGAAGGATGTGATGGAGAGGGAGCACCTCAGGGCCCTCCGGAATGCACGGCGGCGTGTGGGACCCCCGGCACTGCAGGGGGCACAGGGAGCACCCCACAGCCCCCCGGGGAGGGGGGGACACCCCTAGTGACCCGAAGGCACCCCTTTTCACCTCAGGGTACCCCTGTGCACCCCACAAGCCAGAGAGCACCCCTGCGCACCCTAGGACACCCCACGGCTCAGGCAGCACCCCGCGACACCCCCCTTCACCCTCGGGAGTACCCTCTTCACCCTCGGGACACCCCACACTTCACGGAGCACCCCCTGTGCCCCCCAGGTCACCCCACAGCCCAGGGAGCAGCCCCTGAGCACCCCCGCACACCCCACACCTTACGGAGCCCCCCCGTTCGGCCCAGGGTACCCCGCGGGCCGGCTGGGCCGTACCTGCTGCGAGGGCAGCTCCACGTGCAGGGCGCGGGCGGCGGGGCCGGGCGGCAGCGCGGCGGGGCCAGGGCCCGAGCTCATGGTGCCGCGGGGCGCCGGGCCCCCGGGCGCGCACGGGTTAATGGCGGCGGCGGCGGCGCCGGCCCGGCCGCCGCTACGGAGCCATATTACCGCAGTGCCGGGGGGCGGGGCCAGAACCGCCTCCCGCCTCGCCATTGGCCGCCGCGCACAGGGGGCGGGAGCGCCGCCGCGTCTGAGGGCTCTGATTGGTGGAGCGCGACGCCAATCAACGCCCCTCCCGGTCGGCCCTGTCAAACGGCTGGAACGGGCGCCGGCGCCGATTGGAGCGCCCGCTTCCGGAAGGCGGGACGTCGGGCGGAGGGGCGGGCGGTGATTGGAGGAGACAGCTTTGATTGACAGCGCGCCCTCCGTCACGTGTGCGGGAGCTGTTGTCATCACGTGGTGGGGCGGAAATACTTGGGCGGGGGAGCGGGGGGGCGTGGTCGCCATGGCAACGGAGCGGCCTGTGGGGGCACCTCGTGCAGGGGACAGACACATCGGGTGAGTGAAACATTCCCCTCATGTGTGTGACACCCACCGCCCGAGTGTGACACCCATTGCCAGCACAACACAGGGCCCTCCTGCACGTCACCTCCAGCCCCTCCGTGCCACATCCACCTCCTGCACGGCACGGGGACCTCCCCTGTGCCACATCCTCTCCCCCACATCACATCCCCTGCCCCATGTGGGGCCAGCCTGCCCACACCACATCCCTCTGTCTCATATTAGGGTAAAAAAGACATCGAGCCATTCGAGAGTGTCCAAAGGAGGGCAGTGAGAGCGCCCAGGGGAGGGGCTGGAGATGCTGCAGGGCTGGAGCCCCTCTGCTCCCTCTGCCCTGCTTGTGAAACCTGGGAAGATCCCAGCTCGACTTTCCGTGGCAGCAATTCTCTTTTACCACACTCAAACCACAAACCGAAAGGCTTTCGTGAGGTTCTTTGAACATTTATTGGAGTTGTTAAACTTTTTCCTGGTGAAAGCTTTCCTTTATGGCCGCGGTGATGAGGTAATAACATCCTCCTGAAGGCAGTTTTTACAACCCCCTGCCATTAGACCCCTCTCCAGCTCTTTTGGACAATAAGCTCTTGTTTGGATGTTTAACAAGCTAATTCAACCAACTTCTAAACTAATTTGCAATCCCCCCTGCAGAAATAAACATGCTGAAATATCTTTTCCCAAGGAAAAAAATTCAGTTTCACATACACTGTAACTGGTGGGTGAGACTCCTGTAGCAAAAGTAAGTGCAATATCCCTAAAATTTGTCAGTATCTAGGATCCATGCATCCATCATTCCCTGGAAATAAGGCCAACAGCAACAGATTTGAAAGTCAGCAGATAAAGAAAAAAAAAATCTGCTCTCGAAGAAAAACTTTCTAGATGTGCTGGTTTTTGCTGGAGTTAAGGAGCCACAGAATTCCAGAACCAAGAATGGATCAGGTCTGGGAGGAACCAGGGAACCAGTGAATGATCAGACCACGGATGGCGTTCAAATTCCCATCAGGCTCCTCTTGTAATCTGTTAAAACATCTTCACCCCCAGCCCAGAGAACACCACAAAGCAGAGTAGAGAAATCCCCGCACTGGCATTTTGTTTTCCTGCCCTTTCATCCACATAAGGTGGTCTCTTGATTCCCTGCCAGAAACAGGCAGGAAAATGCCCGTTTGTGCGATGGTATGGATTTTTCTTTAAAGGGAAAAACTTCATTTAATCAAGCTGGTGCCAAATAGAGCCATTTTCAGGAGGATCCTTTTCCAGCACGCAGGACTTTGAGGACTTGCACTGCAGAAATCCATTTGCTGTTCCACGTGGTGCTGCTGCCTGGGCTAAATGGATAAAACATTCACGCAGAGGGTACCGCAGTGCTGCCCCTTGGCATTCCCCCAAAACGCTGGGCTTTGGGGTTTTTTGTCGCCCTGTAGTTCCCGCCGGTGTCCGCACGAGGGCAGCACCCGCCCCCGGCTCGTTCCTCGGGGTTTATCCCAAAGTTAAAGGTGCCCCCGCAGAGCATCCCTGGTTTCCCTGACCTGTGTTTCCAGAGGAGTCACTGCAAACCCAACCTGAATGTCTACAGCAGAAAACAGAGATCCAGATCAATCCCACGGGGGGTGAGGAAAAGGGGAAGGGAGCGGCACCACCTTGAGAGAGAGATTTCCAAACCCCACTGGCCAAGCCTGGAAAGGGCAAAGAATAAGTTTGGCTTTCACCTTGAAGACCAGCAGCGTCAGGCTGGGAAAGTCAGCCAGCACTGCTGGATCAGTGCCATGGCTCACAGGCCAGCCCCAGCCCAGGGACCACAGCTTAAACCCTCCCTCCTTACCAAAAAATGCCCACATGAACTTTTCAGCACTGGGTGCTATTTCTGGAGCGCTCTGCACCTCCTGTGCTAGAAGGCTGTGGGCTCTGATAAGAATAATCCCAGCGTGGTTTGAGTTGGAAGGGACCTTAAAGTTCATTCAGTGCCACCTCCTGCCATGGACAGGGACACCTCCCACTATCCCAGGTTGCTCCAAGCCCTGTCCAACCTGGCCTGGGACACTTCCAGGGACAGGGCAGCCACAGCTTCTCTGGGCACCCTGTGCCAGCACCTGCCCACCCTCACAGCCAAGAATTCCTTCCCAACATCTCATCTAAATCTCTCCCCTAGTTTAAAACCATTGCCCTTTGTCCCTATCACTATCCACCCCTGTAAAGAGACACTGTTTTTAAAAAGCCCTCTGTAAGTACTGAAAGGGGCTGGAAGGATTCCCTCAGCTAGGGACCAGGGATGCAATACAGGCAGCAACAAACCCCAAAGTAATCTGCTGAAAGCAGCAAAAGTACCTGAGCTTTCTGTACCTGCTCAGTAAAAGAGGTACATAGATGGAGGCAGCCTTAGCTCCTTGTATTCTCACAGGCAAACCCCCACCCTTAAACCACAAAGATTTGCTTAAACCACGCTGGGTGTCCCATGCAGGGGCAGTGCAGATGGCAGAATGGCATCAGAGAATCACTGAGGTTGGAAGAAACCTCTGAGAAAGAATCCAGCCATTAACCTCACTTTGCCATGTCCCCCAGGCACCACATCCACAACTTTTCTGAACAGTTCCAGGTCTGCTTTTGGTCAGCCCAACCACTTCTCTCCCCCTAAGAGACAAGGCACAGCTGCAACCACACCAAGCAGTTCTGTCTAACAAACCAGGCACACAGCACTGCAACACCCAAGGCACCAAGGCAGCCTGCTATTTTTGCCCAAGTTTATTTCTAGAAATTTGTACAAAAATTGATACTCTGTAATACAATAATCTATCAAATATGACAGATGAACATTTGTATTTAGAGGCAAGATTCCAGGAATGTGAAGTTACCATCCTCTTGCATGAAAGAAAGGCACATTTTTGAGCAAGATACACTCAATGGACAGTTGAAAAGGCAGGTCAGACACGCAAGTAGTGCAATGTTTCAGGTTTATACATGAACACGTTGTACTCTGAAGTAATCTCACTACAAGCAGCGTTAACATCCACACAAACCTGTTATAAACACTTTTAAAAGTAGCTCACTTTAGATCCTAAGTGTGAAAAGGCTACTCCTTTACATTCACTGGACAGAATAGTTAAAAGCCACCTTTGGGCAGAAGTTACTCTTGGTTTTCACCTGCATGAATAGTCCCACTGCCTTGAACCCCTACAGGGTCTGATGGCACCATCCCACTGCTCCCAGAGCTTACCCTTGGCCATGGGGAATCCCTTATTTCCCTCTGCGTGCCTTTGTGAAAGCAGAGCCAGGGACAGACCCGCTTCTAAGCTGGCATCCCAAACACAGTGGTGAAGTCACAGCCACCAGAGCACCCAGCAAACCACAGACCCAGGCCCAGACTCTCCTCATCTGGTTTCCTGCACCATCTGCCAGAGGTGCCACACGAGTGGGGTTGCCACCCTCCTTTGTGCTTCCAGAAAGGGCTTTTCCAAAGCAGAAATACCCCTGTGCTACCTAAGCATGCCTCAATATACCCTCTGTGCCACACTCCTGTAACACTGCTCTGCTGCTCAAACCAACCTGCTGCCTTTGGCTTGGAGACCAGAGGGATCCTGCTCCCCCCCAAACAGCTCGTGCTGGTGGGTACAGCAGCTGCAGGAATATTTCTGATCCGCTGCTGGTCATCCAACAGCATTACAGAGCAGATTACAAAGGCACGCATTTTCCCCATCCAAATCCTCACAGCAATGGGGAGTTGTGGGGTTTTTTTCCTTTTTTTTTTTTTTTGATAAAAAGATGTTTGTAATGGGATTTATCTAAAGTAAAGCCTTTCTTTATTATTTTTAAAAGTGGTCTAGCAATACTTTAAACACTTGCTTTGAAGGACACATACACCCACACATGCTTTCAAGTACATGATGACAGCTTGGACTCCTGGAGAAGATGTGTTGGTTCTGAGAGAAGGAGGTGCTGCTGAGCCACTGCCTTCAGTTGACTTCCAAGACCTCAGTCTCTGGCAGGCCAAATTTGCTCTTGTATTTGTCAAAGAGTTTGATCAGGGAGTCCACATATATGCTGTGGTAGAAGTCCACTTCCTTCTGGGATGGATTATCGATTTTGGGGATGGTGATGGGCTCTCCAACTGATAAAAAGAGGGGAAAATCTGCACATTAGGGTGAACGCTCCTGTACAGCAGGGAGGTTTGCCCTCTATGGCCACAGCTATGGCAGTTCAGCACATGCCCCCTGCATGGCACAGCGGAGGTTTGCCCAGTTCCTCCCAGTTTTAGCAGGCTCTGAGGCACAACTGTCCCACCACCAGGGCCCTCATCACACCTACACCATACACAAGTGCCCCAGTGCAGAGCCTCTGCTTTACAGGGTGGCTGGGAACTCCCACTTCTGCTTACAGCAGTGATAAATCCCTCTGCGATGAGCAGGAACCAAGAGTCAGTTCCTGTGTATCCCCCTACACACCCCACAGAAGCAAAGCTGACCTTTTCCACCCCCCCCCCAAAGCCTTGCTGCTTTGGGTTGGAAGACTCAGATGCAAATTTTAGGGTTGGCTTTAAGGTTCAGCTGTCAGACAGCATCCCACTGCCAGTCCTAGGGGTGTGGGGGCCATCCAGGGGCAGAGAAGGGAGCAGCTACAGCATTTTCCACCCACAAGAGCTCACTTTTAAAACTGTCTGGAAGCAGAACATGACAGAAGGCTTGTAGCCTCTAGAAACTTCCAGTACAGCTGACAAGGAGCTAGAGGAGGTTTCATATAGAAGGGAAAGCAGCTTTATAGTCAGGACTCCAAGACCAAGCTACAGCAGGGGTTTGGCACAGGCTCAAGTGTGCTGCTCCCTAGAGAGGCACACAACATGCTTACACCAAAACCTTACCAACAGTAGTGATGGGCTTGGAGTAAGGTAACAAGCCCCAGGTGTTGGAGGAGAAGAGGCCACGGCCATGAAAGATGCATGGAGCAAAGCCAATGAGTTTCTGGAACTTCTTCTGAACCCATCTTCCCCAGGAGCCCTCCTCGAAGATCACCTGCTTGTACACCTCATTCTCCCCAAAGGAGTAGACAGGAACCAGGTCCGCTCTGGAAAGACAGAAGGATTTAGAATCCCACAGCCCTGGCCTGTACTGCAGTCCCACACTCACTGCTGGGGGCTCTGCCAGGCTGCACAGCTGCTGAGATCACTGCCCAGAGCTTGTTTTTGCAGCACAAGGCACTGACATAAGTCAGCCAGGCTGTACATGATAGACTTGGTACACTTCTAAGGCTTGAGAAAGAATTGCATGGGCAATGGGCCCATGGAACACCGTGCAGTCAGTGCTTCCATATATCCCCAATTCCCTTCAGACACATGGGGGGCTCACAGGGGAGCACAGGTGACACAACATGTTCCTGACACCTGCCCCTCCGTGCCCTGGGAGCCCCCTGCTGTCCCAGGGAGCCCCCTCCCCTGTCCCAGGGAGCCAGTGGACACTCCAGGCAAACATCCTCACAACACAGTGAGACTGGAGGTCAGAGAATCCCTCCAAGGCATCAGCTGCTTCAGGGGACACAATCCCAGAATAGTTATGGTTGGAGGGGACCTTTAAAGGCCATCTGGTGCAAGCCCCTGCACCAGCAGGGCCACCCTCACCGACCCCAGAGCCCCTGCCAGGGGCAGCAGCCCCGAGGCTGCCCCCTGCCCTTACCCGTGGCGCAGGGCCAGCTTCACAAAGCCTTTCCTGTTCCTCAGGGTCACCGAGTTCTTGCCAGGGGTGCAGTTGAGGGACTCTGCTGCGCCCCCCACCACGATGATGATGGCGTTGCCGCTGCCGTTCTTGGACAGGATGTAGTCGATGCTGTCCCGGTTCACGGGGCAGATACCTGGGCCAGGAGACACACAGGGGTCAGGCTGTGACACTGAGGGGACCTGAACTCATCAGCCACGCTTGCAGCACAAAGTTCGTGCCTTGACTGCAAGCTGACTTGCCCAACATCCCCGTGGTCACGGAGGATGGTGTGGGTTATCAGGCAACCTGTTCCCCGACTAAACAAGCAGTTCATAGACCTGGAGCACTGGACTTCATCATAAATTCCACCACCAGCAGCTCTGAAAAGGTTTTCTTTCTCAAAAGACTTTAGTAAGGATTTTGTTCTGCACTTAGTGATGCCAAAGGCACAAGTCAGACCTCTCCCTGTGAACTTTACAGTGGGATCTGGTTTACCTTTCTGGGGGAGGAAACCAGTTGTGTTATTTTGGTGGATGAGAGTCTGAAGGTGAGCAATTCATCAGCAGAACTAAGAAGTGGTACAGGCTGTCCCTTGGGAAAATACTTTAGTGATAGAAAAAGAATAAATGGACAAGCCTTTGAAACAGATCTATGAAAGCACTCTAAAAAAATATTTATTTTCCTGAAACAACAACGTTCTTACATGGCAAGAATGCAATCCTTTGCTGCCCTGGGAAGCAAAAGATATATGGGACTGAGTGCTTAGTCTATACTCTGAGAAGGTCTTTCCCTCTAACCCACACTGAAAGGAATAGGATTCCTCTTCAGCACTACAAAGCAATCCCTGCCCTAAAGCACCAGTCCCCACTCCAGGGAAATAAAAACCCAGTGAAAGAAAGTACCTTTAATTTCTACAAATGCTAAGAAATTTCATTCTCTGCACTTTTAACACTTGCTTTTATCCTACAGTTGTTGCCAGAGCTTGCTCCTGCCTCACATTTTTAGGGAGGATAAGCCAAGGAGAAGTGAGATACCATCATTTATGTTCCCATCACACAACACATCTGACCTGAGTGCTTCAGGTCACCGCCCTAGGAAGGACAGCATTACACTAGTTAATTTTAGAAGCTGATTTTGCACATCTCATGGCATTTATTACTTGAACCAAGAACTAAATGATGAACGGGCCCTGGGGAATTAGATGGAGCAAGTCTGAAGGCCTTTATGTCTATCTGGGCACCAGGGTCAACAGCTATCCCAGCTCCAGACAACAGGGGAGCAGACCATGCTTGAGACAGATCAGCTGGATTGCAAGATGAAAAGCTCATTTTTCTCAGCACTCCGACCACTTTTCCTCTGAAAAGCTCAGGCTGTGCTCACTGCTCCAGCCTTCATCCTCCTCCCCTTCTCCACACTAAACACACAGCCCTGGCTAATGGGTCAGCACGGATTTATGTCCAGCCCTTTCCCAGTTGTTATCAGGAGTTTCCTGCTGCTCACAGCACCAAATCTTGCCTCCAGGAAATACAAGACACAGGGACAAGTGACAATTGCTGAATTCTGCCCTTTAGCACATTCACACAGTATAGAGGATTTTCTGGCCATCCCCTCATGCCTTACAGGATCCCTGCTGCACCCTAACCTCTAGTATGCTGTAAAATATTGTAAAAGTTGTCAGCAGTTGTAAACCAACTAACTGTGTATTGGTACAGCATTAGGATTTGTTAGAATTTCACCTGAAGGGGTTCATCCACAAAACAAGGATTGAGGGAATTAACAGTGATGTTAAAGCCTTTGTAGCATCACTCTTCAGTTCTAGGGTAGGAAAGTGCAGACCAACTATGGCTTTCAGAAGGTTAACTCTGTCACACCCATAGCTTTGCTCAGCTCCCAAGTACAGAGGAAGCAGAACTCCCCACTGGTTTAAGCACAATGCTCAGGGATAGCCAAGCCAGCAGTGATGCTGCCAACATCTACTTCCACTGTCCTTCCAAAGAGAGGGGAGCAGCTCTGGCTGGCCACAAGGTTTGCCTGCCAGTCACACTGAGCAGATTAAACATGTTTTTTCAAAGCATAGGAAAGCTGATACTGCATGGAAACTTAAGCAACACATCACTAGGATTAGAGGAATGACAGCCTGGAAAGTAGATCCAACTTTCATGCACTGCTGTCCTGAGGAATTCCCAAATTACAGACTTCACAAAGCAGCTTACACTACTCTTTTTAGGCAGGGACAAACCTTTTCTGCATCAGATTCATTTAGTTTTACCTCTCTCACCAATTTAAGGCAGTAGTCTTGGAAACAGTCAATCCTAACACGTCAGAGCCAGATACAGCCCTTCCTATGCTCTTCCCAGCCATACTACTTTATGAAGAGATCAGTTTAAAAGTCACTTATTGGTGAATCAGTTGCAGGAACAGAAAACATGGTACGGGGCTGTCATTTCATGTCTGTAAATGTTCTCCCTCACCTCTGAAAAGGAAGCTCAGACCACACAAGAACACTTAAGGCTTTAAACACAGGCCATAACCTACAAGCATTAAAATCCTGGAACCCATTAGAACAGAGCTATTAATGTCATTCACTCCTAATCCCTGTGACCCCTCTCTAGGAATACATTCAGGGCAGGGGCTCTTCTGAACAGCTGGAACCATGGAATGCCCCAGACTCTGCACTCCTGGCAGGCACCGAGATGTGTGGCTGGCTGAAGAGGGCATAAGATGCCTTTGGACAAGAGTACCCTTGAGTTGAGGATGAACTCACAGGAGGGGCAATCACTGCAGCCCAAACTGGTCACATTCATAGAATCACAGAATGGTTTGGGGTGGGAGGGACCTTAAAGGTCATCCACCTTCCACTAAACCAGATTTCTCACATCTATTCACAGCTTCCTCTTGACAACTCTGTGAAAGCAACACTTGAGTGACACCGCCAGGGGAAGTGGTCACTTTGAAGAGAGGAAGCCAGCTCAGAGCCCGGGGCCCAAGCAGGAGGACCTCAGTGTGTTTGCACTCACCACCAGACATGAGGTAGTCCCTCAAAATGGGCATCCTGAAGTTGCCAGCCAGGGTGGCGAGGTACGGCCGGATCCCAGGGAATTTCTGGCTGACACCTGTGGCCTCTGTGCTGAAGTTGCAGAAGGCACCCAAGCCCATAATGCCATGTGGGTGGTACCCAAAAATGTAATTCCTGGTGGTCAGCAGATTGTGGGTTTTAACCAGCTAGGAAAGAAGAGAGAGGTCATGTGAAGATGGGTATTTTCAAGCAATAAATTAAAAATGGGAAAAAAGAGTCATATCCCCCAGGTTTTGTCTCTCTTCTCACCAGGGAGAGCAGCCTAAGAGCTGGGGCACAGGCTATCCTGGATTTCAGAGGCCACTTACACTTCACATTCCCAAGCAGTGGGAGCAGGATAAACAGGCCGGTCTTGGACACGAGAAGCATGCCAGCCAAGCAGGAATAGGGCTGGATTGCTGCAGCCTGTGCCCTTGGCTTCTCTACTCCTCCCCAAGGAATTCTTGCACACCTCTTGCCCAAACCAACCACGTTCTCCAGTCCTGCAGCCACAGCTACGCCTCCTTCCCTCTCCCAGCACATTAATGGCTCACATCCCAGTACGAGTGAAGGAACATAAAAATCACTGTCCCATCACAGAAGCAAGTTTGCTTAATGCCTGAAAAAAGGACCCAACCACTTAATGTGCCTCTTGGCCACTTTGCAAGTGGGATAACATGCAGAAGGGTGGTTTACCACTGGAAACTGTCCCTCCTTTCAGGAGGTTTTGCTCTGGCCTACATGCCAACAGGACCAACAGGACACTCCAAGCCATCCACAGCCACACTGATTCCTGCAGGAGCTGTGAGCGTACTGGTTTGGAGTTGTGCAATATTCCTAACCATTTGCTCCTGTGTTTGCACAGCATGGACACTGCAAAGCTGTCTTAGGCAGCACAGCACAACCCAGGCCTTGGGACTGCTCCTGCCAGGGGAGGTTTTTTGATGCTACAGGGAGCAGCAGCATCTCATGTGTCAGTGTCTTCCCTGGTCTGGGAAAGCACAGCAGGGTTCTCGCATCATCCTGCAAAAGTAGGGATCAAAATTAATTTTTTCCATATGTTAGAATAGTTTGGGTTGGAAGGAACCTTAAAGCTCACTCAGTTCCAGCCCCTGCCATGGGCAGGGACACCTTCCACTGGCCCAGGCTGCTCCGAGACCCATCCAGCCTGGTCTGGGACGCACTCAGGGATGGAGCAGCCACAGCTTCTCTGGGCAACCTGTGCCAGGGCCTGCCCACCCTCACAGGGGGGAAATTCCTTCCCAACAGCTCATCTAAACCTCTCCTCTTTTTGGGCTGCAGTGGTGCCAGTTTTTGCCAGCTGGGGCAGGACCTACAAGCTGCACCTTCAGCATGGGGTGACAGACACCTGCACCCCATCCCTCAAACTGTACTGCAAAGGCCACTCTGCACCAACTCCTGTAGGAAAACCTACACATTTCCAAGACACCACAGCAGCATTTCCCACCCCACTGTCCTGGCCAGGAAGTGTTTTGGCACTCAGTGAGCCCACTCTGAAATCCCACTGCAGGGAGCTGAAGGGCCATTGCAACACACCAACCCAGTGTGCCCAGAAACCTGACTCCCTCCTCTGCCTGTTCCCAGAGCTTTCCCTACAGGGTGCCACAGCCCCCGTGCCATCTCACACAGCTGGCAGTGACATGGGCATGACGCAGCAGCAGGGTCAGCAAGATGACTGCCCCTCTCCACACTTCCCTCTGGCTCCGAGGTCACACAGAGCTCCAGGAAGAGGGCAGAGAGGCCCCCCTATCACACCAAGTCAGCCTTCCCCTCCTTTCCCAATTAGTAGATGACTTTGCTCTCACTCCCCAGGGTGGGAGGCTGTCCCTTATCAATTAGAACAAGCAGGGATCACAGGCTACAGACCAAAAAACACACCAGGAGAATGGGGAGGAGAAGAGCAGTGATATGGTAAACAACCCTCCATCTGCCAGCACTCAGTCACTTGTGGGAGAAACTTCTGCAACAGGCTGCCCAGGGCAGTGGGGGAGTCCCCATCTCTGGGGGTTTAGAAGTCACATGAACATGGCATTGGGGACATGGGTTAGTGCTGGGGGAATGGTTGGACTTGATGATCTTAGAGGGCTTCTCCACCTTAAACAATTCTGAGGCTGTGGCTCCAGGCACACGTGGCTTGGCTGTGCCAGGGGCAGACAGTCCTTCCCAGAGCTCCTGTCAGAGCAGGGTGGTGCTTTCCAGGCCTCATCTTTCACCTGCACCAAGCACAGCTCCTTTAAAAGGAAGCTGCAGGAACAGGGGGCTTGTCCTTGTCACTGGAGCACGAGGCCTCTGCGTGCTGAGCTTGGCAGAGCCACACACTGGCACAGAACACGTGCTGCCCTCCTGCTCCGGCCCCTCCACCACGTGCCAGGACACCCAGATCTCCTGGGCTGGAGCTGTGGGGTTGGCAGTGCCCACCACAGTCCCCCATAGCACTGCAAGGGCATCCAACCTGCCCACAGCAAGGCGCAAGGGGCATAGCTGAGCAGCACGGGGGAATCAGGCACTTGCAGGGCTGAGAGTGACCCTAGTGTTCATACATGTGTGCTCTCCCCCAGTCTGTCCCATGCAGGTTCTCACCGTCCCCAACCTGTCCCACAACACAGGGGTCCACAGAAGGAGGAACTGGGTGGGGGTTCGTCCCTTCTCCAGGTAACAAGAGATAGAGCGAGAGGAAACAGCCTCAAGTAGCACCAAGGGAGGTTTAGATTAAATATAAAGGAAGAATTCTTCCCCCAAAGGGTTGTCAAGCACTGGAATAGTTTGACTTAATCTCAGAGATCTTTTCCAACCCCAGTAATTCTGTGTCTTCCTTCAGCCAAATCAAGCCAGGGCAACCCAAGAGCACCAGATATCAGACAAGTCTGTGCCCTTTTCAGGTCTTGAATCTACTAATGCACAAACTCAGCCCAGGGAGGGGCTGACCTACCAACACCAAAGACAAAGCCTTCATGTCTCCCTAATTTTAATCCAGAAACAGGGCTTCCTGAAGTGCTGTAATCACTTATGTCTAGCCTCAAGCAAGACCAAAGATGTCCCTGCCCACGGCAGGGAGGTTGGAACTACAATGTTTTTAAGAGGTCCCTTCCAACCAAAACCATTCCCTGATTCCATGACTGAGGCTTTCTTTAGCAGGCTGACCCCTCACTGCTGGTTTTCCTGCATGTTTCCCCTTGCCAAGCAGACACTGAGCTGCCCTCTCAGGCTGCCCCACAGAATTTCTGCAGCTGTCATTTGCAACCCTGTTCTGAGCCTCCAACAGGTTTTTCCTTCTGCCTTCAAGGTCTTCTCCAGTCCCACCACAGCTCCTTGGAGCCTCAGTGCCCCCAGACGAGGCACAGTCAGCATGTCCCTGCTGCATCCCAGCTGGACAAGCCATGCTGGGAATGAAGCTGGACCTTCACCCCCTGCACTGACACGCCTGTTCCCAGCTGCTGTCTGAGCCCAAAGCCTCTCCTCTGCGAGCAAAGGTCCATCCCTCTGTCTAACAATAACAGATTTCTTCACACAGACCTAAGCTTGCCTTTAAGAAGCAATAAACCAGTGCAATAGTATTAAAAAAACTAGTGTTAATATTTGAGTGCCAGATACGTCCAGAGAACCAATGTTACCTGTAGGAACAGGACGAGCAAGGGGCACATTCAGTGGTGGAGAAAGGGGACTGCAGAGCCCCTGCTGCCCAGCACCAGGAGCCAGAGAGAGGGTGAAAACAGTGCTGAGCAGCAGAGTGACCAGGGAAGCCTGCAGAGAGCAGAGCTCACCCTGCAGGATCCAAGCAGCAGTTCTAGTGAGCATTAAGCTTGCAAAACACCCCAACAATTGCAATTGGCTGCATCACACCCAGCAGTGCCAGGAAGAAGTTATCTCACCCTCCCAGCAGTGCAGGCCAGGACCTGAAGACCCCTCCAGGTTCCATCATACATAGAATCACAGACTGATTTGGACTGGAAGGGACCTTGAAGCTCATCTTGTTCCAATCCCCTGCAGGGACACCTTCCACTAGGCCAGGTTAGGACACAGCAACCAAACCCTTCCATTTCCATTCTGTAACTCATGTACAGCTAAGGAGGAGCTTTGCCAGGAAGGCTGCCAAGCCACAGAGTACAGACAAACACTGAAAAAAACAACAAGACACTTTCTGCAGCCATTCCTGCTCTGGCCAGCTGCCCACCCTCCCACCTTAGTGAGCAGGGCTCCCTGCACACACCTGAAGTGCTCACAGCTTGACAAAGGGGAGCCAAAGGTCTGCAGCCCTGCTGCCTGGAGTGCTTTGATAAGCAGCAGCTGCACTCACATGCTCAGGTGGCTTCTTTTACCTAGAGAAGAGCTTTAGGTGGTGGCACTCCCAGCACGGCATCCTCACATCAGCAGGATGTGCTGGGAGGCTGCTGGGACCTGGCTGCTCCAGTCCAGCACCACACACACCCCTGCAGGAGCTTCACCTGTCACTTCAGCTCCAGGACTTCTCACTGGAGCCTCCCTCAGCTGCCTCCTGCACTGCTCGGCTTAAAGCACCATTTGCAAGGCCAGCCACTGAGCAGCAGACAAACTTAAGCTTCCAGTGGCCTAAAATAGCTCATTACTGTCAGAGCAGCTGCCTGAAGCCCCAGAGAGTGTGGCCAACCACTGCCCCTGCTGAGAAACTGAGCCAGGAGCAGGCTGCTGTGCCAGTCTACCTGGGGATGGTGCTGTGAGCTGGTGTCTCCAGGTACAGGTATAGGAGTGCTCCTGGTGTTCCAGACTCGGGTGAGACCAGCCTAGTCAGCACAAACAGCAGAGCCGAGCCTGATTCTGGTGCAGCTGCTCTGATACAGCAAACCAGGGAGGAAAAAACTCTTCCCTGTGAGGTGCTGAGGCCCTGGCACAGATAAGCTGTGGCTGCCCCATCCCTGGGAGTGTTCAAGGCCAGGCTGGACAGTGCATAGAGCAACCTGGGCAAGTGGAAAGTGTCCCTGCCCACGGCAGGGGGCAGAACAAGATGGTCTTTATGGTCCCTTCCAACCCAAACTGTTCAATGACTCTATGAGTTAAAGCTGAGCTAATACCCCAGGTGGTACCTGTACTCACAGGGGCACAGCTACCACAGCTCCATGTGCAGACCTTGCAGGAGCTGGGTCAGCACTGCAGGTGCCCCCAGTGAGACTGTCCCTGGTGTGACCTGCCCTCACAGAGCTCAGGGGACATGTGGCACAGGATGAGCAAATTCAAGCCCAAGGCATTCTGGTCCTTGATACTACTCCTTACAAGAGGTAACATTCATGGGTCATCCTCTAAGATCAGTCCCATAACTGCAGAAAGCCACCTCTCTGCCCTGTGCTTCCTACACAGCTTTGGACAACCCTGCAGCCACAGGCTGTTCCCCCAGCTGGGGCAGGAGCCATCCCCTTGCCCAACCTCCAACCCCTCAGGGACCAGGAAATTGCAGCCATAGGGGGTTCTTAGAAATAGGCTGTGAGAACCAGCAAGAATTTACCTAAACTGAACTTCTCTGCTGTTTTTTATCTACCTGATCTCATCTCTAAACCTACTTAAACACCACAATTGTTTGACAACCTTCTAATATCCACAGTGGATCTGACCAGCACGGGTTGTGCAGAGCACATTTTCATGAAGAAAGGGATAAATAAGTCATCAAAGGAATGGGGAAACAACAGAACCAGCCCTACTGGTGACCCTTTGGAAACAAGTCCCAAGGAAGACCAAGCCCCTTTCAGTCTTCAGCAGTACCAGGGCAGCAGGGTTTGCTGCAGCACTGAAGCCTTGGCATAGAAGACAACACATTTGGGACCACCTTCAACAGCAGAGCACACTCAGTTCTCCCTTAGCCCAGAGACCCAGGCTGTGCAGGCAAAGTGAATTTTCCACGTACACTTGCCAAGAATTGCCTGTTAACAACAGCAAGTTTCACGGTGGACTTGGCAGTCCTGGGTTAATGGTTGGACTTGCTCTCAGAAGTCTTTTCCAACCTAAATGATTCCATGTTTCGTACAGTACAAGAGGTTTGTTCACCAGCAGCACGTTCAGGCACCCCAAGAGTTCAAGGGACTTTGCAAAGGAGGAATCCAATCTAAGCTGCCTTGGCATCCTGCTGGAATTGGCTTCCCTGTTCCTTTCTGATGCTGGACTATCTTGGGGATAGGTAGCTCAAAAGCCATGGCAAGGTCCCTCCCTCATACTCAGGCTGAATAAAACTTGCCAACAGCCTTACATAATAGTCCTTTCAGCTGTGTGCCCTTCCAAAGGGGATCAAGTTCCCTCCCAGCCGAATCTGACCCTGCTCCCTTCCAAGCCCTTCAGCTAATTCTGCAGTGCCAGAGCAGCCCTGTCCTCTGTGTGCAGCATACCTGAACCAGCAGGAAAGACACACGCACGTGCTGAGCATGGCACAAGCTGGAGAACTGCAGCTCTTCCCACTGCTGGAAAACCCTCTTCCCCAAAGCAAAGAGACCCCAGAGCTGACATCACTGCTCCCTGGGAAGGGCTGAGACTTTCAGGGCACAGGGGTCCCAGCTATTTTATGATATGCAATGTGTACCATCCCAGGGAAGCTGTGTTACTGCAAGAGACCAAGACTGAGCTAGATTTATGAGAGGGGAACAGAGTTAGGCTCAGGAAAACATAGAACTCTGCTGCAGCACGGACACGATCACAGAATGGTTTGGGTTGGACACCTTCCACTATCCCAGGCTGCTCCAAGCCCTATCCAACCTGACCTCGGATACTTCCAGGGATGGGGCAGCCACAGCTTCTCTGGGCACCCTGTGCCAGTGTCTCCAGAAGCTGGAGAGCTGAACAGGAGGCCTGGTCTACCTGCTCCAGGACAGACTGCCTGAAGAAGTCTGATAAGGCCATCAGAAGCAGCAGCTTCTGCCACTCCCCCCTTGCCACCACCAGGGATGCATTTCAGATTTTCCAGCCACAGCTGCCACAAGCTGCAGTGTGACAATGTACCTGAGCAATGTCCTGCTTACAGATCAGTGCCACAGACTAGTGCAGGGACAGCAAGACACTAAACAGTTAAGTCACAATGTAGAGTTAAACTGGTACTTACTCTGATTGGAAAATAATCCCTGAAGTACCGCCATATAGCCCAGTTTCTCACCCACTGGGATCTTCTTCCCCCTGAAGAGGAAAAAAAAAAATGAAAAAAAAAATCATGTTCTTATAGCTCTTTCCACATGGGTGCCCATCCAAAAGCCCAGAGGGCTCCAGGGACTTTGCTGTCTCACCAGAGCAACCAACACCTCATTCCTCCCAGTGGAACCTGCACCACCCACTAAAATCAGTGGTGGAGCCAACCATGCTCTGCACCTCAGGCTTCCAGCTAAAAAGGTCTGACTGCAAATTCAGGGTAGAACCTGACCTGGGAATCAGCTGTACTTGGGCAAGAGACAATTCAAACTGGAAACACTCAGATTCATCTTTGGGCAAGGCCAAGATCCTGGATGATTTCAGTCATCTTGAAGCAATTAACTGTGTTAATCTGGCTTTAGAGGGAGCTGCCAGCAAAGCTTGCACCTATTCCTGCTTTCCAGACCCAGTTTGTACAGGGTTTTTTTCCCTGAAATAAAGCCTTCTGCTTAATTTGCAGCAACACTGATGCCACAGAGGAGGCACATCTTAACAGCCACATCATCACCTGAACCTTGCAAGAGCTGGAGAGGACAGCAAGGTCTCGAATCTTTAGGTAGATCTTTCTGAACTACAGAGAGAACCTGAGCCTTACAAACACGTTGCTAAAAGCCAGCAGTGGCATAACCTTAATGAATGTTATCTTGTGTTGCCCTCAGCATCAATAAAACCCACAATCACTGCTTGTGCCAAGGGCTGACATTTAAGTGTTTCACTGAATAAAGCTTTTGGTCACTGATTCAGCCAAGTCTCACTAAGAAGGGAAGTCACCCATCATAAGGAAGTGCTTCTTTGTCCCAGTATGGGGACAGGGACACTAACAGCAAGGATCTGTTCTGCAATATTTACCTTTCTTTGGTGTATTCCAGTCAAACACCAGCCAGGCTAAATAAAGAGCAGCAATCGCCCAGCAATCTGTGCACAGGATGTACATGAGGATTAAAGTGCAAGCAATACCTGCAGAGGTTCAAGGAAGACAAGAAAAGGTTGCATCATGTTTTGGTCTACATTTACACCCCTTGCCTTTTGGCCCTTCTGTGCTGAAATCTCAGCCTGATGTCATTAATCCCGAATCAAACTGAATTTAACCAAACCCCCTTATGCATGACTGAGGCAGCTGCCTCTAGAGCTTTGGAGAGCCTCAACCTGCCCTTCATGGTGTCTCCAGATGTCTCTATCATGTTTCCAGGTAGGGCAGCTGCTTCACCATCCAAGAACAACACTTGGTGACTCCACTCAGCACCTTTCCCCAGTTTAATTCTCAAGAGATGGGGCAAAGCAGCCTGAGTCTTGTCTCGTTTCACATAACCCAGAGACAAGCAGGCTGTGCTGTTCTGCTGGTCCAACACAAACACTTCTTGCCCATCTCTGGTACCTCCTGGAAGGAGACCAAGCCAAGAGGAAGGCACTCCTCTTGCAATCACTTGCATCAGACTCCAGTTGCTTCTAAGAAATCTCTGTGGATGTTCCCATGAGTGACCCAGGTCAGATTTCCAGCTGCTTCAGTCTGATTTGCAGGGTAGACACAGACACGAGTAAAGCATCAGTTGGTCTTTCCACGGCTCCCACGATTTTCTCAAGTCAGGTAAAGTCATTTATTGTCAAAAATATCAAAGTATATAGTTGTGGTTTACAAAATCCACACCCCCCTGCTGCAGTGCAGTCCAGGAATTAATGCTCATGTAAAAGCTAACATTTTTCACTTGAATTCTGGAAGAATTTTAAAGCAAGAAATAGCTTTGCTTTAGGGCAAAAGGTGTTACTTACCCATGACAAGGAAAGTCAGAACCCATTGCAGCACAGAGATGATCTGGAGTTGTTTCTCTACTTTGCATTTCGACAGCCAGAACAAATCCTGCAGAGCAGAAAGAATATTCGATCCTGTGCCTAAGGAAAAAAAAATAGAATAAAGTTATATTCACACACTAAGCAAAGGGAACAGTATTTTCCTTTCAAATAGAATCATAGAAGGAAAGGTCAGCTCCAGCTCATAAAATAGATTTGAGATCAATGTGCAGTTTCCTTTTAGAACAAGGCTTGTTAAACACTGAGCTTTCCCACCCTGGAAGGGGAAAGGTTGCCATGTGCAAACATGCAGCTCCTTGGGGAATACCAGAGGGGATTAAGGGGTAACACCAGCTCCCACCTGAGCCAGCCTCCCTTCACTTGCCCATAAAAGCAGCGAGGATGTTAACACAGGCCCCCAGCACACACCCACCTCAAGCTGCTGGTTCCTGGAAGTGGTGCTCTGTGAGAGCAGAACCCACAGCTCACCAGAGATGAAGATCAGCTGCCTCCAACCACAGGCAGAGCCCAGGCTGTGGGCTGAGCTGCTCCATGCACCCCTCACAGCCCTGGTGCACAACCCCCTGTGCTGCTCAAGGAGAGCTCTGTGCTCCAGCACAGCCCGGGACATGGTCAAGCAACACCTCGACCCACAGCCCCGAGGACCCACAGCTCCACAGGCAAGGAAAACCCTCTCCAAAGCAGGAAATGGGGAAGGAAGGAGCTGGAAGCCACTGTTGTAGGAGCTTAAGATATTCAAGTGGGGAGAAAACCAAGTAAAAAAGCTGAAGTGAAAGACTTGCTTTTTATATGAGGAACCACCCACTGGTTTCTGCCAATGTACTCAACAACCTCCAGAAAGAAACACTTGCAAGTGGGTTTTCCTTCCCTTCTCTTCATTACTTCATTTTACAAGCACTATAACAATCACAAATAATAAAATGCAAATCAAACTCAAAACAGGTATATTTACATATTCCCCTTTCTGCTTAAGGCTCAGCCTGTTACTGGAAGGAATATGAAGGGAGCCATTTCACTGAATGGGTTCAGCCCTCGCTGCCGTGTCCCTGCCAGTGGTGACAGCACAGCAAGTGCCCACACTGACCCCGTGGCACTGACTGACAGCAGCTCCTTCTCTGGTAAAAGCAGGCACAGGATTTGGGGGAGTTCCTACGAAGAAATTTTCACTGACACTTCCCTCAAATAAGTGAAGCAACTGTTTCACAGGAACAAGGGTTGATTTAGATTAGATAAAGATGTTTTCTTACTGTGAGGGTGGTGAAACAGTGGCCCTGGTTACCCAGAGAGGTGGGAGATGCCCCATCCCTGGGGAGCCACACCAGAGGCTGCAGCCTAAACCTGGAACCAGCCCACCCAGTCGAGCCCCCTGGCTCTGCTCAGCCCATGGTAAGTGAACACTTAGAGCTGTGGACTGGGCATTAAGTACTCCAAGCAGACCAAGTTTTAGGCAAGGATAGATCACATCACCTCAGTAAGCTGCGACCTCCAGCACTAATCCAGGTTGAAGCAGAGCTAGAGCTGAAGGCAGTTCTCTACAAGATAACATAATGCAGTATTAAGTCTGAAGACTACAAGATACAGGTTTAAAGGAAGCTTGTAGTGTCCCTGACCATATGTCTGTGTCCTCAAAGTAAGCCAAGAGTCTTAGATATTATTTGTGATCCACAATAAAAGCCCAGCCCCATGTAATGATATCCTTCCACCACCTGCACTTACACTGCCAAAACATCTTTGACTTGGTAAACCCAACCCTCCAGCCCTGGATCAGCTAAATCCCTCCCCTCTTCCCAAAGAGAACAACTGTTTATCCCTCCAGATGAGAATTTGCACTGCAGCATTTTCTGGATGCTTTAACACATGGCAGGCATTGCCAACCCTGTAAATAGACAGTATTGGGTAGCACAAGTCAACTGTCAACTTGTTTTCTTAGCCACATTAAGCTTTTTGTGTCAACTCCTGGGGACAGGGAGAAGGCACAGGCTTGGCTGCCAGCTCGGAGCACCTGCCCTTGGACAAGTGGTGTCCCGGGTCAGTTATTTGCTGAAAGCAGAGACATCCTGCACAGAGAACAAGCCTCCCCACTACAGAAAAGCCTGTGGTTACCACAGGCTGAATAGTATTAACATTTCATTCCCAGTTAAGGACATGAAGAAAGTCCTATGGCAATGGACAGGCCTGGGGGAATGGACAGAATCACCTGCAAGTATCCACCTCTGCATCAAGACTGCAACCCAGAAGAACCCAGTGCATCACCTGGGTAATTACAGAACTCAGTGCTGGGACAGCCCTTCCCAGCCAGTCCTGAGCTAGTGTACATCAGGTCAGACCTGACTCTGTGTACTCAACCCTCCACACAAGCCTTGCCTCCTTTTCCCTCCAGCTGCAGCAGTCAGGAGGCTTTTTTGGGAAGACCCTCCCTGCTCTGGAGAACCAGGCCAGTTCCTGGTGTCACAGAGCACAAAGCTTTGACAAATCCACAGAAACGTAGGGGGTTTGGGCAGAGTAACCCAACACTGACACTTGTGTTCAGGTAATTTAGATAAAAACCTTTTGAGGGCTCACCTGTGGGCACCCTTCACATACTAAAACCCCAAGGCATTTTCTGTAACTTTCAGGAAATAGATTGTCCTGATAAGAGAGTTTAACAAGGCCCAGAAGACAAAACCACTACTAACTTTGGGACAGGAGGATACAAAAGGCTGGTATATACAGCATCCATTTCTACCAGCCTTCTCCCAAGGACACATTTTGGATCCAGAGCTGCATGTGCTGCTGCTGAAGATGGTTGGTTGTCCTGTGCTGGCCACCAGCCTTCCAGGGCAGCCCAGGGACACCAGCCAGTTGCCCCCCACTAGTGATGGACCCTCTGCACTTCTGTAAATTTAATTCCAGCAAACAAATACAGGAGTTGCTCCCAAGAAGATCCTGGAATCAGTGAGGAGTTAGCCCAAATATTTGACTCATATCTGCAACAGGGACTCAGCCAGGGACAGTCCCTGTTGCTCTTCCAGCACAGTCTGTTGCAGATAAAGTCCTCAAACAACACAATTTATCTGGCCAGGGAAGCAGAATCAAAGATCCCTGCAATGGAAGTAAACAGGACTTCACACCTGGGCACCACAAAAACCCAATTCACAGCATTTAATTAAAAAGCAGCTGAAGAAATTAACTGAGAGGAAGTACAAGTGTTGCAGATAAGTTAAAAATACCCTGAAAGCCTGTTAAAGCCAAGCTTCATCTGCCACCTTTTCCAGACAATTAGCATGTTAATTCTTGGCCAAGAATTAAACTGCATCACACAGCTTATTTAGAGGAAATCCAAGTTAGAGCCATCAAAGCATAAGGTGCAAATGGACATTCTGAGCTACCTATCTGGCCCGGAAGCTGAAATTGGAGGCATAACAAAGCCAGATAAGATAAACAGACCAATACCTGGGCACTCAGGATGACCCAGCCCTCCATGCTAGAGCAGGAGCCCACACAGCAAACTGCCATATCCGAGGGGACACCTGTAAAACCCCTTGGGCAACACAACTTCTTCTGTCTTGGGTTTACTCAGATGTCCCAAGCACAAGCATGTTCACTAGATAGGGAATAATTTGTTAATAACGAGTATCAGGACAGGGTACAGCTTTAGAGCAGTCTGCTCCTGCCCCAGGAAGCTGCTCAACACTCCCATATTATCTGCAGTGAAGTGCCTACAACTGCAGATCAACAACATCATTGAAAGGGACATGAAACAACGTTTATATCCTAATATTTATACGAAGGAGCTGCAATTCTGCAGACCAAATAAACAAACCTTATGACACGTTAGTTGTACATGTACAGCACTGAACTCAGCCCTCAAGTCTCCACACTCACAGCTCTTTGGGGGTTAAAGTGATGTAATCACAAACTCCAGCTGCCCCAGGCCAGCCAATACATTTAGATTTAAGGCAGCTCTGGTGTTTGCAATA
This sequence comes from Anabacerthia variegaticeps, assembly GCA_035583185.1. Taxonomy (NCBI): domain Eukaryota; kingdom Metazoa; phylum Chordata; class Aves; order Passeriformes; family Furnariidae; genus Anabacerthia; species Anabacerthia variegaticeps. Next base: position 15,557,840 of record JAWWEW010000001.1, on the reverse strand, counting down.
GCAGGTTAGCACCCAAGGAAGTTCCCCTGCACACACCCAGGGATGGATACAAAGGCAGATGCCTGCACGTTGGTTTGTTTTGTTAGTGTTTTTTCTGCTTAATTCGTTTTTGTTTGGGCTTTTTGTTTGTTTTTAAACAGGATCAGACTTAATTCAGAGACATTCACAGGCACTGGGGCAAAACCACGTACCAGGAGAGCAGTAAGACTGAAGACTAAAGGACAGCATGAGCCACTCAGACACTCACCCCACCTAAGTCAGCACCTCTTACAGGCAAAATACTTGGAAAAAAATATTCAAGCAGGTGGGGGAAAAAGGTCTAGTGGGCTTGTTCTAGACATCCTCTGTAGAGGAGACGTTATCCAACGTGGTCCAGCAGTACCTGAGGCCCCACCAATGAACCGCTGCACCTCTGCCAGTCTTTGATCTGCAGGGTCCCACATCACCATCCCCAAAACCCAGCCCTAGTCAGAGCTCCTCCGGGAGCCACCGGGACTCTGCTTTGAAGAGCCAGGCTTTGGAGCTGGTCCTGTGCTCTGCTGCCCATGGCCAGGCTGCAGCCCCGGCCAGGGCTGTGTGGGGGGATGCTGCCACCACCAAGGCAGCATCTCCTGCCTCCCCGGGCAGAACCATACCAGGAAACAAGTTAAAAAGCACAAATATCACTGCAAGAGCCCCGCGAGGTGCCTCGGAGGAAAACTGACCCGAGGAGAGTTAAGACAGCTTCCCATCGCTAATCAGGATTATCTAGAGATGAGGCCAATCACTGTCCCTAAACCACACTCCATTTTGAATTATGCACGTGTCCCAGATCCATCACTAACATGCCAGTGCCAACAAGGTGGCCGCTGAGGTCCCAGGTCAGCCCTACATATTTTATAGGTCTCCTGAATTATTTATTCTGTGCACTTGGCGTGCTGCTAACTCTCAGTTTAGCAGTTCAGGTGCCGCTAATTCAAGTGACCTCCCTCAACTCAAAACATCACTTGTCTTCTGCTTGTTGTGTAAGCAAGGGAAGTTATTTTAAGAAGCAGATCTGAGCGCAGGAGACACATGCGGGTCTTGTCTCCAGTCGGTCCACAACTGATCCTTCAGATCCATCTCTAATATCCTCCTGGCAGAGGCGAGCACCAGCAGCTCTGCTCGCAGGACGGGGCACGACTCGGTGCGAAACCAAGAGCTCAGGGGTTAAACTCACCAGGTTCAAGTCCCTTCAGCTCCGCTAATGACTGGCTTCATCAACAAGCCATTTCACAGGTCTCTCCATCCCAGGAGGAATCAGCAGTTTGCTTTCCGAGGGCAGAAAGCCTTTCTCAACACCTCAAGGACCCTCCACAAACCACTGGCTAAATCGCTGTCCAAGCGCATATTCATGCGAAGCCCCGCTGTTTGCAAAGCCTGACCGCGGGCTGTGGGCAAGCACCCCTGAGGACGGGCACAAAGCTCTGCTCAGCAAACCACCTCGACTCGCCGAATTGACTCCCTCAGCCGCTCTTCCAAGCGCACAAGGGAGCCGGTGCCTTGGGATTTCCTACTCTGCCTCCCCAGCCTTTGCCCGACGTGTCCCGGCGCGCAGGGGAGCGCTCGGAATCTGCAGCGGCTCTGCCCACGATGGGTGCCAGCCACTGACACCCTCCCCACTGCTCTCACCGCTGACTTACCTGCACCCAGAGCTGCAAAAAGCCAGCTTGGAGGAACTTCCTACCACGAGCGCTTGCTGAACGTCGAACCCTCAGCTCCCCAGTGTAAAGCAACAACAAAAAGCAACGTGTTGCTTTTCCCCCCCTCTCCTGTTGATGTAGGTGTGGGAATGTAGGATTACAAAACTGTCGGATTTAATGAACTTAGAGGCCTTTTCCAGCCTAAATGATTCTGCGAAAATAAGGCTGCGACTGAATCTTGCCAGCCATGCTGTGTTTAGAAACTACACTTCTCTCCCTACCACCACAAGAAGAGGGAAAAAGACTTGTTTACAAGCAAGTGCCCCAAGCCCACGTTTTGCCAAGGTGCAAACTCTCCCGGACCAGCCAGAGGCGTCTCCCGCAGCCCCCGGGGCTCAGCCCAAGCCTGCGAGCTCGCTCGAACACAAAACCTGCGCAGAGACCTGTAATCCTCAGCCCAAGGAAAGCTGCAGGCGCCCCCCCGCCATTGCACATCGCTCTTCCCCCTCCTTTCCCCCTTAACCAGCCGTCCCTGCAGCCCCCAAAAAGGCTGGCATCGCAGGGGTGCCCGGCGCGCTCCCAGCGCAGCCCTCGGAGCCGGGAGCGCTCCCGCCCCGCAGCATCCTCATCCTCACGGCCGCCCCCCGTACCTCGCAGCACCCCGGAGTAGGCAGCGATGATGGTCTTCATGGCGGAGGGGGGGTCAGGACCCGGGCACGGCCATGGGATGGAGCAGCGACCCCCGCTCCGCACCCGGGGCAGCCGCGAGCGGGGGGAGCGCCCGCAGCGCATCCCTTTATAGCCCGACGGCAGGAGGAGGAGGAGGAGGAGGAGGAGGAGGAGGAGAGCGGGGAGGGGCGGGCCCGGCACCACGCCCCGGTCCCTCCGCCCGGGAGAGGGGTGGGAACGGGGCTCTTGGACCCTGCGATGCTGCTTTCGGCGTGGGATGGAGATTTGGGAGCCGGGGGAGACAAGTAGGCAGGCTCCGCCATCCCCTGTGCGGGCGGTGTCATTCCCTGATTTAGAAAATCATGGAACGATTTGAGTTGGAAGGGACCTTAAATCTTGTCTTATTCCAACCCCCTGCCATGGGCAGGGACACCTCCCACTAGCCCAGGTTGCTCCAACCTGGCCTTGAACACTTCCAGGGATCCAGGGGCAGCCACAGCTTCTCTGCCCAACCTGTGCCAGCAGAAATACCCAAACCACCGACCAAGCCTGGTTTTCTTCTCACATATTTAGGGATCTATTCAAGTGATCCATAAGAAACAAAGGGTTATTTAGGTTTGAACCAAGGCTTTAATGTAGCTGCATTCTATAGAATTTTTGAGATGGGGGCAGATGGATCTGTCCAAGTTTCCATGACATTAAACCAGGTTCTTTATAACACGGTAATTTCCAGCCCAGCTGGTAAAAGGGAGACTTTGTGACAGCTCTGGGCAAATTACCAGGCCACTATCCCTTCCCTAATCTCGTTCTCCTCTCCTGCAACTGGCAGAAAATGGAGTAATCTGTATTTAAGAAGCACTTCAACATCCCTCAAGGAAAAGCCCGTGGAAAGGAGAGAGCAGGTAGAGCTCCTCACCTGTGGAGCACAGGTACCAATAACCACCGAAACACCCACGAAAATGTGTCAACTTTTGACTAGTTTTTTGGGTGGGAGCAGGATCGTGCCCAGTCGAGTCAGCACCTTTTTTTCCAACATCTACTTTTTGGCTCAGAGAGATGTGACTACCAGTGTGTTTCACAAAAAAAAAAAAAAGTCATATTTTCTGCTGTGGTGAGCTTAAATCTGCACTTCAGAGGTGAAAGAGTGGTTTATTTTTCTTATCCATCCCCTGAGGCATTCCCATCCCCGTCTTTTTGAGTCAAACTGGCACCAGGACTTGTTCTCTCCCCATTTGGCCATAGGGCTGCGTTCCAACACTTGTAGTGGCCTGTTGAAATCTGTATAAAAATGTAAAATTGCAAGAGCCTCTCTGCAGAAAGGGTCTTGCCCAATAGGGCTTGGCCAAGATCTCCAAAAGGGAGCCCAGAACAGAAATAAATCACCTCTACAGTACTGATGAGTGAAAGGGGGACATTCTCCTGCCTGCCTGTGTCCCCTGTAGAATTAAATGAAGCTATCTGCAAGCAAAGGACGGCTGAGGTATCTCTTCTTATTGTAACTGAAATAAAAACCTGCAAAAAGTCAGACAAGAATGTTGTGACAGCCTGAGAGAGGCAGAGAGAGAAAAGTTTGTGTGCTGGGATCACCCTCTATCCAGACCTGTCATCTTTCTGTTGACCCACACACACCTTCTTATACACTTTGGTGCAAATTCTCTGAATTCTGATCACAGAATCACAGAATGGCTTGGGTTGGAAGGGACCTTAAAGCTCATCCAGTGCCACCCCCTGCCCTGGGCAGGGACACCTCCCACCAGCCCAGGCTGCTCCAGCCTGGCCTTGGACACTCCCAGGGATCCAGGGGCAGCCAC
>JAWWEW010000001.1:15538747-15553599 GCA_035583185.1 Anabacerthia variegaticeps | reverse complement strand
AGAGCAGAGGGGCTCCAGCCCTGCAGCATCTCCAGTCCCTCCTCTGGACTCTCCAGCAGCTCCAGGTCCTTGTGCTGGGGGGTCTCACCTGGGGGGACAGAGGAGCGGAATCCCCCCCTTCCCTCCCCTGCTGCCCCTGCTGTGGGACCAGCCCAAGGCATGGAGGGTGTCTGGGCTACTTTTCTTGCTCCATGTGCTGCAACAGCATCCCAGCCTGGAAGATGCATTAATAAAATGAGTAAAATAACTACTACTAGTAAGAACCCTCAGTGCTTCATGGAGTAGCACAGCTGGCAGGAGTAAAGACACAACCAGTGTCATCCCAGGCTGAGCAGCAGCTTCAGTCCATGACTTGCAGGTGCAAATTGTGACACCACATTTCTTGGGAGGAAAGAAAGTTGAGCTCAAACCCTTGACAAGGGAGCTGAGCCCCAGGACAGCCCCTGCCTTCACAAGGGCATGTAGTGACACAATGAGGGGAACGCCTTTAAACTGCTAGAGGGCAGGTTTGGTTTCGAGGTTGGGAAGGAATCCTTCCCTGGGAGGGTGGGCAGGCTCTGGCACAGGTTGGGCAGAGAAGCTGTGGCTGCCCCATCCCTGGAAGTGTCCAAGGCCAGGTTGGACAGGGCTTGGAGCAACCTGGGACAGTGGGAGGTGTCCCTGCCTGGGCATGGGGTTGGAACAAGATGATCTGTAAGGTCCCTTCCCAGCCAACCCATTCTGGGAGTCGGTGGCTGAGCAGCACAAGGCTCTGGCTCCCACCCAGCTCCCACCTTGCTTCTTCCACCAGTACTTGTCCTGCAACTTTTTTCCCCTCTCCTATCCAGCTCACTGAAAATCAGCAAACAGTCCCAAATAATAGATTAGAAATATCTTGGCTCTGTTCCCCCATGGATGCCTTTCCCACCGAGAGGCCACGCATCCAATGCCAGTTCCACAGGGGGCTTGGAAGTGGCCCTGCTTTGTTTTCTTTGTGCTTGGGTTGATGCAGGAGATACACAACCTTGGCTATTATTAACCTGTGTGTTTGGCACCATTGTTCCTGAACAATAACATCCTTTCAAATACCCTACTATTACTCCACCTGGGCTGAAAAACATGGGCTGTGGATAGAGGAACAGGGGCAGCAGCCAGCCCTGCAGCTCCCTGCAGCCAAGAACAACCCACAGTGGGGTCAGACTCCTTTATTTCTGCTTTGCAGGAGCAGCAGAATCTCAGAGCAAAGCAGCAGTGCACCCTTACCCAGTCACATTTTTCTAGTGCACGTACTGAATATTTTGGGCGATGCCTATTGAATAAAGCTTTTGAGGACACATTTATTTTTCCCTTCCCACCTCTATTCAGGGACTGGAAGAACCATTTGCAAGGCGTGGGGAGGATTTGCAGTACTTTGAGTGAGCAGCTGGCGTGTAGCTCTGTTGCTTTGTTTCTGTAGCCCAAAATGCCCTGCTTGCAAAGCATCACTTGTTCAGTGTCTTCACCCAAGGGCCAGAGGTTTGTGTGCATGTAAGAAGCTTCCTGTCTTTGGCTTGTCAGAACACAAGCACCCCAGCAGGGCTTATGTGTCCTTGTAATTCTCCTTCTCTGACTTAAAACCCTAGAGATTTCCCTGCCTGTGCTTAACCCTCTGCTTATGGATTTTTAAGTTCTCTCTTTCAGGGCAATATTATTATTTTTAGTAGATTTTGGTTTCCAGGGTTGATATATGTTTTAAAAACACAGAATTTACAGCTGCCAAGCTACAGCACTGCCATGGCCACCACTATCCCCAGGTGCCACATCCACAGGGCTGTGAAATCCCTCCAGGGATGGGGACTCCACCTGTGCCAGGGCTGGACAGCCCTTTGGGAGAAGAAAAGAAACTTTCCCCAATATCCAATCTAAACCTCCCCTGTCCCACTTGAGGCCATTCCCTCTCCTCCTGTCCCTGTTCCCTGGGAGCAGAGCCCGACTCTCCCCGGCTCCCCTCTCCTGTCATGGGGTTGTGTGGGATGAGAAGGTCCCCCCTGAGCCTCCTTTTCTCCAGGCTGAGCCCCCCAGCTCCCTCTGCTGCTCCAGCCCCTTCCCCAGCTCCATCCCCTTCTCCAAGCACACTCCAGCACCTCCTCTGATATCTGCAGTGGGACTAATTCAGGTTGGAAATCAGCTCTGCTCCCTTAGCAGAGCCCTTGCTGTGCACGAGGGGCATCCTCGTGGAAAGGGAAAGCCCTACATGGAGCAGGAGGACTTTGCAAGCACAAAGTTCGTGCTGCCGAATTGTGCCCCACCAAAGAGCTCCGAGCAGACCTCAGGGAGCTCCAGATCATGCCTGCTGTCACCCCTATCCCCTGCCCTGGGCGATGTGAGTCCTATCCTCAGTGCTGTAAACAACGAGGCAGAGGGTAAGAGCTGGGATTGCACAGGAGTCACAACCCGAGCCAGCCAGCCTGCAAGGTTTGCTTTTGTCAAGTGGCCAAGCAGGAAAAACAGCGACAAGCCCCTCTGTCACTCCTGGAGTGGTTATTTTTCTCCCTGTCATAAATGTGACTTTGGCTGCGTGTCACCTACGGTGTTCTCTGCTCTCCCTCCAAGACACTGTGTCCTCTTGGCCAGCTAATTCAGGCACAGGAAGGCAGGAACTACTCCCATCAGCCCAAAATGCAACCTGAGGCTCCACGTGCCACTCAGGAGGGACACACAAACAGCAGGCTGAGGAAAGGATGCCCCGAAATCTGCCCCTGCCCTGGGGAAGGGCCATCCACCACCTCCCCAGGGCACTTTTAACATGTTGTACTGAGGCAGCAGAAAGTCACTGCAGGGCTCATCTGTCCTTGCCACCTTTCCCCTGCCTGAATGGGAACAGCTTGTGTTCCAGGGGGTGTTTATGGATGTGTGCTGTTGTCACCTGAGCGATGGGCTCACTCTTGTGCTGGGGGGCAAGAGGTTTGTTCCCAGGTCCCCACACATCACCTGCTTCTCCACAGAACCTCAAATAAACCCAAGGGCTGAGCAAGGCCTGGGTTTGGAGGGGGAAAGTGAGGCACAGGCTTGCTGGGGAACTAAGCTGCTGCGTCCTTCTGAACAAGCAGCATAGATTCAGGTGGTTGGAGGAATTTCGTGCTTGGTCCTTCAACCCTTTCCTTAGTCTTGAATTCATGAGCTTTGAAGCTCCTCGTGGTCCCTCCTGCTTCCTGGCTGTGGGTTCTGGTGGGATCCCACAGGTCCTGTTTATTCTTGTGGGCAGGTGGAAGTGTTCTGTCCCCTCGGGTGCACAGCAGTGCCAGCACTCTTTTCTGTCCCTGCCTTTGAGATTGCTGGTACCTTTTTAGGAGCCCAGATGGGTATTTTCCAATGCACCATCACCAGGGATGGACCAGAAACCCCACTCTTCTTCTGTCCACTGGTGCCGTGTCCTCTCTCAGCATGTATTAGGTGCAGGTTGGGGTAGAAGCACCAGCCCTGCAAACCTCCATGCTCAGTTTGGACACAGCCCCCAGTTTTGGTAGCACTGGGGCAAAGTGTGTCCTGTTGGACTCACTGGTTAATGGCACAACCATTCCGTGCCCAAAGCTGGAATCAGCTCTTTTCAGAGCACTTCTTTTTTTTTTGGTTCATGAAGTTAAAAGTTATTTAACGTCATAGAGGTTTTGAAATGTAGCCATTTCTTCTCCTTGCAAATGCACTTACACCACAGTTTTTTCACAAGTGGAAGCAAAGTTCAGACTAAAACTGCAAGAGGGACTTCACAGTGAGCTTTGTGCTGGAAGGCATTAAAACCAAAATAAAACACAGAAACATATCTTTTTAAAAAAAATCCCACCCTCACTTTGCCCCACCAGACAGATAGGAAGATTTATGCAAGTCACGGAGCAAAGCCAGATTTTGGCTGTTGGCTGCAAGTCAGGGTAGAGCTGCCTAGCTACAGTCTAAAATTAGAGCACCTAAAAATTAACTGTATGGCCAAAGAACTTTGGTCCCTGTGCTGAATGAGCCCTGGAGAATCAGTAATAGACAGTCCACCAGCTCCACTTCTAATCCAGTTGCAGAGCTTTTGTGAAATAAGAATTGACACACACATCACCTCCCACCCCCTCAAAAATAAAAGGTGGTTTGGGTGTTTTTCTCTATTATGTTTGCTCTCTTCACAAAGAAGGGTATGGGGGAATGAGTCATGGGAAACTGGTTACATATAATAGGGAAAAAATAGTTTTCCCATGTTGAAAAAGGGGACGGTTCCATGATCTTTTAGGAAGCATCATGTTAGTCTTGTGTCACACTTCTCAAAAAATGAGCATTTTCAGCTCTTGCCCATGATAAAGACTGAATTTTCCTAAAGGCTTCCCCGTGAGTTCCTCAAAGCTCTGTGTTTGCAACCAGACAGTCCCGGGACTGCACCAGCCTCCAAACAGGTGGCGAAATTTGAAATGTAGAAAGCACATCCTTTCTACAGTATTTTGCTCCAGCCCTGCAATTACATGTGTCCAGCTGCAGAAGTTGAGCTGATATCCAAATATACATCCACGTGCAAGCAGCTGTCTCACGGAGATGATGACAGAGTTTTGGGTGGATCCAACTGATCAAATAAACACACTTTAGCCTTCAGAACTGTGGATTGAGAAGGCATGACACATAAAGACACGGAGACAGACAAAGAGAAGGGAATTATCTTCTCTTCCTGCCCATAGTGGATGGGAACAAAAGCCCTGGGCCAGATTACACCCTCGAGAATTTGGGTCAGAACTTGGGCTGGGTATAAATTCTCAGGAAAGGTTGTGGCATCTTCATCATAGAGAGCCTTTAGAGCATTTTAACACTGTGTCTGCCTGGTGACACATGACATGGATGGACTTGATCCCTCCCTGAGATAAAGGGCATGGCCCTGCTGACCTCTTAATACCCCTTCCCAGCCCTGTTCCCTATGAATGCAGTCTGGGAATGGTAATATCAGCTCCATTCTCACCTCCACTGCTCTAAGAGGATTTCCCCCAGGATGTGCCTTAGCTAATAGGCTTCAGAAGATCTTTGGTGAGGCCAGTTTTAGCGTGACCTGCTAGGAAGTGATCAATACTCCTTCCCTCTGGCTGCCCCCAGCGTGCAGTGCTTTGGCTTGGTGCTGGGTTTCGGTGCTTCTAATGCTTCTAGTGCTCTGTGCTGATCAGTACAAAAGAAAGTGAGGGGGTGGGAGGCCTCCTTGCCCAAATAAAGCTTGCAGTGAAGATTAACCTTTGCTGCTGCTCCAGCTGTGCCCAGCCCCGAAGTTTGGCCAGGGAGAACCATCCCCAGTGTGGTGTGAGGGCTGCAGGGACTCCTGAGCCATGGCACTGATGTGGAGAGCACTTTGTCTGTGTCATTTGCACTTTCTGAGGAAGGGAGCAGGTTTTATACTCAATGCTTGCTGGCAGTGGTGCAGATAAAAAGCACTGCTTGCTGGCCCCTGTTCCTCTTCCATTTTAGGGGATCAGAAAACCCTCTTCACCAAGAATTAGGCACGATTTTTTTTCTTTGCATTATTTTTCTCCTGTGCACGCACAATTTTCTGTGAGTGTATGATATCCTGTGCATTCATGGTTTTCTGCAAGCATTTCATAAATCCAAGTGATTTCAAATCCTTCCCGTTGTGCTTCCTATGTGTAATTTTCAGAGCATCTTCCTCCCAGAAAAGGCGGTGTCAGGAGGTGAGCTCAGGTGATGGGAGAAGCAGAAGAGCAGCCCACTGGCTACAAACCAGACAGATCCACCCAAAAAAGGGGTCAATATTTGTGGGGAGACCTGTATTTTTAAATGTGTTTATTGATTTGGGGTTTTTTCACTGCAAAGTGATGGGTTTGGGATGCACTTGCAATTTTGTTTCCTTTCTTGAAAAGGGAAAAGCTCTACGGCCTGAGGGGGGGATGTTTAACATACCACATTTTGGGACTTCACTGAACCAAAAGCAGCAAATCTTCCTCTGAGCAGAAAACCACAAATTTTTCCAGTCATTTGCTGCAACAGCAGGCAACCTTCTAACCCCATTCCCAGGCCAGTCAAACAGCTTTGTGGGACTAGAACGACAGAAAGGCAAAAAAGGCATTTTTTGCTTGCCTTTCCTCCTCTTGGAGAACTAGCCCATGTTTTGTATTCCTCAGCTGTCCGAGGTTTTTTCCGGACCCTCATGAGCTGAACCTGCTAAGTAAGGCAAATCCAGATTAGAGCCTCTCACAGCAGAAAGGCAGGAGAGATCTGGAGGGAAGAGGTGGGAGGAACACACAGGACAGAGGGGAATACCAAGTCACCACACTTTTATTTTCTACCTTATTTTCCAGTTGGGAATCTGCACAGAGGTCCCCAAAAGGGTGCAATTTTAAATTCCTGCAGGACAGGCAGGTGAATCCATGTCTTCTCTTGGCCAAATCAAGTCCAGGCACCGAAGCAGGGATGGGACGTGCTGGGGGGAAACCCACGGTGTTGTTTGGGCTTAAATGGCCCTTGTCTCTAGGTGGCAGCTTGGAGGTCCCTCAGTCGTGTCACCTGTGCCAGTTCTCCTCTGCAGGGTCCAACCCCGGGTGTTGTTTGGTTCGACTGGCTGATCTGGGCACTTCTCTCCTCCTGAGGCTTCTCCTGCCTTGTGCAGCACTGGAGGAGTTTTAATCCCCCAGACAGCTCTGAGGAGGCTGAAATAGCACCAAAGCCTCTGGACTCCCAGTGTTTCACTCAGAGACAGCTCTGGCCTCTTGAGATGGGACCACTCATGGTGCTGAGCCCCCAAACAGACCCCGCTGCAAGGACACCCATGAATTATTGCTCTTAATGTTGTATTTAACACACAGCCAGGCACTGCCCTCTCTCTCCTGGGTTATATAGGTCCCTGAGGGATCAAGGGTATGTCCCAGCCTGTGGATAAATCTGACCTTGAGGGATGCCAGTTATGTATAGCCAACACCCTGCTCTGACCCCTCTTCTCCAGCACCGTAGTCGTGCCCCTCCCCGACCACCCCAGTGCCCCCCAGGCAGCTCCAGCACCCCCTCCCCATTCCACCCTGGGGTACCTTCCTGACCAGTCCTTCCTCTCACTCAGGATGTCATCACCAGTCAGCGTGATCCATCCATGGGTGCATGATCAGGGAGGGCAGGGAAGGCAGGAGAAAAGATAGGAAAGAGGACCTGGAGCCAGGGTAAAGCTTGGAGCATGGTGAACATCAAAAGAAAAGGGCAGGAGAGAAATATGTTCATTTTTCTGGTGCATAAATCTTCTTCCTGTTCAGGCACCTCTGTCCTTAATTAAGGACAATATAAAAAAGGTATTAATAGAAAGCAAGGAAGAAATCATAGCAGGTGACCTGCTTTATTTGACTGGATTAAGTGTGGGATTACAGGAGTGTTTAGAAATGTTGATAAGGGCTGCACCAAATTCTTCCATGTCACTGCTTGTTTTCTGGGAATAGGAAGAATTTGCAGTGGGTGATTCAGACTGACAGTCTGATGGAATAACTTGATCAGGGAGGGAGGAAAGGAATAAGAAAAGAAAACCCAGCGATGGCCCTGTATTGTCAGTTGAGACAGAGTTTTCATTTTTTGAACAAGGAAAACTTGTTCCAAAATGCAATTCTTGCAGATTCAGGAACAAATATGAAGTGCATGTGGGCTGCAGGAATTTTGGTGGCTCCTCACAGGTGGGGAATGGGATGTGGGGAAGAGAAATGGAAATGAAGGGAGACAGAGAGAGAGAAGAAGGTGAAGGTAGCAGGGCTCCACAGGGGGGTGCAAAGCTGGGCTGAGCAGGTGCCTTCCTGCCACCTGAAACCTCCACGCTGCAAAATCCCATCGAGTGCAGAGTTTAATGAAGTTCTGGATATCAAAAAGCAGCAGCTATTTAAAGCCTTGATCAGCTGCCAAATGTGGCTCTCCCAAACCTCAAGGGACAGTTCCTGCCCCACATCACTTCTCCCTTCCCTCGTGTTCTGGCTGTGCTCCTCTCTCCGTAGGAAAAGGTCTCATTTGTAACACAAAGTGCACGGTCCCCACCTGCAGCAGCTGCTGTTCCCATGAGGGGCTGCCTGGCATTCAATCACTCCACTCAAAACTGCTGGACCCCCGGGATGGGCAACCCTCTGGATGAGCCCTTAGCCTTTAGAAATTGAATTCTAACTTATATTTCTAATACAACTGCTAAATAATCTGCAGTGCCAACGGCAGGCTGAGCTCTGGGGGGCCGGGGGGCTATGAACTGCCCACCCTTAGCACAACAAAGGGCACAGGGGCTGGCACAGACAGGTGAACAGACCCTCAGAGGCATGGCAGGAGCCCAGGACTCTGATGGAAAAGCCCACAATTCCATAGGCTTTCTTTCTGGGAATGTGAGCTTTCTGCTAAACTGTGCTTCAAGTGGCAAGGAAAGAGCCCAGAGCAATTACAGGCGTGAAGAGCACCAAACAAAACCATATTTGTTTGTTGATCTAGGTGAATTATATTTAAAAAAAAACCCATATGCATTCAGTAGAAATTATGGCTCATCATCCCATTTCAGAAAGGAAACTTTCAGCAATTCAGATCTGCCTGGAATATCTGGAAAAGCTGCCATCCAAGCCAGAATGGGAGTGTGCTGGGGGTTCACAACATTGCTGTCCACAGCTGGGATTTTTTTTCCTTCTCCTGCTTTGTATCTTCTGTGTGTGCCACGTGGAGAAGAAATGAAAAATCTGGTTCTACACCCATGCAAATGCTGGGAAAACCAAGTCCTTCTCCGTGCTCTGTATGGACCATATGTTAACTGTGGCTATGTTGAGGCTGTGAAATAGTTCCAGAGAAAGGGGGAGCTTGATCTCCATGGTTTCACCTTACTGGAGGCACTCTATATAAATTCCAGGTGGCTGTCTTTTGGGACATTATATTTAGCTTTGTGCTCCTCAAAGAGCTTGGACAACTCGTTTAGGTACTTCTCATGGACTTGATTCACTTCTTGCTCGGAGGGTTTGTGCTTCTTCTGCACTGGAATTGGCTTCCCAACTGGAAAAGAAGCACAGGCATTAGGAGGAGCCAGTGGCAGGCTGTCTAAACATACTGCAGTTGAGTTGCTTCCACTTTACTCAGATTAAAGATATTGTGAAATATCTGGTTTTTAGTAGGAATCAAGTACCCATTTATCTTTAGAAAATCATGTTTTATTCAAGGTAAAACTAATTATTTTGATTCCTAGCACTAGAATAAGCACCTTCCCATCTCCCAGGGGCAGAACTGGGTGACTGCAAGGGACAGGGGAGTCCATGAGGTGCCTTTCTTGCTCTGGTCTCTTACTCAAATTGTGTTTGTCAAGTGACTGAGGGTTTCAACATCATGTAACACAATCCCTCTTCCAACTAATCAAGAGCCCTGGTGATACTGCACAGCTCATAAAACCATTGAGACAATCCAAACAGGTCATAATACAATTAGAAGTAATTGCTGGCTGTCAAACTGCATCAGTGGGATGAGCTGCAGCCTTTCCAAACAGCACCTTTGACTGGATTAATTCCCAGACCATGGGCCCCACCGGTGGGCCAAGAGTGGGGTTGTTGAAATCAGGCCAAACCTCCTCAAACCCAAAGATGTCCTTAAGATCTGTTGTCCCCCAGGGCTGGTCCCCAGTGCGGCCATCAGGGCGTGCCAGGGCTCGGAGCAGCGACTCACCCACGGTGCAGATGGGGCGCCGGTAGGGTATGATCCCAAAGCTGTACTGGAAGATGCCTCGGGCGTGGAACAGGGGCAGGGAGACACCCATGATCTTCTGGAGCCGGTGCTGGATCCACCTCAGCCAGGAGCCCTTGGGGTTCCACACCTGGTCGAAGAGGTCGTTCTCCCCAAAGGAGAAGGCGGGGACCAGCGGGGTGCTGCAGGGGGAACCCAGCGTGGTGGGGGGGATTAGCAAAGCCCAGCCCGAAGCCCCTTTGCCCCTGTCCCAAACCCCCCCAGCTCACCCGTGCTCGATGGCCAGGCGCACGAAGCCCTTCCTGTTCTTGAGCAGCAAAGTGCAGGAGCCCGGCCGGGCGTCCAGCGCCTCCTGCGCCCCTCCAACAATGATGGCCAGCAGGTTCCCACCCTGCGGCCTCTGCAGCACGAAGGAGGCACTCTCCCTGTCAGAGGACACCAAACCTGGGGGACAGAGAGCAGTCAAGGGGGAGCATCTGTCAAACCCACCCCACCGGTGTGCTGGGGATGTTTCCCCCCGTTACCCAGCTCTGGAGGGTGCTAGACTCTTCATTCGCAGAGTTTCCTGCTCTTTGGCAGCCTCAGCTCCCCTCAAAGGGGCTGGATTCGAGCACAGCTCTGCTGGGGGGGCACGCAATTATCCCTTTGCTGTCTGGCTCAGAAGTGAGAAATGAGGGGGAAAAAATAGGGAAAAAATTAAACTGAGAACTAACTGTGCTTAAGTCCCAGGGAAAATCTGCTTCAGTTTGTTGGCAAGTGAAACCATATCCAAATCTGAACCATTCCGAAGTCAGGGAAACATTTGCTTTAGGTCAAAACGTGAGGTTCAGTGGATGCTGCTAATTTAAAGTGGAATGTAATGCAGGATTTGGTCCCTTGATGTTGTTTACTTGCAAAAGTTAGAAATCTTTAACTCAGAAATGACAAAGCAACATTGTTTTGATTATTTGAAAAATTTTAAAATCCTTGTTTCAGGGGCTGAAATAATTTGTGAACTACAACCTCTCTGTGAAAAGGATTTAATCGGCCTGAAAATGAGCTATGCACCCACCTCCCACATTACAGTGATTAAACCTTCCTCTGCCTGGGCCAGGGCTCTCTCATATCTCACTGTTCTGATTCCTCACCATCCAGGTAAATATTTTCCAGCAGCAGGAGCCAGAGTCTATGTGGAAAACAGGGTGATGGATGCCCTGGGCTCCCTCAGATGGAGCTGGATGTTGAATTTGCCCACATTCAGCTGGAGAAGTGGCCATGCCCAAGGCCACTGGGGAGGGATGGAGGTCATCCTGCCAGCCCCCGAAAATCTCTCAAAACTCCCTTTCTCCTCTCCATTTAATTTTTGCCTATTCCATTTCCTATTCCTTTTTGCTACTTCCTCTCCTGCCATGTCATTTTGCAGCAGCATGAGCTGCTATTTTCATCCTCCCACCCTGGCTGCTGCCTCCCTGCAAGCAGAAGATACTTCAGAGAAGAGGTTTTTTCTCCTTCTTTCAGTAACAACCACAATTTCAAGCCTGAATATTGCTTTTATGGAAAGAAAGAAAGACAGGCCCACCCTGCCCTGCTGCTCTCAGTGTTTCTGCTCATGATTTCCTCAGTATTTTGCTGCTACACAGCACCTGGCAGAGAGACCATCTCTGAAGTTGAACTACAGTGATAACGACTAGAAGGGCAAGTTTTAACTTCAGAGAGTTTTTGGGGTGCCACCTGCAGTAGCTGTGTTCATGCATGGGGACCAGTTGGGCACAGATGTGGGGAAAACAGCCCCTTGACTTCTTTTACCCTGGTGTCTTCACTCTGTGTTCCTCAGAAAGGCTCCCACCCATCCCACCCACACTCCTCACCTCCACTCATCAGGTAGTCCCTGAGGAAGGGGACACGGAACCACAGGGAGAGCATCATCAGGTGTGGGGTGATGCCTGGGAAGATTGTGGAAAAGCCCGATGCCTCTGTGCAGAAATTGAGAAAGGCTCCTGCTGCCAGGACCCCGTGGGGGTGAAAGCCCAGCAGGTAGTTCTGCCGGGGGTCCAGCTCCGCCGTCTTCACCAGCTGGACGTGGGGATAAAGCCAAGAAGGGGCCATGAGTTAGTGCTGTCACCTCTGGGGGGAACATTTGCTGTGGAGGGCAGGTAAGGCATTCTTGCAGGGGATGTCCTGGCACCCACCGTGCCTTCTGTTGGAAAAGGTCCACTGGAACAGCTCCATCTTTTCTCACAGAGCTGTAGTTCATTGCCTGTATTTCCATCTCCTCCCACCCATCATCCCAAAATCACTTTTCCGAAGGCCCAGTCCCTCATGTTGCCTTGAGCTGGTCTAGATGCTCTTGGGAACTGACTTTGTACAAAATGTCCTCCAATACATTTTCTAATACGGGAACAAAAGCTGAAGAGTGGTGCAACCCCCATCCCTGAGAGCGTTCAAACCCCATGCAGATGTGGCACGTGGGGACACGGTTGGGCAGTGAATGTGGCAGTGCTGGGGGAACAGCTGGACGGTCTTAGGGGGCTTTTTCAGCCTAAACAATTCTGTGATTCTGTGATCACAGAGCCACCACAAATTTCCAAAGACACTTTTGCACCAAAACCCTGTGCATTTGAGTGTCCCTCGGAGTCCCCCCAGCCCTCGGGGCGCAGTCAGTGCAGACCTGCAGCTTAACCGTGGGTGCCTCTCCCGTTCTGCCATCACGGCTCATTTCCCAGCCATCCAAAAGCACTGTTGACTGTTCCCATGTGCCCACTGAAGAGCCTGCTCCTAATGAGGGGCATGGACAAACAAGGGTCCCGGGTGTGGGGCTGTGCAGGCAGGAGAGGGGCAGATGGCTCTGTCACTTAGTGCCCAGGGCCCCTGCCACCATTTGCTCGGTTTTGAGCAATCTCAGCTTGCGTCAGTGTTTCCTGCATTCACCTTCAGCTTCCAAACAGCCTTTCGTCTCCAGGTGATTTGTAAGCAGGGAGGGAAGACGCTCGGTGTGTTGGAAACTGCTACATGTCAGGGTCTGTGTTGCCCTGGGGAAAGAAGGTCCCCATTTAGTCACAGTGTCTGCTCACATCTGGATGACACAGTGTCACAGTGTCTGCTCACATCTGGACAGGACTCACAGAGAAACCGGGGAGCCTGTGCAGGACTGAGAAGAAAATCTGCAGCACAGAAGAGACTTGAGCGAACTCTCTTACACCACAGGTCATGACCTGTACTCTGAACCACCCTCCACCTTCTGGAAACTCTGCAACACAGACACTTCAGCCTCCTTCTGGATTGTTCCCACTGTCCATTCCCTCCTTCCCTCTCCACCTGCCAGAGGTCAATCTCCACTCCCAGTGATTAGCCTGTAACAGAAAACTCCCTTTGTTCTCTCTGCTCAAATCTGGATCCAAGACACTGTGAAACACTGCCCCAGTTCCTCCAGCTCCTGGAAAGACATGATGAGACCTTCTCCATGCACTGTCAGCCGTGTTTGGGAAATGCATATGCTCTGATAAGAGCCTGTGCACTGTGAGGTTCTCGAGCAAATTAATCCAAATTAATTTTTAACTGGATTAGTTAAATGGCATTAACATCCCAAGTAGATGCTCTTAGATGGAATTAAAGTGCCCTTCGTTTAGCACTTGTTTTGTTTTGGGTTTAATTCATTTTTGAGGGGAATTAAGCTAATTGGAGTCAGGGCTTCTGAGTGACTTTACCAGCCCAGGAGTTCAGCACTGATATATCCAACCTGATTTAATGCACCCTTGACGTATGGCTGGGTTTCCCTGTGGACTGGACTGTCCTGACCCAGAACATGGGAAGACCAAGAACAGGCAATTTCCTGTGTGAGGCTGTGCAGTAATGCACAAGGAAAGGGTGGGCAGGCCCTGGCCCAGGTTGGGCAGAGAAGCTGTGGCTGCCCCTGGATCCCTGGGAGTGTCCAAGGCCAGGCTGGAGCAGCCTGGGCTGGTGGGAGGTGTCCCTGCCCATGGCAGGGGGTGGAATGAGATGGGCTTCCAACCCTTCCAACCCAAACCATTCTGTGATTCTCTCACTCAGCAGCCCACAGCAGGCATCATTATTATCTCTTCAGCCCTAGTCTGGCCCAAACAGATTAATTTTAAACCTTTTGCTATATTTTACACAACATTATAGTGCAGCTGAGCTCAGCCATATATTTGAATCAGAGAATCACAGAATCATTAAGGCTGGAAAAGCCCTCTAAGACCATGGAGTCCAACCATTCCTCCAGCACTGCCAAGGCCACCACTGACCCATGTCCCCAAGTGCCACACCTACACAGCTTTTAAACAACTCCAGGCCAATTGCAGACCTATCATGAGGGTGTAATTTTTTTAGAAAAGAAAAAAAATACTAGAGCAGGGTTAATATGCAGGAAAATGACGCAGAAAGAACTGCCCTGGGCGATGCACTGGACCCTGACTTGGGTCCTTCCTGCTTTTTTCTGCTTCACTTTTAAAAACACCCAAACTCATTCAGATCCTGCCCGACCCTTTGACTCCCAAACCATAAACTAAAATACTGAAAAAAGGGACCAGACCCAGCAGTAGAGCTTTTCTTGTGCATGGGTAGGATCGGCAGAGGGTGCTCCATGCACACTGAGCAGGGCACATCTGGGCTCCGCAGCTGCAGACATCGCACAGGGCACATCTGGGCTCCACAGCTGCAGCACACGGCACATCTGGGCTCTGCAGCTGCAGCACACTGCACATCTGGGCTCCACAGCTGCAGCACACTGCACATCTGGGCTCTGCAGCTGCAGACACCGCACAGGGCACATCTGGGCTCTGCAGCTGCTCAGCCCGAGCCCTCCCTGCTCCCTCCTCAGCAAACGTGCCCCGGCATCCCTCAGCGGCAGTGATTAAAACTGCTTCCCAAAATAAAACAGCAGGCGGCTCTTGTTGCCCCCAAACGCCGCTGCCTGGCCGTGCTAAGTTTGCCGCTGGGATCGGGGAGGATTAGGAGCTGCCTTTAATCTTCCCAGAACATCTAATTCCCCGGGGCTGAGCAAACCCAGTGTACACACAAATACAGCCCAGGGTGCTGGGGCCAGCCTGGTGTGTGCCCCTGTATCCCACTGCCCTGTGCCCCTGTCCTGGTCGGGGCTTTGGGAAGTGAGGGTGTCCAGCCTGGGGAAGGGAAGCATCCAGGAGACCTGAGAGCCCCTTGCAGTGCCTAAAGGGGCTCCAGGAGAGCTGGAGAGGGACTGGGGACAAGGCATGGAG
>JAWWEW010000001.1:15518041-15529529 GCA_035583185.1 Anabacerthia variegaticeps | reverse complement strand
GAGGGTGGGCAGGGACTGGCACAGGTTGGGCAGAGAAGCTGTGGCTGCCCCTGGATCCCTGGGAGTGTCCAAGGCCACCTGGAATAGCGGAAGGTGTCCCTGCCCATGACAGGGGGGTTTGCAAATGGATGCTCTTTAAGGTCCCTTCCAACCCAAACCATTTTATGATTCCATGATTTTGTACTGGGAAAATATTTTGGAGATTATGTGATTCCTTGGTTATAATTATACTTATTTATATATATATATTGTTGTTGTTGTTGTTCGTTTGTTTTCTGCTGTCCTTTTGTGGACCTCCCTCTCTTTTCTCCCAGAGCAGTGGGGAGAAAATCTCCCCCGAGCCCTCCCTGCCTTCACCCAGCGAGCCGCAGCCAAACCCAGTCCCATGCTCCCTCTACTGGTCTTACTGGTCCTCCTGCCCAAGACAGGCAGATTCCACTGTGGCATCCAGGACTGCGCTGCATGTCCTTACAAAGGGACAGGAGAAGGGCCGTCTCTGGGCTGAGCTGGCAGCTAAATTTTAGCATTTTGGTCCGACCCTGCAGAGGTGGTGGGTTATGGCCACAAATAATATACAGAATATATATTACATATAGTTATTACAGTCCTATGTATCATAGAATGACTGTATGGTTTGGGTTGGAAGGGACCTTGGATTGCAGCTCTTCTGCTGCATTGTTCAGATTTGTACCAGCCCTGGTGGCTCTGAGGCAGGACGTGGTGCTGCTCCATGCACCCGTGTAGCCAGGGGGACACCACAGAAAGAGTAAGGGCAGCCACAGGCATGAAAGTAAAAGCAGCCAATGTCACATGGGAAGTCCTCCCAAAAGGACAGCAGCTCTGTGAGACTGCCCAGCCACATCCAGCCTTACCCACCCACCCCCTTCCCCGGCAGAAGGGGATGCTGCCATGGCAGGGCACCAGGACCTCTTGGATTTTGGTCAAAACTTGGCCCTGTGCCCCTGGGTAAATGCTGAGCAACCTCAAGGGCAGGTGTGTCGGGGTATAGACATGGAAAACAGGGGAGGGGGGATTTCCCCAACTGCAGCAAGGTTAAACAGGTGCAAAAAAAGCAGATGGTTGAAGAATGAGGCTGTGAAAATGGTGGCCCACATTTTCATCTGGGTCTTCCAGTAATGTGCGAGATGGGAAGACTCTCCTTCACCACCACCCTGCCAGCCACGAGAGCTGCCCCCAGGCTGTGTCCAGGCTGTGAGGGCAGAGCCAGTCCCTGGAGCCCCCAGGAGCCCGTGGGATGGGTGGCACTTACCGTGATGGGGAAATAGTCCCTCATGTGCCTCCAGACAACGCAGTTCCGCAGGCACTGGACCCGGCGCCCTCCCTTCCTGGGGGTCTCCCTGTCTATGACCCACCACACGACATAGAGGGCACTGAGCAGCCAGAAGCGGGTGAAGAGGAGGGCGATGAAGGCGGCTGTGCAGCACTGTGCTGAAAGAAAAGCCAGCAGTGACTTGGCAGCTGGGCCAGGGCGGCTTGGGGAGAGGAATGGGTCACTGGGAGAGGCTCTGTTGTAATGGGATGGAGCCCAAGCTGCCACTGGGCTTCCTGCCAGATTATTTTAGCAGTGTGAAGGAGGTGGTTTCTTGTCCATCTGCCCCAGCAATGTGAAGAGGAACCAAGCACTACTCTTGCAGCAACCACCAAGTGTCCCCCCTTCTCAAAAGACTGATGGGCCTCACTGCATCCAGAGGGTCCTCATGGAACAGCTCTCTATCCCTTTGCAGTCTGTCTCTTCTCTGGAATCAGACTTATCTCTGCAATGGTAATGGCCTTTTTTCACCCCAAAATTCCTGTTAATACCCCTGATGACACCTGACATTTTGCAATAGCAGCAAACAGAGCACTATGTCTGTACAGTCCCCAATGGCTTTATCCTGAGCTAATGATTCCCTGTTTTAATTGTGCCCTTGATTTACACCCACATTTAAGATTTTACTCATTATTGAGTTTCTTCTTATTGATTTTGGACCCTTTCCTCCACTTCTCAGGTTCCCTCTCAACTCTAATCTTGGCCTCCAGAGGATTTTCAGTCCTTTGAACTTGGTGTCATCACAAATTTTATGAGAATGCTCTATTTCATTCTTTAAGACATTAATGACTTGGGACTTTCCCAAGTCATTACAGGCTTTTCTGAGCTGCTTCCAGTCAGTACTCAGCTTTGACCTCTACCTCCCACTCCCCCTCATACCCTGTGTTTTGGCATGGGAGCAAGAGAAGAAAAGTCTGTGTGAAAAGAAGCATCACTTGGTACATGAAATCCCACCCAAGTCCTACACTGTCTGTCTGCAGAGACTGGGAGATGGTGATGGCCACAAAGCTGCCACCTGGTAAAGCAGATGCCCTAAAGTGTGTCTGGGAAGAGCGGTGTCCTCTCCATCTGTCCCTGTGGAAGCCCTGATACTGCTTGGGAAGGGGAAGACTGAGCTAAAATAAAAATCAAAACACCATTTGTGCAAGTCCTCTGCCTTCCCCAGCTCATGGGTCACATCCCATGTTATATACTTGGTTCTTCTTTGGGTCTCAATCAGAGATCCAGCACCAGGACTGAAGGACATGAGGATGGAAATGCCCTGCTCAGCTTCAGCTTCAGCTCTGAGATGGATTCATCCACACCCTCATCCTCTGAGACCTGGATTTTCATTTTTGGAAGTTACCAGGCACCTGATCCCTCCAGCTCATCTCAGCTAAGGCCTGTCAGAGAAGTGGGATAGGATGCTCTCATTTAAGACCTTCCTGTATCTCCTGTTTGCTTTCACTTAAGGATAAATAAGTAGATCTAGTTTGTAGACAGGGTTTGTTTTTTTTTTGTGTTAAGTCCCTCAGAGCTTTGTGTGGAAAAGCAGGGGGGCTCCAGCTCTTGGAGCATCTCAGTGGTCTCCTCTGGTCCTGCTCCAAACAGGGTCTGATGAGAGCAGAGCAGAGGGGGGAATCCCCTCCCTCAACCTGCTGCTCACACTTCTTTTTCAAATACCACAGACACAAACTTTGCAATCCTCGAGGAGAATTGCAGAGCATGAACTGCAGCCCCAGGGTCCACACGACAGAGCAACACAACACAGAGGGTGCAATTGTCCTGCACCTGGGCACCAGGTCATCAGGTCTGCTGCAAAACTGCCATGCCTAATTCTCTTTTTATCATACTGTGCAAAGCTCAAAGTACATTCTGCAAAATGAAGGAGTTGTTCTGGTCCAAATCCACACACTTATCATCCAGGAGAGGCTTTATCTTGCAATTATGTAATTATTAATTTCTCCCTCGATTCATTTGCAATTCATCTCTTTTTTTCCTTTTTTTTTTTCTTTATTGCAGAGCAGGATTTGCACACAATGACCTTCACTCAAGATTAGTGTTTTGTTGTGTCCTTTTAAAACCTTTTGGTGCTCTGTGGGAAAGGAGCCCGTTCCTGTCCAAGGCCATGGGCAGGGACACCTTCCACCAGACCAGGTTGTTCAGAGCCCAGTCCAAGTTGGCCTGGGACACTTTCAAGATGGACATTGCTGAGGTCCCCCGTGCCAGCCTGGAGTCCCTGGCAGTGACCATCTGCACAGATGTTGCACCCCCGGGCACAGCAGAGCCTGGCCAGGCTGCCCCAGGCTGTGGACTACGCTCAGCTGCCAAGGAATCGCTGATCACCCTGGCACCATGTGCCCTTTGAGACAACCCTGCTGACTCAAGGGGTTCAAAGGCTGGGTTTGTGTGCTGGGACTGCACTGGGTTTGTGTGCATGGGCTCAGCCTTGCACTCCAGGCTCTGCATGGTGTGCCTGGATGGATGTGCATGCCCATGGAGAGCAGGAACAAGGGAGGCAGCAGTGCAGCCAGCATGGGCACCAGCCTGCTGATTCCAGCTCCCTGCAGAAGCCTGGCCGCTCTGCTTCAGAAGGGGGCACTGGGCAGTACTGGGATCCAGTGAGGTCCCCACTCCAAGCCCTGTTATCCCACCCTTGTCCCGTGCGCTCTCCCTCCCTCCAGCGGCTGTCAGTCTGAAACAAGTGGCACCTTTTTCCTCCGTGCCCCTGCCAGGAGCATCCTCGGGAGAGCCGGCAGGGTCGGCAATGCCCCCGTGTCGGGAGGGGTGTGGAGCGGAGGGGCTGCTGCCTCACCAGCATCCTGCCGGGGATGGAGGAAGGAGCCCCCGGCCCCACGCTCAGCTTCTCCGGGGCTGTATTTGCACAGCCACGGGCAGCTCGGCGGGGCTGGCACGGCGCTTTTGGGAGCCCTGCCCTGGCAGCAGCAGCAGCAGCACAAACCTGGTACCCGAGACAGAGGAGCAGCCGCATCCTGCCCACGGCAGGTCCGAGCTCTGTGCCTGAGGGCTGTAAGAGAGCCGACAGGGGTGTTGGACAGCTCCTGAGGTGACATTAACACAGCGAGCTTTTGCAGTTGCTACACTGGGAGATTTTAGGTGGAAAGCTCCAGGCTTGGAGAAATTTTGTAAAATGAACCAAACTGTCTGGAATCGCTTCGTAAGGTTTGGTTCTCTCCTTTCTAATGCGTTTCTTAACTGCTTTTGGTTTCAGACTGTATCGCAAAAGAGCATTCCAGAATCAAAGTAAAATTGTTCCAGGGAAAGATAATAAACTCTGGGAGGTCAGCCGTGGAGGAGGACTGGGGTCAGGTCTCATCCTCATTCAGAGCAAGCCGCATTTGCCCGCAGGATGTAGGGCCGGTGTTCCAAGGAACTCCACATTAACCTACAACCATGGTGGATTCCCCACTCCTGGCCATTTCCTGTCTTCCTGCTGGCTCCAGAGGTCATTTCCATCACTGGAAAGTCAACTGCCAGCTTGCTCCCGATACCAAGAAGGGAAAAAACCTCAAGTGCAAATTGGCATAACAATAGGAAACTCTGGGATGTCACCTTCCAGCCTGGCTCCTGAGGGCTGTAAATGGCCCCAGGGTTTGCACTCCCTGATAACCTGCCTCTGGGTTTCCCATATCCTCCCTGATAACCTGCCTCTGATACTCCCATCTTTTTATTTCCCTAACAATAGGAAATTCCGGGATGTCACCTTCCAGCTTGGCACCTGACGGGCTGTAAATAGCCCCAGAGTCTGCACTCTGATAACCTCTGGGTTTCCCATACCCTTATTTCCCGGTTCATCCTATCCAAAACTGCACGTGTCTCATTTCCACGAGTACCTGATGCCCTCCACACATCAGTGGGTTCGCCTGGGTCTGTTCTCTAGTGTGTCTACCCTAAACCTGCTTGGGTTGGCTTGGAGAAATGTCCTTTAGGGATGTGCAGGGGGGTCTGTATGAAGTGCCTGTTCCCAGGGCTGCAGAGCTGAGTCCCCAGTGCTCTTCCCATCGTGCCACTCCTCACGCACAGGAATGCTCTTTCCCACACCCAACGCCGAGCAGGGCAGCACCTCAGGCAGGGAAAACACTGATCCCAAAGAGCAGAAGAAGCTGAAACCCCACTCACGTTTAGATGCTCCATAAGAGGTGTTGACATTCCCACACACGGGCAGGCAGCCAGACACCTCCCTGGTGCCACCAAACACTGACCAGGTGGTGAGAAGAACCCAAAAATACTGGCACGGGTTGGTCAGGGAAGCTGTGGCTGCCCCTGGATCCCTGGAAATGTCCAAGGCCAAGTTGGACAGGGCTTGGAGCAACCTGGGATACTGAAAGGCGCCCCTGCCCGTGGTGGCACTGGAGGATCTTCCATGTCCCTTCCAACCCAAGCCATGCTGGGATTCTATGGGAAGCTCCTCTGGCTTCTCGGAGAAGGAAAAGGAGATGTGTCTTACCCAGCCCCAGGAAGCTGAAGACCCACTGGACCACGGCTGCCATCTGGAGCCTCCTCTGCAGCGGGACAGAGCGCGGGGCGAACTCGACCTTCATCTTGGGCTCTGCGCCGCCGGCTCGCAGCAGGAGGAAGCCAAGTGAGGTGGATGCAAAGTGCAAAGTCGCCAGTCAGTGTTTGCTCAGTGTTACTGTACAGGGGATTGTGCAAGGTACAGTGGCGGCCGTGGTGTCCCCAAGCACCCTCCGGGAGGAGGGCGACAGACACTGCCGGGACGTGTCACCAGCCTTACACCAAAGTGACTCACCGCGCTGCCAGCCCGGGATGGTTTCATCCTCCTGCCTCCCAAAGGGGAAGTGAACTCCGCTCAGGACCCAGCCTTGCCTTCAAGTTTCCCGTCTCTTTCAAATTTTGCAATATTTGATGCTGGCAGAGAGGATGAGGCACCCGTGCCTCTGAGCCTGGTTGTATTTTCCCTCTGCCCCTCCGAGCCCCGCTGAGCATCCCGATCACCCCGGGATCTTCCAGTGTTTGCACAGCACGGGGGGGACAAGCAGAAGGGACAACCACGGGCAGGTCACTTTTATTTGCTAGTGATGTGATGTGGGTGGGTTTCAGCCTCAGCCGAGGAGGTGGGGAGAGGACAGAAGGGTTTCACAGCTGGGCACAGGGTACACGAGCAACCTCGTGACTCTGCCAGGACACGGATGGAGGGATGGATGGATGGATGGGTGGATGGATGGATGGATGGGTGGATGGATGGATGGATGGATGGGTGGGTGGATGGATGGATGGATGGATGAATGGATGGATGGATGGATGGATGGATGGATGGATGGATGGGTGGGTGGATGGATGGATGGGGCAGACAAGTGTCCCTGTACATCCTTGTACACACTCATGTGGGTATAGAGAAAGGAAATCCTCCCCCTCTTTGCATTTCCACCCCAAAGCGGGTGCACAGTCTGAGCCTCGGTGCAAAGAGCTGCAATTTACTGCATGCAAAAAAAAACCCAAAACAAAAACCGCAAGTTTGGGAGAAAAAAAATCCTCAGAGAACTGTCAAGCCACTCAGGTAAACAAAGAAATCATCTTGTGAGAGGCCTGAGAAAACCAGGGGTCTCGTTGTAACCAGGATACAGAATAATACCGTGAACAGGCTGCACCGAACAATGAGCCGATGAACTGCGAAAGCAGCGGCACAAAAGGCGTCACTGCTTGTCTAAGGGGCATTTCAAATCCCCAAGGTCACCGCGGCCAAGAATTACAGAACAAAACTAAAAAAAAAAACCCTTTTGGCAGGAGCAAATCGGAGATGTTAGCTGAAAAAATAATCCCTCCCCTTTGTCAGGTCCTAGGAACAGGTCGGGGTACGAGGGATTTACATCTGTTAAACCCCATATTCCCCAATCACTAGAACAACGGGGCTATGGTGAAATCCCAAGGGATCTTTTCCTAAAGACAGCGGTTTATTTAAGTGAGCTGAAACTGGTTTAGATTTTGCTTGAATCTCTCCCCATCCTTTGTGCTCCGCTGCAAATGTCAGGACCCTGCCTGCTTTGAGAAAGCAAAGGAGGTTTTTAACTCTTTCAGCGCTGTTGCCTGGACACAGGATGTTTCCTGGTGAGAAACCATCAGTGATTTCCCAAATGCTCTGCAGAAATCTCTGGGTCCAGGGCTCCTGGTCTTCCTGGGATGTGCAATCCCTTCACCATCAGGGAGGTGGACAGTGGGACCAAGGAGGGATTAGAGTGGTTATTAGGGAAAAATCCTTCCCCAAAGAGGCTGTCAGTCCCTGGCACAGCTGCCCAGGGCAGTGGGGGAGTCCCCCTCCCTGGAGGGATTTAACAGCTGTGTGGATGTGGCACTTGGGGACAGGGTTTGTGGTGGCCTTGGCAGTGCTGGGGAACAGTTGGACTCAATGGCCTTAGAGGGCTTTTCCAACCTCACCAATTCTATGACTCTATGAAAAGTCCTTGCAGGGACATCTCTGGTTCAGTGATGATGTTTCAAGGTGCTTTCCATCCAGCAGTCTTGTCCTTGTGGGAGCCCAGCCATGCCAAGGAGCTCTCTTGGTTTTCTCTAGTGAAAATGGTCACACTTGTGCCTTGGGGACACCCAGACAAGTGGGAAGCATTTTCTGCTCCCCAAAGCTTCAGACTAGGCCCTAGAGCAGTTGTATTGCTTATTCCCAAAGCAGTTGTATTGCAGAGTCTCAACTCTTTGCTTGTGGCTTATTATGACAAGCAAAGTCCCATGCCCTGGATTTATTATTAACAAGTTGGCTCCTTGGAAAAGCTGACCAAGGAGAGAAGCAAGGCTCAGCTGGGTAATAAATATTTATGTCCTGCTCTGCTGTGGTTATGTCATTTGCTTTTTGTCTTTCTACTTTCTGAAATCAGGAGAGAAAAATACCTACTAACAGAGGGCTTTGAAATGCTCTGCTTAAATTAGAGAGGGATCAGAGACAGTCAGAAGGAGCTGGGAGAGATGCATCTCGTTGCTGAGTGTAGATAAAAAATACAATTTGTGACTTAGAATCATAGAATCACAGAATCATTTGGGTTGGAAAACCCCTCTAAGATGAGTCAAACTGCTGCCCCAGCACTGCCAAGGCCACCACTAAACCATGTCCCCAAGTGTCACATCCACACAGCTGTTAAATCCCTCCAGAGATGGGGACTCCACCACTGCCCTGGGCAGCTGTGCCAGGGCTGGACAACCCTTTGGGGATGAAATTTTTTCTAATTTCCAATCTAAACCTGCCATGGCACAGCCTGAGGCCGTTTCCTCTCCTCCCTCTGTTCCCTGGGAGCAGAGCCTGACCCACCCCGGGTCCCTCCTCCTGTCAGGGAGTTGCAGAGGCAGAAGGTGCCCCTTGAGACTCCTCTTCCTGTTTTAGGGAAGAGCAGAGCTGTGTCCCTGAAGCGTTGAACTAGCTAAGCAGTAGGTGACATGCCCAAACACTGAACCCTGATCTCTACATCCCATATTGTGATACCCCAGCCAGCCCCATTTTCTGACACACTCAGCCACTCACATACATATAGGCTCTAGCTGCATTCCCCTTGGCTTTCCCTTCTTAGTTATTTATAGTCATTTATCCCATCTCCTGTGCCTTGCATTTAGTCTGGGAACATTAAGTTCCTTTAATCCCTCAATAAGTCATCCACTGTAATCCCTTTATCAGTGCCCCCTGTGACTCCATTGAGCAATGTCCACCCCGGAGCTGGGGAGGAACCCATAAACCCTGAGTCAGAGCTGAAGGCTTTCCGAGCCACCAGGCTTTGCAAGGCAGCACAGTGCCCAGGAGACTGCCCAGGAGACTTCCCAGGCTGTGCATGGAGAGCTGGCCAGGCTCCAGGATGAGGGCTGGGCAGGCTGAACCCAGAGGATGTGATGTGCAGGGAGCAGTGCAAGGAGCAGAGCAGTGGCACCTACAGGGTGCCAGGACAGTGCCCAGCTGCCAGGAGGAGCTGCTCCTGGCTCCTTCAGAGGCCCTGGATGAAACCCCAGCATATGAGGACCCTGTGGGACTTGGTGCTCCAGCAGCAGAACTATAAACACTTCTCAGCCCACTGCTTCTCTCTTCCAGTCATAGATAACCCCCTTTAATCTATCCTAAAGCCTCTCAGTCATTCCAACATACTCCTAGACGTTCCCAGCAAACTAATTTACCCTCCAAATTATCAGAATTATCAAAATTGTCAGTAGGAAACTGAAGTATCTTCTAAGTAGTTGTGCAGTGGTTTCCCTGAGTCCCATTCCTTCCTGACCCATCACTCCTCTAACAGTGTCTCCCCTGCAAGGTCCTCCTCCTCCCCATCACCCCAAACCCACATGATACCATTGTCCCAAGCTTGGTCTCTGTCCCTCCCCAGCTCTGTGGGAGGGTGTGGGTGTGAGAGAACCCTCTTCTGCCTGCTGGGGTTTTGGTTTTGGTTTGGGTTTTAATACAAATTGTTTCAAAGCACAGTATTTCAGATTTTACTCCCTCTTCTACCTGTTTCAAAATCACTCCATCTGAAATCTGGCTCTGTTATGCCAGTGGTTTTCACTAAAGAATTTCATGTCCTTTAGAGCATTTGAATTATTGGTCAAATTCTTCTTTTCATGCACTTCAATTATTCTTTTTATGTAGCACTCTGATATGGATTTGCTTTGGCTCCTTTCCCATTTGGCCTTGAAACGCTTTCCCAACGTATATGAATCATAAGCAAAGTTGACAAGGAAAACAAGAACACCCCAGGCAGAACCTCATTCCCAGAAGCTGTATGTGATTATAAAATAATTTAAGAAGGGAGCGGCCACTAAAAATCTTCTCTAAATTGTCCCCCGTGGTGTTGTCATGTTCTCCTGTCCCTGGAGACTGATGTTGGGGACAGGAGCAATTCAGACAAGCATCACCATGTGGGGACATCTCCTGCAGAGCAGAGGGAGTGTCTGGGACAGCCCTGCCGTGGCAGGGACAAAAAGGCAGCAGTGCTGGTGGAGACAAATATGGGTAAATAGAGCTTTCCTTCATCGCCCTGGGTAATGGGGAGGTGAACACCCTTCACAGGGGGCTGCAGGTGTGGTCCAGGTCTGGCTTTGGAGCTGGAATCTCACCTACATTTAGCCCCCGGAGCTGCTGCCCAGGGTCCCTCTATGATGGAGGAGAAAAGCTCCTGAGGAGATGTGGGGTTCCTACCAGCCCAGTGATTCACCAGGAGCCAGGTGTCTGTCGTTGGGATGGTTACCACTGCATGGGGGTATTTGCCCTAAATAAACCCACCTTCTGCTCCTATAAGGTCTTCCTCTGAGCTTTGCCACACCATTTGGGCAGGATTCTGGTACAGCCTGGTGCTGTGATGTCCTTGGCCGCCCCAAGACCGACATCCCACAGTGTGGCATCACATGGCCTTTCCCAGAAGAGGCTGGAAAAGCAGAAAGCAATTCCTGCTTCCTGCCATGGTGGCTGTAATTTAGAAACAGACATTTTTATTTATTTAACTCCCATCCTCTCTGAGAGAGGTTTGCAGCCAGCACATCAATTCCGCTGATTAGAGCTAATGGATTTTGCCTGACGATGCTTTTCCATAGCTGATTCCTGAAAGTGAATGAGCAGCCATGCTTCCAGATATATATATAACCAGAGATTTCACTGCAGGAGACACTAAGCAATTTTTTTTTCCTTCTGCAGCTTCTAACACCACCCAGGTCTGCCTGCTCTCTGCAGAGCAGCAAAGCCTCCTGATGCTGCAAAACCTCACAAGGCAGCTTTGCCCATGTCCTTTCCCACAAAAAAAGGAAGGAATGGATAGTGCATGACGGAGTGTTTTCTTGTGAGAGGAGCCCAGACTGGCTGCAGATCAGGGATGCTCAAAAAAGGGTTCAAACCCCTTTGTGCACACACGATGCCCAGTCCCCAGATGGGTGCAAGGTGCTGTGCACAGCCCTGTGGGATGGCACTGCTGGGTGCAGAGCTGGGACACAGCTGAGCTCCAGAGAGGGAGCTGTTGCAATGGATTCACATGGGCTTGTACCCACCAGGAACACACTGATATCCCAGAATCACAGCAATGGAGAATGGTTTGGGTTGGAAGGGACATAGCAGCTCTTCCTGCCATGGGCAGGGACACCTCCCAGCAGCCCAGGCTGCTCCAACCTGGCCTTGGACACTTCCAGGGATCCAGGGGCAGCCACAGCTTCTCTGCCCAACCTGGGCCAGGGCCT
>JAWWEW010000001.1:15492782-15507309 GCA_035583185.1 Anabacerthia variegaticeps | reverse complement strand
GCTGTGGCTGCCCCTGGATCCCTGGGAGTGTCCAAGGCCAGGTTGGACGGGGCTTGGAGCACCCTGGGCTGGTGGAACATGGAGGTTGGAATGAGATGAGCTTTAAGGTCCCTCCCAATCCAAACCAATCTGTGGTTCTACGATTTTATCTACCCTTTGTTTGAGAGGGGCAGGGTGTTTGCTTCCATGCACAAAGGGCTGTTTAGGGAGGCATTTGGCAGCTTTGCTAAGGCTGAGCTGTCTCTGCAGTCATTCAATATGTACCTTCAGCAGCAGGAGGAGACACCAGGTCTGCTGGTACCACAAGGAGTGGTTGTCTGGGTAAGTAATGACCATGCCACTCTTGATCTCTGGATGTAATCCACCAGCTGAGAAAGACTGTCTGGAACTTGAAGTCCAATTATTTAGTTTGTTATTTAGGCTTTGCAAGTAGCACCCGAGGTCCTGCAACAGAAATGGGGAGCTTTAAGTTGCATGATTCCAGCAGGAAGGGTGTGCCAAGACCTCAGTCTCTGGTGGTTTGCAACTCATTTCCAGTCTGTTTATTTGCTGGTTTTTTTTGTTTCCTTCTTTCCCTCTCTCCTTTTGTAGTTTGCTGTTTTATTTGGTTTATTTCTTTCTGGTTTACTTTTTCGTTGTTTTCTTGGGTTGCTCAGTGCCTTTCTCCTACCCAGATGTCACTGCTCAGTGTCCCCAGGTACAGTATCCACATAGTTTGGCTCTGTAGCTAGCAGGTGTAAATATTTTTAGTCTCCTGTTTACTCCTCATTTCAGCCTTTTCTCTCCTGTTTAATAAACAGTGGTGCAGACTGTTGTCATTTGGAGATGAGGTCTGTGTTTCTGCTGAGACTCAGGAGTCATGTTTGTGGGCATTAAAGATTCACTGTGAGCCCCTCATCTCCCCTTTGATAAACCAGGATGTCCAGGTTCCCCTCCTTAGACAGGTACACCCTTGGGGCTCCCCTCCCATAGCAGGAAATCCTGGTATTAGTCCTGAGCCTGGAGTTCAGCACTGATGGTTTCCATCCCCTTTTGAACACGACAGTCAAGGTCAGTCCCTTCCTTCCCCTGCACCTTCCCAATGCTGCTCTGCTTCGGGGCTGCTGTACCACGTTGTGTCATTAGGAGGTCTCATTAGTGCTGCCCTACATTTTTTGTGCCAAAGTCAACCTTAAAAATGTTAAACACTGCTAACCTCCTTCCAGGCTGCACTCAGCCTTCCAGCACTCATCATTCCCCTCACCCAGTTCCCTCCTCTGCTGATGCTCATGTTCACCGGCTTAATTAATAATTTCCCACACGGCCCTGGATAAAAATGCTTTACTGAAACCTGATAGATTCTCGCATTTCTTTTGTCTGCTAAGTCAGTTATCGTATCAAAAGACATGCCAAACATCTCTCCTCTTCCCTTTCCTAGTGCTGCTGTGTGCGCTGAGCCCTCCAGCTTCTCTGGGAAGCAGCTCCCACTGCCCCTGGTGGCTTCAGGCTGGGGCACAGGCAGAGACTAAAGAGAGGAGGAGAGGGCTCGGCTCATTCACAGTCCCTGTCCTTTCTCTTCCAAGCAAATCACGAACTGCAGTTGTAAATTTGACTTCTCTCACATTCAGAGCATGACCTTTGCTTTCCCTGCCTCCTAGAGCTGCACAAGCCTGTGCTTTCTAAGTACTTTGCACTCCATCCTACATCAGTCCTGCTGCTCTTGGCTGAAGGTGTTTACATATATATATATTCACATATATATATTCATATGATATCTTCAGCTAAGCCTTGCCCCATCAGGGGAAGAGCATGGATGCTCTTCTGCTACCGTGGTCATAAGGGCCATTTTAGAGAAGTTTTATATTTTTTTTCTATTGATTTATAACACAGTATTCTGGATATCCTTCCAATGTCCTCTATATTTATTATAATATTTTTTTTATATGTGTATTTTTATATTTAGATTTTTGTACTTATATATTATTTATATTATTTTTATAAATTAATATATTTTTATAGTCCTATTTTATATATTGTATTTTACACTATATATATTTCTATATACTACAAAAATAGTGATACACACAAACAGGGCTCTTCACCAAGGTACTCCTTTGACCTCCAACTCATCCTCCTCCCCAGCCCCAGCACTGCAGGTGTTCTGTAGCAAACACATTTTGCCTTCTATTAATAACTGCTTTATTTCCATTAATAGCTCATTGCAAAGGGAGCACATTTTTCCTTCTGTTAATACTTTTTTTCTGCTCTAATGATGCCTCCACCTGAGGGGACCCTGCAGCACTTTGCACACACAGTGTGCACACAGAGACACTCCTGCTGTTTGCTGGCTCTGCTGCTGAGACTACAGAACAGGGAGCTTGGGTGCTGGGGGGGGTGGAGAAGCTGTTATTTTTTCTTACAAAAAAAAAAAAGTTTAAAAAGAATTCTTAAAAATGTAATTTAATTTTTAATATTTATTGTTTAATTTTATTTTTAATTTTTAAAATTTTTTTTAAATGTTTTGAATGGTTTTTTTTGGGGGGTGGTTTTTGGGATTTGTTTTGTTTGGAGGGTTTTTTGAGGTTTTGGTTGGTTGGTTTCATTTGGGTTCAATTTGTTTGGGGTTTTTTGTTGGAGCTGCTTTTCAGGGTGGAGAAGAGAAGGCTGGGAGAGACCTCACAGTCCCTTCCAGTGTCTGAAGGGGCTGCAGGGAAGGCAGAGAGGGACTGTCCATCAGGAGCTGCAGTGACAGCACAAGGGGAATGGGGACATTTGGGAGATATGTTGGGAAGGAATTGGTGGCTGGGAGGGTGGGCAGGCCCTGGCAGAGGTTCCCAGAGAAGCTGTGGCTGCCCCTGGATCCCTGGGGGTGCCCAAAGCCAGGTTGGAGCAGCCTGGGCTGGGGCATCAGCAGCTCTTTGGATCATCTGGTCTCAAGTGTCCTCCACACTTCCCCCAGTCCTGCTCCCCTGCACCAAGGTCTGATCAATATGATTCCTTTGGGCCTCCTGTGTGTAAGGACCAGCTGTCAATTAAATGATGATTATGTGAGATCAATCCCTACAACTAGAGGGAATTATTAGCTGCCATGGTCTGACGTTTCTGCTTTGATGGGCTGCAGATGAGGAGTGTGGCCACGCTTTCTGCTCCTGTTATCTGGGTACAAATGGATGTGCAGAAGGTCGGAGATGGGGAAGAAAAGGGGTGATTGGAGGCTGCCCACACAAGGTCCTGTGAAGGGATGGAGTCCCTGGGCTGGGTTTGCTGGGGGACAGTCCCCAGCAGGTCCTCTGCACATCCAGAGGGGACAGCACTCATCTCAGGTCTCAGCCAAGCAGCAGAGCTTGTCAGAGTGTCAGCCAGTAGCTATGGCAACTCCCAGGGAGGATTCCCAGAGAGGGATGTGTTGGCAGGCAGCTCGGTGGAGGGAGGACACAGGGAAAGCCACGTGTTCCCTGCGGGGAGCTGGGATGGGTTTCGGGAGCACCATCACCCTGCGGGGAGCAGGGCAGGTGCTGGTGCTGGAAGTGGCAGTGGTTGTGTCTCCACGGTGGGGAAAAGCCTCTGGTGCCACAGCAGCATTGGAATAAAGCTTGGAGCAGGATCAGAGCATCACAGAATGCTTTGGGTGGGAAGGGACCTTAAAGCTCATCCAGTTCCACCCCCTGCCATGAACTGAATGTGTTCTTGGGGTTCTCCCCGGCCCCATTTGTCATGATTCCCCTTCCTGCTTGTTCCAGGACTGCTGACTAATGTCTGACCCCTGTACATGGAGGATTTTCATCCTCCCAAGAGTGATTTCTCTTGTGACCAGTTGCAATTTTTCTTCCTGGCCTCCCCACCCTCAGAGGGAAGAATTCCTTCCCAATATTCCATCTAACCCTGCCCTCCGGCAGTGGGAAGCCATTCCACCTTCTCCTGTCACTCCAGGCCCTTGTCCCAAGTCCCTCTCCAGCTCTCCTGGAGCCCCTTTAGACACAGGATGCCTCAAATATCCCACAGGCAATTTAAATGTACAGCACTACTTTCCTCCCATGGTTCTTCTTGCAGGTTAGAGATTTCCAGAGCAGAATGTGGCATTGGGACCATCCCAGCTCCATGTCCAGTGCTGCATTTCATCCCTCTAATTGCCTGTCGAGTCCTTCGCTTGTGCTTGGCTAAATCATTTAGCATGAATTGGAATTGCAAGAGATCTTGACATATTGGAGAAATAGCCTGAAAAAAAGAAGCAGAGTTCAGGAGAGGTGAGGGCAGGGTAGGACACCCAGGTGGGGACAGCAGGAGCAGTTCTGCAGGGAATCACAAATCACATGTCAGTGGTGGTATTTCATTTAAAAAAATCAACAACAAAAAGTAGATACTTATGGGCAAGTCATGTGCTGAGGTGTATGGAGAGGATGTGTCATCCTTCCACATTAGTCAAGCCTCAGGTAGGCTCTTTTATGCAGGTTTTGGTTTTGTGCTTCAGCAGCGTCACAAACCAGCCAAAGTCCTGAGAACACCCATTGGGGAGGTCAGGAGTGTATAGACATGGGTGTTGCAGGGAGCTGGGAAGTGTGGAGTGGTTTTGGAATGCAGAAATGGATTATTGCCTTTGCACCCCTGAAGTGTGACGGTGGGCTGGGACACTCAAACCTTCTCTCGTCACAGCCAGGAGGGGCAAGGCTTGGATGGCAGAAGTAAAAAGGGTTGAAGTGCTTTGCTGGAGCAAGTCCGAGGGATCCTGTGCCTCTCTGGAGCTGCCAGCAGGATTTCTCCACAGGCCCTCTCTTTGAATCTAGGGGGGAAAAAAGTCATTACCATTCATTGTCTGCATTGATTTTCTGTCTGCAGTGACCTTGGTGCTGCTGCCTTTCCTTTCTGCTCCCCGGGGCACAGGTTGGATCAAGCTATCACACTTTTAATAAAAGCTGCCTGGGTGTTTCTGTGGGGATATTTGATATATATTACCTTGATGGCTTCTGCTGGGCATCAAACATTACCCCCCGGCCCTCTCTCATCCCTGATGTGCTCCCGGTCCCTTATCCCATGTTGGGGTCCAGCTGTTGGAGTATTATCCCATGTTGGGGTCCAGCTGTTGGAGTCTTATCCCATGCTGAACCTCCCATGTCTTTGCAACCAAAGCCAAAGCACCCGTTCCTGGGCTCGCAGCCTCCTCACATCCACGCAGTGCTGGTGCCTTGGAACCAAAAGCATCATCCCTCGGCACCAGAGGCTGATGTGGGACCACTGACCCTTCCCTGCCTGGCTGGAAAA
Source organism: Anabacerthia variegaticeps (assembly GCA_035583185.1). Taxonomy (NCBI): domain Eukaryota; kingdom Metazoa; phylum Chordata; class Aves; order Passeriformes; family Furnariidae; genus Anabacerthia; species Anabacerthia variegaticeps. The sequence goes on along the minus strand of JAWWEW010000001.1, from coordinate 15,502,074 downwards.
CAGCACGTGGCTTTTAGAGGGTGTGTGGATGTGGCATTTGAGGACAGGGGTCAGTGGTGGCCTTGGCAGTGCTGGGTTAGTGGTTGGACTTGAGAGCATCCGTATGGATATTGCAGAGATCAGTGGAAAACACCTGATCATTTGGGACAGGGTCAGGATTTGACTGAACAGAGCAGAGCAGAGCCAAGAATGACCCCATTTCTCTGCTTAACAGAGAAAACCCAACATGACAGTTTCCAAACAATCCTTTCCCGCACCCTCCTTTGGGTTGGTTTTTCTCTTGGCTGGCATGTTAGTTATTTTCTTTTTTTTTTTTTTTTTTTGGTTTGCAATATTTAATTATTACTTAATATAAACATTTTATGAACTGCTACGGAAGGTGAATTATTTATGGGAGGGGAAGGAGGGCTTTTTCTGAGCCTTTCTGCTCTGTCAGTTGCAATAAATATCAGTCTGGGAGTGTGTTTAAAGCCTGCACGCTCTGCCTGGGAGACAGGAATGCTGCCTTCTCCCATCAGCTCCTCTCTCAATTAAGTACCTGCTTAATACATTTGTCCCTAGCATGTTTTATTTCTCCATTAAGCTTGGAACAGCTCCAAAGGAATAAGTATTTGCAAATGGTCTCCTTTCCAAATGAAACAAATATTACTTACCCAGCACGTACAAGTGGCTGGGAGAGGCTGTAAGCATTTGCTGTGCCCACAAAAGTGCTTCAGGAGAGCAAACCCTCCTTCCAGTTCTTTGCAAAAGATTTATAGAAGTGTTTTTGATTTTCAGTCCTTGAAAACAACTAATTATAAAACAGCCTTTCTCACCATTCCCCATATGAAGCTTTCTGAGCGTTCTCCTTGCCCTTTATTTCAGGATGGCTTTGCTGTGGACACCGTGGTACCTGCAGTGACCACTAATGGCTTCATTCACTCACACTGGCCTTGTTTTTAACTAATTAGGAGGAGATTTCACAATAGAGCCATCTGCTCCAGTGCCTTCTGCTGTCTCTGCCCCAGACTCCCCTGAGACAGCTTTGATGGCTCCAGTATTTGCCATTTGGGTGCCATGGGACTAATCCAGTTGTTGGGCAGCCAGAGTGAGTGAGTTCTCCCCATTAGAGCATTACTGATGGACAGTGATGCTGGTGGTTTCCCAGGCTTGGGGAGGGAAAATGGGGAGCATTTTCTTCACTAATTTTCCCAGTCCCTGCAATTCATCTCATTTTGTGCCTCCCTCTGGCAGGGGCAGCTTCTAAAGAAAAATGGGTGAACTGGGATAGTGGAATGGATTGAGTGCTAAAAATGATGGATTTTAATGGGCCTAATTCTGCACCCCATTACCCCCACACAGCCCTGGTGACTTGTGGTGTGTGCTTTATGGTTTCCTGAAAAGATGCACGGGCATCCTAAGCTTTGTCCTGTCCCCAGAGAAGCTTTCCCACCTCCCAGTTCTGCCATGCTTTCAGTTTAAAGCCATTGCTCCGTGCCTTTCATGCTTTTAGAACAACCTTCCCCACAGTGCCCAGGGCAATTTCAATGGAATTTTCATGTGTTTACTTTCCAGTAATTCCACATATGTCATGCAAGGAGCTCTGCACTTTCCTGACTACAACACAAATCAATTTTGGAACTAGATTTTGCAGCCCTTGCAATAACACAGCATTAAGGGTAAAGATGGGAGGGGAAATCCGACTCAGTCTTTCATTGCATTCTCTTAGTTCAGTAATAATCCTTTATCTTAAGATCTTTGCTCAATCCTCAGCTTTCTTCTTTCATCTGCTTAGTTCCCACCCAGCTCTCTTATGGTTTTTCCAGTTAAAAAGAATTACAACCTCTTAATTTCAACTACAGAAACATGTATGTGTGTTATATATTTATGTATTTTATTAGCATTATGCGTTTTTTATTATTTCATTTGTATTTATTCCCACAAACCGTGACCTGAGCCGATCTAAAATAAAGCATTTCTAATTCATCTCCTATTTGTGTCTTCAGACACTGGGAATGAGGTGCTGCAAACACCTCTCCACCAAGAATCCCACTGGAGCCAAAGGCTCACGAGGCCACTAGTCAAGGGCTGTGGGGGCTCAGCTGTCCGGGGCAGTGGAGGAGTCCCCATCCCTGGAGGGATTTAACAGCCCTGTGGATGTGGCACTTGGGGGCAGGGTTAGTGGTGGCCTTGGCAGTGCTGGGGAGGCGTTGGACTCGATGATCTTAGAGGGGCTTTCCATCCTAAAAGGTTCAATGACTCATTGTGTCCTTTTGCATGGGGGTGGGCAGGGACAGGCAGCTCCTGGTTCTTCTGTATCCAGCTGGATATTTGAATGAGTTCATTAATGCAATCAGGAATTGCATTAAAAAAATCTTTGCACTTAAAGAGCAGAAGAATTTGCAGTGCTGTGTTGCCTTTGGAGTTTCTCCCACTTTTCCTAATAGGAAGGTTTCCTCTCGAGGGCCTGGGGCTCCAATGGCTGAACCTGCTCAACTCACGTGGCCGTATCCCTGTGCAGCTGCATGTGTTGTCTTGCCAATGGAAGCAGATTCGTGATGCTCTTTGGCCCAGCAAGCTCCCAGGGGAGCACTTTGGCTGTCCCCAGGCTGTTGAGGTTCCTGCAGCCCATCCTTCTCTGCCTGGGGCAATGCTGTTCCCAGTCCTGATCGTGCTGCAGTGCCCTGCCGATAAAGATGCTGTTGTGTTGGAGCAGCTCTGCTGTGGAGCTGCTTTGTTTGCTTCACCTTGTGGCAAATCTTACACTCATCTGCCCTTTTGGAGGGCAGAGGGGTTGAGATGCTGCTCTCAGACCAACCCCCTGGAGAACAGACACACGGGTTTTTAAATGCGATGATGTTGGCAGGGCTTTGACCTGATCCTGACCCATTTTCCAGGGGTGGACATGACATTTACAGATGGGTTATTTCTGCAAGTGAGTGCAGAACTGTCAGGCTGGGATGACCCCGGGAGCTTGGCATGGGCTGGCTGCCTTGGAGACACCAACAGTGGGTTCACATCTCCACAGGCTTGAGCCTGTCCAGGGAAAGCATGGGAATCTCTGTATGGAATGGCCAGCACGTGTCCCCTCCTCAGCAGGAGCAGGGAGCATGAAGGGACATTCGGAGAGGTGTGAACTGGCAGATCTCCCCAGGATTGTGGTTCACACTGGGAGGTCTCACTGTCGCTGGGTTTAACCTTCCTCCAGATCTCCAGATGTCCCCATGTCTGGGATTTGTGCTGTGGGATCTCCCAGTGTTATGCTCCCCAAAGCCCACCTTTTCCCTTTGCAGGGTGTTTAGCTGCCAGGATGTGGGGATGGCTTTGGGCTCTGGGGCAGCTGTGGATGCTGAGGGATGTCCTTTGGCAGGCTCAGACTGTGCTCTCCCCATGGCTGGGGGACACAGGGAGCTGGGGGGGCACTTCAGGCTGGAGAGCAGAGCTCAGGTGAAGGCAGCAGTGGAAGGAAGGAGGTGACCCTGAGGGTGCTGCTGTTTGCCCTCAGGTCCACAAAGTCGACTTGGTGTGACAAAGCTGCCCAGATGTGCCACTTATTCTGAGTGGAGGGATTTATCTCACCCTGTCCTGTGCCTGGACCTCTCCATGCTGCTGTTCCTCAGGGATGGTCCTCAGCTCTCCTATTTCCCCACGCAGTGGCAGGGCTGTTACTCCTGGGGTTTCTTGTCCACAACTACTTCTCTCCCTCAGCTCCTTGGCCCTCTCAGTGTTGACCCTCACCTTCAGCCCTGCATTTGTGACGTTTCAGCCATGACAGCCTGTGCAATAATTCCTCCTCCTTGGAAGCCCATGCTCCATGGCCCTCAGGCAATGCAATATCCATGATTTGTGGGCTGCTGACTGAAGCAGCTTTTATTAATGGATCACAGCATGGTTCTGCTCTGCCAAATGACTTGCCTTCATCCTTTTGAGGACATTAATCTTAGTATCTTGCTCATAACCTCCTTCAGCCAGTGACAAAGTCACCTTCTTGAGGGCCCGGCACTTTCCTCCTCTCCTGTGCCAATGCTGTGCTTGATGGTCCCTCACCAGGGACGTCCCCACGTGCTGCTCCCTCCCCATCCTGCTCACACTCACCCCATTGTCCATTGTCCAAGGTTCAAATTCAAGCATTAACATCTATCACTTTGTTTTAGTACACAATTAGATACTGGCTTGTCCAAACTGACGTGCTCTGTTTACATGTGTGTGTGTGTATATATATAAATATATATGTTTGTGTGGGTGTGTGCATGTCTTAGAGGTTCATTATTAATGTTGGGGGAAGAAAACAATCTTGGGCACCAGGAGGTTCTTTATACCATTGACAGGGTGAGTGCAACCTTACAGTACATGACTATGCCCATGGAAACAGCCCCAGCAGTGGAGGATAAAGCTCTCATTAAGCAGCCATGCAGGAGCTGGGGACAGGGCTCTGGATGGAGCAGGCAGGAACAGGGGACTTCTGACACCTGCAGTGGCAAATCTGGTGTGTTGACAAGGCCATTGACAACAGGAGTGGGTTGGAATTGACTTTTTAACTAAAGGGGCTGGGCTGGAAAATGGGATGAGTGACCTCAGTGCCTTTACTGCTGGAAATGGGTCAGGAGTCAGGGTTTGGCTCTTGCAGAGCAGTAACCACTGATGAGGCTTGTCTTTAAAATCATTTGTGTTTGCAGGAGGATGCACAGCCTGTTCCCATTGTGTCCCATGTTTGCTGCTCACATTGGAAACGGGAACAGCTTTAGGATCAGAACATGGCATTGCTCCTCATCTGAGCAATCCTTTCTGGGCAGAGTCTGCTTGCAGTCCAGAATCTTCTGGCAGATCACAGCCAGGACAAGACAACCAGAGGGAGGTTGGAGGAGATTCCTTCAGCATGGAATAACTGCTGCTTTGGGCCATAGTTTGTTGAGAACAGTTTAATGCTGAAGATAACCTTGAATACTCTCAATATCCATGTCACCAGCCATGACTTAATTAAATCTCATTATTTACTGGACTTGTGTCTTCCTCTGGCATTGAGTTCCAGGGTTTGACCAGCCATTATAACTGATTTGGGGTTTCCCACTATTTCATGTCACTGAACATCTCTTTTCCTGCATTAATAGGGATAAGGGAGCTGGAGAATGTTTGGGAGCAAATGATACTGTATTCCAGGAAGGAAAAATAATTTGAAAATCCCAGACAAATTATTTACTTAGTTTGGCCCAAATATGCCTTTTTCTTAGTGCTGTTTTATTTAGTTGAACATTAAAGAGAAATATGATGTTCTGAAATACCCCTTGAAGTGGTTGAACGTGGCCCTGTCCTCCCCTTCCTTCCCCCTCCTGGCTTTGCTCCGGGGTCAGTAGATGAAGGCACTCCCCGCTCAATGAGCATCTCCAGAGGTATCCTGGAGCTCATTTCAGCCCCAGTGTCCCCTGGCTGGGCTGGAGGAGGCTGTTCAGGTCACCTTCGCCTGCCACTGCCTTCAGCAATCCCTGGGGGGAGGATTGCAATTAAACTGAAATAACTGGTGTGGATGAAGCAGAGTGGTGTGCACAGATAGATGTGGAGAGCAGGCCTGGCTGTAATGGGTATAGACCAGGCTCCTTGTCCCCAGGCTGCTGTCACATCGGGAGATCTGCTGCCCACTCATTTGCAAGGCATCTGCCCCAGCCTGTGTGCTCATCAGGCCTGTGGATGGATAAACCCTTTAACTTCACGGAGAATTCCGCCTGTTGAACTTGCCTTGCAAAAGGGCATCTGGTGCCTCATGTGCTCCTTTTTGCTGAGTTTCATTTCCAGTTCCGTTTCAGGTCAGCACTGGGGTCCCTACTGATTCTAATTATTCTTGGTGAGGCTGGGGCAGTAAATTAGGAGACCTGTAATTCGCTACTGTTTCAGCTCAGCCCCTTCATTTCACGCCAAGACAGCATCTTAAAATCTTCCTCAGCAAAATGAAGAGCGATGACAATCCCTTAGATAAAGAATTCCAGAGCTGGACTAAGCTGTGCCTCTTGGATACATCCAGGCTGGAGCTGGTCCATGGCTCATCCTTCCTGCCTGTCAAAGGCTTTTGTTCAGGGCTAGGTGAGCTTTTTTGGAATACTCTGAGAGCTAATTTGGTGTGTGGAGTTATGCAGTGGTCCAGTCACCACTATGACCTGCTGTTCTGGGAACAGGGGGAAAATAATGTTTGCAGGGCTTGCAGAAGGAATGTGTAACTTTTGGGCACCTTCCCCACAAATTGGCCTTGGGATGTTGAGCAGTAATGAGGGAGTTCTTAGAACTGCAAGGTCTCTCTCCAAATCAGAGTTAGTTTCAGTGTTACAGGAGCAACTGATATGATATGTTAGAAAACAGGTAATGTTACTATTCCCAGATTACAAAAAAAAAATAAAAAAAAAAAAATAAAATTAACTTCTAAAGCTGCTAATTTCCCCCTTACTCCTTTTCTGCATGTGAGGGGTATTTATAACACAACATCTCTGAGTGGCATAAATATCCTGGACCATCAGGCCAGTGACAGATTGTAGAATCACAGGATGGTTTGGGCTGGAAGGACCTTAAAGCCCATCCAGTTTCACCCCCTGCCATGGGCAGGGACACCTTCCACAATCCCAGAGTGCTCCAACCCCGATCGAGCCTGGCCTTGGACACGTCCAGGGCTGGGGCAGCTGGTCTGGGCAGCCTTTGAATTCTAGATGTGCACTGAATCCATGGGACATACCTGGGGTTTGGGATTTTTTTGTCAACACCCTGTGGTATTTCAATATCACAAATGCATTCTGTGCCACCTCACAGGTAACACGAGGCTTTTCTGTGCCTTTTCTGTGTCTTTTCTGTGCCTTTTCCGCAGACATCACAGGGGTTTCTCTTCCTGCCTGTCTGCACAACACAGCTGGCAATGAGGTTGCCAGGCACTATGGTAACAAATGCAATCAGAGCTCCCCTCCATATAAACCAGCATTTCAGGAAAGCAGAATGAGGAAATCCTACTGTGTGTTCCACCTTTAAAGCCCAGAGAGAGTCAGTCCATCATTTTATTTATCTGTATATTCTGAAAGTGTATAGTCTGCTTTAGAACAGAAAGGGATCCTAGGATCCTGTTATCTTCTGAGTGGTTTAGGATAAACTTCGAGTTTGTCACTCTTATATTCACATCTTTAGTCCAGTCCTTGAACCATGTTTCTTCTTCCTTTTCTCCAAACTCTTCATGCAGGAGGGATATTTTAACAATGGACTGCAGAGAAATATCTGTGGACAAATGGGTGATAGTCACTGAATGGGAGAGTCTTCAACTGGAATGTCTTCAAATGGGAATGGAGTGTTTTTTACAAATGGGAATGTCCTTAATTCATGTGTTGCTCGTTCAGTGGAGTGGGTTCCTGAGGGATAACATTTCACACTGGAATTACGTGAATGGGAAACGTGGTTCTGAGTGGGCATGGAGCTGCCCTGATCCTGCCCATGAAGGGATTGTGTATTCCCACTCAAGGGGTTGTGTATTCCCACTCCCTCAGGACACCAGGTGACCTTCTGCAGCCCTGCAGGCCCGTCTCAGCATCCTCTGGTGATGTGTGCATGTCCATGTTGAAGCTTTCCTGAGCCTCTGGACACAGTCCAGCTGCTTATCCTCAGAAAAGGGAAAGCTGAATATCTCCATGCCCATTTGTCAAATTTGGTTGAAGCTGATTAAGATGTTCAGAGCTATTATGGGAAGGGATTGACTGGCAGTACCCTCATACCGAGTTCATTTCCCTGGTAATCCAGGCTGAAAATGAGTAACACAGCCCAAAAATGTGGAATGGGGCAGGAGGGGCAGGGGCTGCAGTTCAGAGATCCCATTGCCTCAGAAGTCCTAAAATTAAAGGCTTTGAGCAACCTGGTCTAGTGGGAAGTGTCCCTGCCCGTGGAAGGAGCTTGGAATGAAATGGGCTTTAAGGTCCCTCCCAACCCAAACCATTCTGTGATTTCCAAGGAAAATTCACCCCCCAGAAGAGCTTGTACCACCACTGCTGGGATGCCTCCTGACTTGGGCTGGGGCTTTAAGGATCTAAACACTGCCTTGGGCTGTGTCAGAGCACAACCCCCGTGAGGCACCAGCACATTTGGGGGTTCTCCATCCCCATTCTCAGAAGAGTAGTGATTTTTACAGAGAAAATGAAAGCGTTTGCTTCTGAATTGGCCAGATGTGGGTGCTGTGTTGGGAAGAACTAGAAAAAACAAGAGAAGGAGGCTGTGGAATGTGTCCAGCAGATGGCAAAAATCTTTCAAGTGTGAGGGTTTTTCCCTTCAGAAAGGTGCAAGGCTATCCAAAATAATTGAAAGATGGTGTTATTTTTTTCCTGTAATTCAGGAATTTACTATCAGCTAATAAAGAAAAGCCGTGGCTCACATTTCCTGATGAACTGTGCATTTCCTGCTCTGCTTGAGTTTACATCTTAGACAGTTTTACCGTAATTATTTACCTGTTTATCCTAATTATTTATCTGTTAGTATGGAATTAACAAAAATGCTGTGCATAATCTGGTGCAATACAGGTGAAAACACACAATTCTCTACCCGGGGGTGCCCAGGGCTGGCTGATATTAATAGGCCACATTTCATTTGAATGTCTCCTGATTTGTTGATAGGTTTTGGATGAGGTAAAAACTTACCCTGTTTCTATGTAAGTGTGAGTGGACAGAGGTAAAGCCCCTTCCACACAGACCTTGTTGAGCAGTGTGGGCTCCCGTTCCCAAGTTGTCACTGCTCTGCTGTTGGCTTGCTCCCTGAAATCCTTTCCATGTGATCCTCAGGAACGAGTTCAGACCCTGGATAGACGTCAAGCCCGTGAAAGCCATCAAGGCGAGACCCCAGTACAAACCACCAGAGGAGAAAATGATCCACGAAACCAGTTACAGCGCCCAGTTCAAGGGGGAAACCAGTAAGCCTTCTCCAGCTGACAACAAATACCTGGAGCGCAGGAGGATACGCACCCTCTACAGCGAGCCCTACAAAGAACCCCCCAAGGTGAGGAGCGTGGCCAGAGGGGCATGTCCAGCACAGCAGGGCTAGCTGGGCACTCCTGCCCTCAATGCCCTGCTGGGGCATCGTCATTCCAGCCAGGGGGATCCACCTTGGAGAGGGTGGTGAATGAGAAACTCAATGTGCTCTGGTCATGTGCTCTGGCACCCAGACACCCCTCCTGCCCTGGGCTGGTCCCACAGCGTGGGCAAGAGGGAAGGGGGGGATTCTGCCCCTCTGCCCCCCAGGTGAGACCCCCCTGCAGAGCTGCCTCCAGCCCTGGGAACAACAGCACAAGGACCTGGAGCTGCTGGAGAGTCCA
>JAWWEW010000001.1:15470228-15492239 GCA_035583185.1 Anabacerthia variegaticeps | reverse complement strand
GGGAGGGTGGGCAGGCCCTGGCCCAGGTTGGGCAGAGAAGCTGTGGCTGCCCCTGGATCCCTGGGGAGTGTCCAAGGGCAGGTTTCTTTTTCTCCCTCCAAAACTATAGGAACCCCACCTTACACTTTTTCCCACATGGTAAGAGCCAGATCTCCATCTGCAGGAATTCTGAGCACTCCACGGGTTTTGACAGTACCCACTTCTGGCTTTGGTCAGATCAAGGACATGTGTGGAGAAGGGCCTGAGCTGAAATGTCTTCCAGTCTTGTTTTCCAGGAGCAGTGGAGGATCTGCTTATGAAAGGAGTGAGTCTGTGCAGGTTTAAGCACAGGACCATTAACCCTTCCCAGAGGTTACGAGTGCTTAGATCTGTGAGGACTCAGAGGGATGGCAGGGCAGGCATGGAGGAGCTGGAGGCTCCTGTTCCTCCTTCCTTCTGTAGCTGTTCCTCCTCTTTGGGGGCTGCAGAAACTGCTGTGCACTTCACTCCATGTGCCAATCGGTGTCCTGCACCCCAGGTATCCCCAAGGCATTTCCCTCTGTTGTGGGAATCTGTTAAGGACAGACAGACAGAGGGGTCCTGTCCTGCAACAAAGGTGGGGATTTGCAGCAGCCTCTTTGTCCTGGTCATCATTTGTCTGCTTCCAATCCAGAGAGACACAGTCTCCCTCCCCGTGGGCTTGCAAAGCCCCTCCTGAAGTCGGAGAAAGGTGGAGGAATTGATAAAATGCCTGATAATGTTCCCTCTGCTGTTCATCCTGCTGTGTCCTGCTCTGGATACAGAGGGCCCTGCTGGCTCCAGTGGCACTGCGGCTTCAGGGCATCAGGGAAGGAGCTGGCCATTTGCATCGCAGCATGAGCCCAGCTGCTCCCTCCTGGCAGGGCAGAGCTGAGCAGATGAGTGACATGGATGCTCTTTCTGATCTAAATCCTGTTTTCCACCTGTCCTTGTGTCTCTCTCTCTCTCTGTCTCTTTCTCCATGTCTGTGTTGTCGTTTTGCCTGTCCTCCATGCAGGTGGAAAAGCCTAGCATAAAGCCTTCCAAACCAAAAAAGACCACAACAAGCCATAAACCCCTGAAAAAGGCCAAAGACAAGCAGATTGCATCTGGCCGGGCTGCCAAGAAAAAGAGCGCCGAGACCTCCAACACAGCAAAGCCAGAGGACAAGGAGAAAAGTAAAGAGATGAACAATAAACTGGCTGAGGCAAAAGAGTAAATGTCACTGCACTTTCCTTTCTTACTCTTTTTTTTTTCCTTTTCTTTCTTTTTTCCTTCCTTTTTTTCCTCCCCCTTTGATTAAATAAAGGCCACAAAATTAATTAGAGGCTTCTAATCTGCTTTTTGTTCTGATTGTATTAGAAGCTTTTCTGTTTTATTTCCGAGGAGGATTAGGGAATCCTTGTTTCTGAGGTCAGGTTGTTCTGCTTTGCCTGCACAACACGGCTCTGCACAGAGTGAGGGATGTGGGAATGCACGAGTGGGGTCGTAGGAGATGAAGGTGGTGGATCCTGGTTCCATCCCACAGCCTGTCCCTTTCCTCAGGCTGGTCCTTCGGTGCTGTGCCAGCGTGGAAGTGCCCGTGGAGCCATGGAGGGGCTGTGCTCTCATCCCAGGAGGCCCTTTGGCTTGGCCATTGCTGGGTTGTCTCCCACTGGTGCCAGTGGGTGAAGGGGTTTGGAGGCAGGGAGGATCAGGCTCATTCATGGTGCTGAGGATCTGCTGAGGATCCACCAGAACCAGTGGTGCAGTCAGGAGTCATTCCCCCTGGTGACACTGCTGGGATTTCTGCTCCAAGACGCAATGGGAAAGGCAACCCCGTGGAAATAAAGGGCCAAATCCTTCCCTGGGGTATCTGGGAGTAGGTCTTGATGCATCAAGGCAGCTTCACCCCATCAACACCACTTGAAGTCCTTGATTTAAAAATAAAATACAAGTGAGGGGAGGTGCAGAGAGCAGTGAAGACTTTCCAAGCACGTGGCAGGTTAGACGAGGTTATCAGCAGGTTGTTCTTCCCTATTGTTTCCCCTGGGTTATGGACCTTTTTAGTTATTCCTGGTTTGTTTTGAACCTTGGTCTGCTTTCTTCAATTCTGGGGTGCCAGTAGACAGAGTTAGGTTTCAGAAGGAGGTTTAGTTTGCAGGTGTGACCTTCCAAGGGGTAGAAAGAACCGTGTCACCAAGGCTGGCTGGAGCTGTCAGCCCCTGTTGTGTGGATCCCTCCAGCTCCTGGTGTTCATGTTGGCTCATAAAGCATCCCCAGAGGGCCACAAAAAAGATGCTGGGATCCCTAGAGTCCCTCCAGACAAGATCTCAGGGTTTCTATCCTATTTCCTGTGCCCTTACTCTAGGACATCCCCACAACCAGTTTGGGAGCTCCAAACCCAGCAGGATCCTTTTTGTCAGCGAGTGTGAACTGGCCCAACAGCCTGGCATTGCATCCCCCAGAATCTGGGGCACTGGAGCAGTGGGAGCTGGGAGAGTTGTGGTTCCAATCCAAATTTATGGTGCCTAACTTCTGGATTGGGCCCTAAATACCTAAGGATAAATCCTGATCCCACCAAATCGAGCTGTTGAACTCTCCCGTAGCAGAGAGGCTGCAAGTCAAGGTGCAGAGTTCTCATGACTGATTTTTGCAGCTCCCAAATTTCTCTCCTAACGTGAAGTCCAGCTTGAAACTTTGAGAGGACAATTGGGAAGAACGAAGAGAGAGATGGGAAGTAGGGTAGGGAGGTGGTGTGTTGCTGCAGAGGTGTTGGAATGAGGAAAGTCTTCCTGCTAAGGGTGTTTTAGTGATGTGAAACAAAACAGAGAGAGGGATGCGTTGGGAGAGTGAGGAGCCCCATTTTTGGGGTCTCACCCCGTTAGAATTGGGGTTTTCTTGGAAACATAAGTGACTGACAGGCTACAAGGCTGAGAGGAAGTTTCCAAAGGGGAGGAAAGCTCTGTGGTGTACAGGTAGTGACGTTTGCTGGCCTTAGTGATGAATAACTGCCAAGCTCAGTGTGTCTGTGACGTGTCCTGTTTGCCTTGCGCTGGCAGCCTAAACCCTTGAGTAGCAGTGAGTGTAGTGTTCTGAATCCAGTGGTGTGTTTCCAAGCTTAGCTGTGTTAGAACTGTGTGCTATGAGCTAGTCAGGTTGTGTCTGTGGAAAATATATATTCATATATAGAAATATATATATATATTTAAACCTCCGCTGTTTAGGAGGAAACCAGGGAAAATCCTCCAGGAAGTAAAACTGTGGAAATCTTTGTCAATGTAGTGCTTCTTTTTAATTTTGATGTGCATGCCCTCATGGAGATGCTGCCCTGTCCATACTGACCATTGCTTTTCTGAGTGCTCAGAAGCCCCTGCAGCACCGCTCAGCTCTGTCTCCAGCACTGAGCTGGGGGACAGGGGTGTGCTCACAGCTCTTCCCACCCACGAGGAACAACTGGCCAGAGGAGATGAGCTCCTGAGACTTGGTGCGATTCCTTGGCTTTTAGGATGCTTCATGCATCTTCCCACTCCTCAGTGATGTCCTTTGCTGTCACAGGATGTGGCAGCAGCCGTGAAGGTGGCGAGTCACAGCAGGCAGGACATGCCAGGAAGGCACTAGACAGTTCCCAACAGCCCAACATGCCGACCTTACGTAAGGACAGACCATGCCAAACAATTCCCCTTATTGTTTTCTGGCCCTACGTTTCACATTTAAAGAGACTCCACACTTGCCACTGTTTCACTTGAATTCAATGGGAGTTTAGCCCTTGACTTCAAGGTTAGCTAAATTTTGCCCAAGGAACATCATTAAGATGCTCAGACCACCTAATTGAAGCATCTCCACAACTCTGGATCAATTGCTTATAATTCCTTAGCTTCAGGATGGCTTCTTCTCAGTGAAGAGCATCCCTCACAGTGTTTGAGTGAAACCTGCTGTGAGTGGTCAGAATATGGTTCCTTAATACTTGAAATTTTTTGCTGGCAGGAGGCTTGGAACTAGGTGATCCTTAAGGTCCCTTCCAACCCAAACCATCCCATGAGCTCACTGCAAAGCCAGGTATGAAGTGTTAGCCAGTGGTCTAAATTCCCACTCTACAGAAGGAACTTTGCAAGGGCCATCGAGCTGCCTATGATGGTTACCTCACCTTGGGTGGGATGAATGGTCCTTGGAAGGTTTTCCTGGCAGAAAGAGCCTGGGATGTCCCTCTTAGAGAGGAACCACATCAGGATAGACCTCCTGGCCTGTGCTCCATGTGCAGCAGGTCCTCAGCATGCATCCAAGCACACACACACACACCCCCAGCACACAGTTAGCACTGCCTTGAATGCCAGGAAATGCAGCAGAGTGGAGCCCAGGGTGCAATCCTGCCTGCTCTGCCCTCCACAGGCTCTGTGCCCCTCCAACCCTCTCAGGTTAATCAGAAAGGAGACCCAATCTCTGCCATTCTGAGTTCACTTTGGGCTCTGAGCTTGTCGATCCCACTGGGAAACAGTGCTCTGCTGTTCTGTGTTTCCAGCTACCACAATGCTGAGTTGTAATTATGTTTTGCTTTCCTTGTAAAAAGAAAAAAAAAAAAGAAAAAAAAGAAATGTTTTGCTTTTTCACCCCTGTGAGAGTTCTGTGCTGTCTGTTGCTTGCTTTTGCATTTCCACTGTATTGTACTGTTTCTCCTTTCTGCAAAATGGTGCTAATTGCTGACTGAGCTCCTGTTTCTCTGATGCTTCGCACACCGATCACCTGCTTCTCCATTTGCCTGGTGTCTAGACCTGGCACCCATGAATTCCACAAACTCTTGCCTCTTGAAGGCAGATAGGAAGTGTCTAATTAATATTTTGTGGCCTGGGTTTGGTTGCATATCACGGATTGTCTCTTGTAAACATGTTAAGCACACCTCCTTGTGGTGCTTTTTCATTGTTGCTGTTCTGATGAGAGTGACACACACACACCCACACACACACCCACACCCACAGAGATTAATGTATAGCCAATTGATTGTGACGTGCTTGTGATCTTTGCTTGCTCAAAGGGTTCTTTTTCCAATGATAAATAAATGCTAAAGACGAATACCACCTCCTCGAGCTTGTTTTCTCGGTAAGAAGCACAGCTGAGGGAAAGAAACGCCCTTCCAGCTGCAATCAGGCTGGTGTTGCTTGGAACTGCCCCTTCCACGCCTGCCATGGGCACAGGCTGACTCCCCAAGGAGGGCTGCCAACCTCAGACTAGCCTGGAGCCCTGTCAGGGACAGTGAGGTCCTTTGGTTGGGGCACTTTGGCTTTGTTTTCCATATCGATGTCTCTGAGCACAGGTCGGTGCACGGAGAGCCCTGCTGTGCCCTGCTCATGCCCACCTTGCCCTGGCTCGGGGAGCAGAGGCCAGACCCCACAGAGAGCTGGAGGGAGGGCATGTGGATGAGGTGACTTCAACACACACCCCTTTCCAATGTTAATTATGTTTTTGCAAATGCCTGCAGCTTTGCTTTGCCCCCCAAACCAAAGCCGAGCAACCTGGTCTAGTGGAAGGTGTCCCTGCTCATGGCAGGGGTTGGAATGGGATGAGCTTTAAGGTCCCTCCCAATCCAAACCATTTCAGGATTCTGTGAAAACGACCTGGACGGCCCAAGAGAGGGGTCAACAGGCTGTAAATGCTCATTAAAAGGAGGTGGCAGGTTCTTGGGCTGAGCACTTTCAGAGCCTGTGAAAATGCAAAGCACTGATTTTGTATTAATGAGAGTGTTGGATATCTGGAGAAAATGATGGTTGTGAAAAAGCAGGGCTGTGGGCATTTCCTTTAAATGGTGACCCTACTATATTTTCTTTTAATTAGCCTGCAATTTTAATTTTTAATCATGTTTTCTCTTTTATTGGGTACTCCAATAAAATGCCCATCAACCTGAGAAAAATTACTGTACTTTTGAGTGAAAGGTGTCCCCTGGTAGGGGGTGTGGAACTAGATGGTTTTTAAGGTCTATGATGAAATCTCTTCTCCACCATAGCTCTGCTGACCTCCTTGGAGTACCAACCCCTTTCTGCCTTGCTGTTGCTGGGTGCTTTTTCACATCTCACCCTGGTTTTCAGATAATTTCCTGAGTTTATTCCATCTGTGACCACCTGCTGGTAACAGTGCTGCTTTCTGATGTCCTGCTGTATCACCCTGCCTTCTTCTCCTACCCCACCAGCTCCATCCATCCATCAGTCACACACCCCTACATGGTCTTTGAAGTGTTTCAGCTGGGCTGTAGGTCAGGGGATTTTTCATTTCACCCTCCACAGCTGGTATTGGAGGAAATGTTCACTTTTGAAAGATTGGTCATTCTTGGGGTCATCTGTGACAATCCACAATGGCCAACAAAATCTTTCTGCCATGACACAGAGGTCCAAGGTCTTTTCAAACCTGCAGCATGGATGGGGAACCCACCTGCTCCCACCCTGAGTCAGTGTTGGGATCTGGGTGAGAGGACAAATAGGGGAGACAATAACTTGAATTGAAAGAGTCAAATCTTCTTCTCAAACTCTTAATAACAGCATCTCAGAGGTCTTTGCCAGCCTAATTCTGTGCCCTGAGTGTGGCTTTGCAGAAGGGTCACCCTGCCTGCCTGCTGTGAGCAGCCCCATGAGGAGTGGCCTCCATCCTTCCAGGTTTAATGAGTTGCACACACCCCGGATCCTTGTGCTTGGGGGGATGAAGAAGTTCCCCCTTGATACTCCCCATCCTTCCATTCCAGCTTGGGCACATGACTGAGATGTATCAATTTTGGCACTTCCAAATCTCTGAGCTTCCTTTGAAAACCTCAGTGATCATTATTACATCCCTGACTGGGAGAAGGATGTTTCATCAGCTGACATGTCAGCCCTGATGCAAATGCAGCCGCCTGTGTCATAATATCCTTTGGACTTAGGGCTTATCTAAAGATGTGCCAGTGCAGGAGAGAAAGGGACTTTTTAAGAAGATGCCTCTGTCCTAACTTGTATCTCCCAGCATCCAAGGAATAACTCCCATCCCCAACAGTGACAGCAGCTCAAGAAGAGGAGCCATACAGGAGGAGGAAGTTCTCTAGTATGAACACAGTGATGTGGACGTGCTCAGCTCTAAGAACAATGTCTTTCCCACACCTGGAATATACTGTGATGTTCAGACATGGGCTTCAGCTCTGCCTGGTTCCAGCAGTGTCATGGTGAGTTTGATCCAGATGGGGAATTGTCCCCTCACTTCCATTTCCCCCTATTCCTGGGAGCTTTCTGGGTTGGGAGCAATCCCACCAATGCCCCTGGGTGTGCTCCCAAGCTCGGGGGTGTGGGATGGGGGGGACACAGCGCTGGGCACTTCGGGACTGGTGGTCTGTCAGGAGCTCTGAGTTACTTGTGAACACTCTTCATTTCTGTTGCAGGGGGCCTTGGGAACAGCTCCCTAATCTGGACTGATGTGGAGAAGATGTGAGGCCAGGATAAAAGAAAGTCCTGCTAATGGGTTGAAGGCATCTTTGTGCTTTCTGAAACGCCAGCTCTCCCTGCAGGCAGGGTGCTCTAGGGACGCCAAGGACCAGCCTCCAGAAACATGATGGTTGAGGAGCAGTGACAGATCTTGGCCATGTGTGTGAGCCCTGAGGAATGACAAGTGTGCCTTCCGTGTGCTCAGTGGTGTGAGAGATGGAAAGGGGAAGCATTTCAGACCCTCCCTGCTGTCCTCTGCCCACCCTAACCCAGCCTGTGGCATGCAGCAACCCCAAGCCCCTGAGCAAAGCTGAGTCTTCCTGCACCTTCCTGGGGAGACCTGCATGTCCTGCCTGGCTCTGAGAGAGGTCTGGAGAGCTGGGACACAGCAAAGGGTGAGGAGCACCGTGCATGGCACAGGGTGGAGGGGGTCTCACCATGTAGATGGGTTTATGAGTTACTCAGCACCCAGAAAAACCTGATGGTGCCATAGTCAGATTAGGGAAATCTTGAGAGCAGCCCCTGGCCATTGGACAGACCTGCTCTTTGGGCTGGTTCAGGATTTAGTACCCAACTCAAGACAAGTTCAGCTGTGGCCATCTTGTTTGGAGCCAAGGGATTTGCCCAGAGAAGCTGTGGCTGCCGAAGCCCTGAAAGTGTCCAAGGCCAGGTTGGACAGGGCTTGGAGCAACCTGGGCTGGTGGAAGGTGACCCTGCCCATGGCAGGGGGGTTGGAACGAGATAATCAGAGATCCTTCCAACCCCAACCATTCTGTTCTGTGATTTATCAGCAGGGACACTGCCCAGCAAGGCAGCTGTAATTTAATGACACAGATCATGCTTTGGAGCCACAGGACAGTGAATGTCCTTGCTTCCCTTGCGCCTGCTCCCTCCCCTCTCCCTGTTCCATTGCAGATCAGACATCTCTGTCCCTGTGGGCTCCTGCCCTGGCAGTCTGCAGTGCCCTCACCCCCTGTCAGACCCCACCTGCCCACCATGCTGCTGCTCCTTCTTGTCTTCAAAGTCATTTTCCCTCCATCCTCCCTGCCAGCTCTTCCCTGTCTGTCCCACAGCTGCTTCTCCAACCCTTTGCTTTCTCCCACCTCTCCCCCTCCAGCACCTTTCCCCTCCACATCATCCTGAATTCCCAGCTCCACCAGGGACCTTGTCCTCCCCCGTTACTGTCTCGTGTCCTGTCTCTCTCGGACTGTAAGCCTTTCTCTCTGCCTGTACTGTGTGATCTCACTCACTGCTTGGAATAAACGATGCCTCACCCACCAGCTGCCCCTTCTCTCTCTCCTTTCTTGGCGTGGCTTCCCTGGATGTGTCTGCAGGTGTGTCTGTCCCCGTGGCCAGCCAAGCAGTTGGCCTCACTGCTGCATCTCTCCCCATGGCCTTTTGGGATGTCTCTGTTCGTGCTCTTGTCCTCTGGTACCTTTGTTTCTCTTTTTTACAGCCACAAGGATGAGCTTTGTTGGCAGTGTAGGAGCCCAGCACACTCAGAGCTGCTTGACCTTCTGTCCCTTGCCATTCTGGTGCATCTGATAAAGAGGTTGGCCTTTCTCCAGCTTCCTGCAGAGGTGTCCTGTGCTGCCAGGTGGCTCAGCAAATGCAGCAGGCGAGGAGAATGGAGAAGAAATCTTGTAGCCCAGAGCAGAAGCAGCTGCTGGTAAAGGAGCATCATTCCTCTGTAACAGCGGGCACAAGTGTGGCAGTGGAAGTCCAAGCAGATGCATCTCTCGGGGAAGCAGCACAAGCTGACTTGCTGTGCTTCAGGGATGGATGCCCAGGAGGCTTCTTGTGGCTCAGAAGGTGCCCTGAACATCTGCTTCCTGCATCCCAGCCCAGGACTAGATGTGCCCCTGAGGTCCCCAGCTGACCTTGGAGGTCCACTGAAGCCTAACACCTAGATTTGTGCCAGAAGAGCTCTGTAAGGGCTTGTCTTTCTGCTGCTGAGCTCCTTGTTGCTCACCCACACCTACATCAGGTCACCTTTCACACACAGGCACTTTCTACTCCTTCAGACCCTGCTCGCCCCAAACTGATGCCCATTTCCAGGTCTGACCCAGCCTGTGCAATGACAGCAACCTCTGCTTGCAGAGGTGCAGAGCAAGGCTGAAGTTCTGCGTTGCCCTCCCAGCTCTCTCTTCCCAAGGCTGGTGCCCAGGGCCAGACCTCACTGTGCAGCCCTGCAGAGAGAAGCCAAGGCTGCTCCCTGCTGTGTACCCTCTGGTGTCCCTGGAGAAAATACTGTAATTACCTCTCCCTCACACTCCTTCCAGTTTAAAACAGGTTTGGAATGAGCTTTACTGGGATGGACAGTCACACAATTGTCTGTATTCAATGCAAACAAAAAGGAAGCCAAAGGATGGTTATGGGGATGGGAATGGGGATGGAGACAGGGCACAGCCTCTTTCTGCTCTAGGATCAGCCTGAAATCCGTAGCTGAAGGATGCACAGAGGCATGGGAAAAGAGCCAGTAGGTTAAAATGAAGAACATACACTGCATGCACCAGCTTTCTTGGCTGCCTCAAGAGAGGGACCACCCCAATGCTGCTGGGAAGCGGCAGTTCCCCTGGTGACTCTGGCAGGGGCTCAGGAAAATGCTGATGGATTACAGTTTATGTTGCTCCAGGGAGAGATGATTTTTTGCCTTCAAAGCTCTGTTCTGAAATGCAGGGCAGCAGCAAGAGCAGGGTGGGACACTGAGGGAGAGGTGGGATGGCTCTGGTGTTGACCACTGGACCCTGTTGAACCTGGACCATCACAGTCGCACTGGCACAGGACAGCCCAAGCTCACACCCCACAGCTCCTGCATCCTCCCTCACCACGGGAGGTGTGAAGGGGTGCTTGGAGGGGTGCCTTGGTATCTGCAGGAGCTGCTGGCAGCTTCACCCTGCAAGTGCAGGTGCCCTTGGGCACAGTCTGCTCTGGCATCTCCAGCCTTCTCCGCAGTGTGCATGGTCTGTCCTGACACTGGGACACCTTTCCAAAGAGGAGCTGCCCTGCCTTTTCCCCTAATCCTTTGATTTGTGGTGCTGGGCTCACCTCAGTGCCATAGGAGCTGGAAGGCTGACAGAACTCAGCAGATTGCCTACCAACCTCTGCCAACAGCTTCTGGCAGCAAAGGTCTCTTCATGGTGAGCACCCAGGGCAGGGCGAGGGTGAGGGAGAGCTGTCCTGTCCTGCCAGGGCTCTTCACGTGGTCCTGGCCCATGAGCCTCTCCTGCAGGGGTGGCTACACTCTCTGTCTGGGTTGGGCTGGTTTCATGGACCAAGGAGATGGTCCACTTTCCTCCTGACAGTGGTGTCAGCACCTCCTTCTCTGCTCTAACCTGGACCCATTCCCTGCGCAAAGACAATGTCAGGCTGGGGGATGAACAGGGATCTCCACAGTCCCTTGGTGCAACCACCGTGTAAAACTGCCCATTTTAAAGCTAAGCACATTTCTCCTGCCTCTCCATCTGCTTTCTGCCTTTCTGCTGCCACACAGTTCCCTGGCCATCCATCACACCTCACCTCATCCCTGGAGATCCTCCTTCTCTTTCCTAACAAAGATTGATTCCCTTGTTCCCTGCAGGTTTTTCCTTCCCCATCCCTCCCTCTGCACTTCCCCGAGACCCAGCCTTCCCTACAGCACGTGGTACCTCAGGTACAGAGCTGGCTCCAGAGCTGACCCTGACAGGCATCCAGCACCTGGATGCATCAATCCTCACCTCCTGGTGTCTCCTGGGGCATGGAAGAGGAGGGGTGCTCTCAGACTGGGGGCTAGCCTGTGTAAGCTGGGCTTGTTTTCCTGCCAGTTGTTTGAGCAGGAGCCGGGTCCTTCCTGAGCAGCACAAGAGCTCAGCTCCCCTGGGACAGGGGCTTCCACCACCCACCTGAGGGAAACAAGCTGCTGCTTTGGGAGACAACTGTACAGCAGGTTATAATCAATTGGCAAGCATTTTTCATAGCTGATGGTGGGCATGATCCTGGTCACAGCCGAACCAAGGGCTGCTCAAAAACTCCAGAGCCCCAGCCCTCCAGTTTTGTGGACTTCCATGGGTTTTGGAGCAGTTCCTTGCAGGGACCAGGACCAGGCTCACCAACCAGCCTGAGGGCACAGCAAACATGCTTGGGGAGCACTGCAGGGCCAGTGAGCATGGGGCAAATCCCAGCCCCGGGCTGGCAGTTTGTTGTCATGTGCTGCTGATTGCTCTGACAGCTTTGCAATGATGCTCTTTCTCTGCTTCCAGGACCCCTGAAAAAATCACTGGTGCTACAGAGCAAGAGCCAAGTACCTTAGTGCAGGACCAACCCTCGTGAAGTCGGGAAGTCCCTTCCAAGTGGCAGCTGGAGCAAACGTGTACTCTGCATGACGTGTGTATGGGCTGGTGGCATCCAATAAAGCTGATGAGCAGAGCTGAATGGCAGTCTCTCTTGTCTCTCCAGCACTGAAGAGTTATGTCACCAGGATCTGTGTGATGCACTTAGCATGCCTCTGCCTTGGTTGATGTACAGTAAAGTCAGAGGAATTAAAATGGGTCCAGTTCTCCCTTTATTCCTGTGAAACAGCACTGGGTTCAGTGGTCTCTTGCCAATATCTAATCTAAATATGCTCTTTCAGTCTGTACCCACTCCCCTTGTCCTGTCACTGCAGTTCCTGATGGAGACAGTCCCTCCCCAACTTCCCTGGAGCACCTTCAGGCACTGGAAGGTGCTGTGGGGTCTCCACACAACCTTCTCTTTCCCCGGGCTGAACAGCCCCAACTCTTCCAGCCTGTCTTCACAGGCAAGGTGCTCTAGTCCCCTTATCAAATGCTGGACAGGACACCAAACCTTGCTGGCAAATTAGTGTTTCTTCTCAGCATATTTTCTAACAAATGTTCAACTGAAAAATTGTGAAGTACCAGCTGGAAATGTTGTAGGAAGAGTTTAGCTGGCTCATGGCTGGTTGTTCTGAATGCCCATGTTTTCTGGGTGAGGCTCACTATGTCCATGAGGTTGCACTTGAAGTTCCTTTCCAGCCTTAATGATCTGGTGGTTCTGTAGGATGCATGTGTCACATAATGGGAGATAATTCCCAACCCTACAGCTGGTCCCCTACAGAGGGCATGAAGTGCCCAGACTGCAGTTCCATGAAGGTCCTGGCCCAGCACAATCCAATAATGACCCCCAGGTCTGGGCTGAAGTGTTACAACACTCAGAGCTGACATTAGGTTTACTTGCCTAAAGTCCTGACTTTAAGCAGGAGTCTGCTCTTCCTTCCCAAATTAGTTGTGCAAGGAGGTGGGAGGAGATGTGCAGTGTCCATGGAGCATGGCAGCCCCCAAGCCCTCCAGATCCAGAGCCTCTGGATTGCTCGGTCTAGTTAATAAGAAAACTGTCTCTTGGACCTGGGAGAATCCATTTGACTATTTCGGAATGAAAATACAAGTCCATACTACACCTCCTCCATCAGCACTCCTCCTTACAGACCCCTCTTCTGTGCAGGAGTAAATCCAAGGTTTATTCCAGCCATAGCTGGACCGTCTTTAAAGTGATGGATGATTTAGGAGATCCAGTGTCCTTCTCTTGCATTGGTTACTGCTGCTATTGGCTGTTCATACAGAACCACTGCTGAGGCACCCCAGGATGGCCACAATCCCAAGAGCTGTACAAATGTGGGGCAAAAACACATCCACTCAAAAGGGCCTTGAAGGAAAATCAGGAACCTGAAATGGCCTCAAGCCCCTGATGTTCACCTTATGGTGAATCCTCTTTGGAAACAGGAAGGTTGGAAGGAACCTCCTTGTTAAAGGGATGAAATACAGAGGAATGTGGATGGTACAAGGCAAGAAGAAATTGGAGTAAATCCAATCACTGAACCATTGCAAAGCACCTCTGAGAAGATGTGAATAGTAACTAATGAAATATTCAGTACAAAGGGCTGGAGATTACATGCCTGTGAATAATTGCCTCGCTCGGTAGCTGAAGGGTCCTTGTTACACATGATTAAGTAATTAACTTTTTTTGTATATAATTACCATGATTGTACCATTATTAGAGAGGAGACCAGACCAAAGCTCCAGCACCAGACACTGGTTGCCTGCAGTGGGAACCCATTCCCTGTGTCCTGTGCCTCCATGCCTTGTCCCCAGTCCCTCTCCAGCTCTCCTGGAGCCCCTTTAGGCACTGCAAGCCCAGCTCTCCCAGCCTGGCTCCAGAGCAGAGGGGCTGCAGCCCTGCAGCATCTCCAGTCCCTCCCCTGGACTCTCCAGCAGCTCCAGGTCCTTGTGCTGGGGGGTCTCACCTGGGGGGACAGAGGGGCAGAATCCCCCTCTCCCTCCCCTGCTGCCCCTGCTGTGGGACCAGCCCAACATCACCTTTTTCTCACCTCAAAATTTTCATTTTTCCACAAATATAAATACTGCTAATTTTAAGAAAACCGAACAATTTCTGTATTCTGGCAGATTGTTTCCATTGCTAATATTTCTCTCTCCTTCCCCCTTGTGTCAGCTGCTACCCTCAGACTCCTGCTTCCTGCCATTTCTTCTTCCATTTAGCTTTTCTTTCCCTACATAATATGCCCTACTCAGGTTCCTCCTACTCTCAAAAATAATCAAGTTACTCAGTGCACTGCCTGGAAAATTTCCTGCCATGCTTTTCTTTTCAAGATTGCAAAGTCTTTGCAGCTGAGAGTGTCCCTAATTTTGCGCCCTGCTCAAAAATCTTGGTCTTATCCTGAGGTATTACTGTAATAGACGTGATTAATAGGAATTATCCTCCCACAAGCAAGCTTAATTCCATGCTGCTGAATTTTGCATGCCTGCTTTTATCTGTGCTGTACGTGGCACATCCTTCCAGCCTCAATGGTGCTTTGTATCAGGAGCAAATACTTTAGGCTGAGGGAGAGGAGGGAAACCCCCAAGCAAGAAAAGCCAGGTCTGAAATCAGAGCAACAGGGGAGAGCAGGAATTTAGAGCAAGGAAATTAGAAATTCATGCAAGGGAGGGAAATCAAGGCAGGAGGCAAAGTTTTCTGTTCCCCCCTCCAGGAGCTGGGTGGTAATGCTGGTGCCTAGAGAAGAGGAGCAGCAGTACTGGAAAGTAAAGGAGAAGAAAGTGCTCGGGAGAGTGTTTCAGACTGGATTTCACCCTTTGTAGGTCCCAGCTCTCAGGACTCTGAGGACACGTGCCGATTTTTCAGGGAGAAGCATTGTCCAGGGGTGAGGAGATGTGTAAAGTTCACAGGAGATGCTTTGCCCACCAGCGGCACTGGGAGCAGGGACAGGGATTAATGGTGCAAAGCTCCTTATCTGAGGGTTATTTCCATTTAATGAGGCAGCACTGAAGGAGCTCAGTGGGTGGGGAGAGCTCCCAGACACATCCATCCAAACCGGGGCAGAACAGAGGGATTCATTAAGATTTAAGGCCAACAGCATCCGTGGTGTAAAGTGGCCAAAACTGCTGGAACTGTTGGATCTGCCCTTCTGGTTTAGGGGTTACATCCTCCGAAGGTATAAATGCCCACAATCCTTGCTGATTTATGCCAGCCAAGGTCTGTCCAAATGGCACAGAACATCCAACAGCGATTCAAACACTGTGAATAACCTGCTGGGTTGGTTCCTCCCCCCAGCAGTGATTCCTAGATGACTTATGCTCCCTTATTTCCTCAAGGCTGTTATAAATCCTGACCTGAATTATTTAATCCTCATTCACTCCCCCTTTCCTCCATTGTCTTTTCCCTTTCGCTGCCTTTACCTTGGTGTGTTTATCTCCCACTCTGTCATTCCAGTCACTTCACTTCCCCCTCTACCCTCATGCATCTTTCATAGTTCACCCCTCTTTGCTCTGACAAGGGGCAGGTTTTCCTATTTGGTGGCAGTCAGGTTTTGTGACATATCTAGGTTACTGTCAGGACTCCTTCCCTATGTAACATGTCTTTCATTTTTTATGACTCTGCTTTAATAATTTATCCCCCATCAAAGATGTATAATGAAATCACCGTCCTGAAATGGCTTTTCCGTGTTGAGGTAATGGAACAGGGATGGGCTGGAAGGAATTATTCCCACATGGTTTTTTTGGTGTAAGGTAAGTCACAAGTTTCAGGGGAAGGAGAAAACTGGAACAGCTGAGATGATGCTGTTGTTTGGAGTCTGGATTAGAAGATAAAAGAATGGACCCACGTTTATTTTGCCCTAGAGTGGAAAATTATATGGAAAGCAAAATCCTCTTAATTTTCAGGATGGGGAGTCCCTGGTGCAGTTTGGAAAGAGAAGCTGTGGCTTCCCCATCCCTAGAGTGTCCCAGGCCAGGCCAGGCTGGGCTTGGAGCAACCTGGGCTAATGGAAGGTGTCCCTGCCCATGGCAGGGGGTGGCACTGGATGGGCTATAAGGTTTTATTCAGATTCCTCTTCCATGTTTACCTCTATTAAACCTCACTTGGAATCTGACTGGGAACCTCCTGAAAGGATGTCTGGTCCAGCCTTGCCCTAGAAGGAGGTGGAAAGAGAGACAGACTTCCCAGCAGGTCTGGGCACTGGCCCAGAAACCAACCTGGAGACTGGCAGCAGAAGGGACAGACAGAAGGTTTGAAACTGCAAGGAGGGATTTATTCAAGCACATGAGCCCTCACCATCTGAGTCGTTCACTCCAGTCTCCTTCACAGCCAAGGGAGAGAAAAAGGCACTTCCAGGAGACAACACAAATCATGCTAAGGGAAAAGGTAAAAATAGCTTGGATGAGTCCTGTTCCAGAGAGCAGAGCCAGGTATGACCAGCTCAGATATTTAAATTTACCTTTAGATGTCTGATATCCAGGGAATTGAACTTCCTAATGTTGGCATCCTGTTCCCCAGAGAAGAGCACACAAAACTCTGGAATACCTTACCCGAGGTTTGCATTGCATCAGTGATTGCACGAACAATGGGGAAAGCCTTGCTGGAACAGCAGAGTGTGGATTCACTGCATCTGAATTTAATGCACACAGACACCAGCCCCAAACAGTGCCATGGCTGCAGCTCGTAACACAGCATTGGATCATCCACCCTTATGCTGATTAAAAGCAAAAAAAAAATAATAATTTTTTTTCTGTGTTTCCAAATAGAAAAGCAAAGCACAGAATTTCCACACTTTCCCCCAACGGTAGCACATCCCAGCCTTGGAGCTGGCTGAGTGATGGATTTCCTGCTTGTGCCCAGGTACACACATATTATTCATAATGACTGCAATGACATTCCCATCTGTCTTAATTTGTGGGGCATAAAGTAAGTGATTTTCTGGACTTCCCAGTAAAAAGTGCCAGGAAAGGTTAAACTGAAGTAAACAGAGAGGTTTGGGAAGAACTTGGTGTTCCTTATCTATCCACCTTTTCCACTGTGTCCACCACTTCTTCCAAACAGACTTTGGGGTCAAAGCCTTAAAAAACTTCACACATCACTAAACTACAGAATCACAGAATGGCCTGGGTTGGGACACATCCTGAACAGTTCATTGCTAAGTCAGGGAGGACAAAAGGCAACTTGCTTGAATTCAGAAGGATGTTAATACTGTGCTTAAAAATATATGAGTTGCAATTTCTGACTCTGAGCCCTTCGGTCACCCGGTAAAATGTGGTTTGGATTTCCTTTTAGTGAAGAGCCAACAGTGCATCTGTGCAGAAGGACCCTCCTTCTGGAAGAGCTGATGGGCTCTGGAGCTGCTGTTTTCCTTAGGGAGATCTGGGCAGCACAGAGGGATGTTGCAGAAACACCAGGTGACTGACCTCCTTGGAAAACCCATCCTGCCACATTTCATCATGACAAGCAAACAGGGGCTGAGGGGGTGCCAGCTGGTGCCATCTCCAGTGCTTTCATGGAACTCTGAGAACAGTACACTTGGAAATGAACTGTTCCCTCAGGCAGTATTTTAAACAGGCCCTACTCATGCCACAAATTATGCATCCATTTAGAAACGTGAAATGGTTATTATAATGCTCTAAATCACACTGTATTCCTCCTGAGCCCTCCCTTTGTTTTAACTGAGCATTCCTGCTAATGTACTGAACGGGAAAAAGAGAACTTTCAAGGCATTTATTTAACCACGGCCCTTCCATACAACTTTATTTCAAGTACCAAACACAAGAGTATTAAGGCTAACAGGATTGTCCAGGGTGGAAATGACTATCAATACAAAATCACACAAGATTCTCAAAACTCAGTTGCTGATCATTCCCTAACTGTGTTAAGGCAGTGGATGGAGCATTGCTCTGATACAACAGGCTGGTCTCAGATGGGACAGGAGTTCCCAGGACAGCTGGGTGCCTCCTAAAGAACCTCTGTGTCCCCAAAGAGTTCCACAGCTAAGCAGTTCTATTCACTATAAAATGGCACCTCTATTTTCGAGTAGAATGGAGCAAATCTTTGGGAGCAGCTACAACAGTTCTTGTTCTGGAGGAAGTCCTCAACATTCATTTGCCTGCTTGCCATCCTTGTATGGATGTACGGGTAGGAAAATGTGTTTTCATAATTATTTGTTTTAGAAATAGACACTGGATTACCACCCTGACAAGCAAGTGCTGGTCCTCAGGAATCTCATACACACACAGAAAACAAAGCAGTGGGGCCTCTGGGGGTTATGGGGTCTATGGGGCTTAGTTTTAGTAACACTGGGGTTATAGTCCATTTCTTTCACTGTCAGGGATTTGGAGGATTTGGAGGAAAAGTAAACATGGCATTTCACGGCACGTCATCAAAACTGAAATCAGACAGAACTTCTTCTCCTTCGAGGTCAAACTCTTCCAAGGACAAATCATTGACCTGTAAAGAGAAATCAAGAGTAAAATTCTTTTTCTGTAACATACTTGCTCTTCTACACCACCTATGGCTTTACTGGGATTTTCACTCCCCCAGACTGCATGAAGAGCAGCCCTGGACACTGTGATGTGTCAGATCTGTCAGGCTGCACCATCCCAGCCCTGTACTCCTTGTTTGCCCCATCTGCATCATATGTGCATTTCTGCACAAAGATAGCCAAGAGAGTAGGAGTTTTAAAACCTCAACCTCTGTATGATTCCAAGATGTAATTCCTTCCAAGGATTTAAGTGGCAGTAATTACTGCATCCAAGGAGGCTGCTGGAGGCTGCCACAGCTGGAACACACAGGTCCCGTGGAAAAGCTCAGTAGCCACTGCTTTTACCTGAACAAGTCCCTTCAGTTCCTCTTCTGTTAAGGAGTCTGTGGGCTCCTCCTGGGAGGAATCATATTCCACAGCCACTTTCCCATTTTCTGAAACAGCATAAAGAGCCAGAGACATGGTAGTTACTACCGCATGTAACAATAAACCTACCCTCAACTTCAAAAATGGGACAATTTCTCTTCCTTAATGGCCAGGCCAGGAACATGCAAAGTGCTGCAGTTCAGCCTGTTACCCCTGGAGGCAGACGTTCCTCACCCTAAAAAGCTCTCCTTGCCACCATTTAGACCCTTGGAACCTGGACTTTCAATAACTTACTTAATCAAAAAAATACTTGTCCTCCTGTTGGATTTTCCTTTCACTCACAGGGAGGAACCTCTCTGTTAAATCACTACAGACCACAACACAAGTTTCATTTTGCTCCCTCCAGCCTCAAGAAAGGTTCAGAGCAAAAAGAATCCATATCAATGATCACTGAAGTTCTAATATTTGCCCAAATATTGCACACAATCGCAGGTCTTACCCAAGACTATGATCAGGATCTTCTGAAAGGCTGCAGACAAAGCTTTGCCCACTGCGAGCTTCTGAGCTCTTCTCGTGGCCATGAGGAACTCCAGTGGATCTGAACACAAGCAGCAGCAAGTTACTGACCTCGAGAGGACCCTGCACACGAAGCAGGCACTGGAGTGGTGCCCAGGACATGCTCATGTGGCAGCTTCACACCAGAAGTGGCTGCGATGAGAACGAAAAACGCTGCAGGCAAGAGGGGGAGCACAGGGGACAGGAAAGGGACACTGGTGTGAAGCAGGGAGAAGAGAGGTTCAGGAACCCACCAACGGTGCAAAACCAAAACTGACCAGTGTGTTCACCAGCTGCTGGGAGAGACTCCTAGTGCCCCAAAGCCTACCTTCCCCAGTTCCCACGTCTGCCTCCCCTAGGGCAACTCCCCTGGAGCGGACCCCATGGTTGGGCAGCGTCACCTCCAGAGCACACAGGAACTTCACCAAGCCTTTCTGTGAGGTCTTTCCCATTTCTTCATTCTCACCATCAAAGCCAGACACATTCTGCAGCTGTTGGGAAGAGCACAATGATTTCTGATTAGAGAGGGTGGGGATAGGAAGGCTTATGCCCACTTAGGCCTATGTCTGCAAACCAGACCTTCTCTGTACAGCCTGTGAGAGGCTGAAGCAGGTGGTGGAGACAAAGGAGGGATATTTGCTGCTTTGATCCTATTTTAGAAATACCTCACAGTGCCCATCCTCTCAGCCATCTCACTCTCAGCACATGAAGAGCACTGTCAGGCCCCGCATTGCTTTATTCACAGCCCACCCCCACTTTAACTGACAGAAGCCAAGCCAGTGCCCTCACCCATCGCAATCTGCTACCCCCAGGCTCTCAAATGTCCCCCATTCATGGCCCAAAATGCAGCCCTTGTAGCTCACTATCATTTGCTGAGTTGAGGACAATTCTGCTTATTCTACCACCAGCTAAAGAAGAGGAGGATGAGGGGAAGGATGATGGATGACCACAAAGGGCCCCTTACCGTGATGATGCGACTGGACCAGCCATTAAAGCCAAGGTAGTGGTTGGCCAACTCCTGGCACTTGTTGCTGCTGAGAGCAGGGGTTTGTTGCTGAAACCCCTTCTGCTTGGTGCAAACACAAACCTGCCCAGGAGAGAAGAACCCTGCTTAGCCAGGCTCTGCTTGTGAGGCTCCCACTCCAGCCCTCCCTGCACAGCTGTTCCAGCTGCTCTGCTATCCACAATGGAAGGAAGTTCTCCCTCACACCGAGGGGGAACTTGCTGTGTATGGCCTCTGCTCCTTGTCCTGGCACTGAAGGGTCTGGCACCACCCTCTTGGCACTCAGACTAAGCAGACCCAGCTCTGGCAGTCTCTCCTCCTAGGAGAGATGCTCCAGTCCCTCAGTCATCACACTCCATGTGGTGCTGTGGAGGTGAAGGCCCTCTAGAACATCCCAGCCCATCCCTTCATGGAGCCCTCTGGATCATCCCAGCCCGTACCTTCACCGGAGCCCTCTGGAAGAGCCGGTGTCCATCGCAGGCGTGCCAGGCCCTGCTGGCATCGTGGGCCGAGTAGAACCTGATGACCCCGTAGCATCCCGGCCCCGCCACGGCCGCATTGCTGTGTGCCCGCACCGAGTACAGCGGCCCGAAGCTGGAGAACGCCGAGAACAGGGAACGCTGCGGGAAAACAGAGGGGAAAAGGGGGTTTGAGATGCCTGTGGGTGCCCATGGGGCTGAGCAACAGGGAGAGGGGCACTCCCAACCCTACTGCCCCAGGCTGCCAGGGTGCTGCTGGCGATGCTGGATGGCATTAAGCTCTAGGGTGAGCAGCGAGGCTGGACGGGAGGGTATCTCCATAAAACCCAGCTCCACCTGGCCGGGCCTCTAACCCTAACAACCCCCCATCTCCCTTGTCACGGGGGCAGCAAAGCCAGCCGTGGCACCCCTGCTCGGCCCTGCAGGCTCCGTGTGTGCTGTGGCCCTGCAGGGGCCGGCTCTGACACAGCTCTGCCCCCTGCCCAGCCCGATCCCCCTGCCCAGCCCTGTCCCCCAGCCCAGCCCAGATCCCCCAGCCCAGCCCAGATCCCCCAGCCCAGCCCTGTCCCCTGCCCTGTCCCTGCGCTCACCTCCAGCCCAGGCTGCGGCTCCAGCCCCCACACCAGCAGCGTTCGGGCCGGGCCCGCGGGCACTCGGAACTGCAGCAGCTCCGCCATGGCCGGGCGGGCCCTGCCCAGCCCCGGCCCCGCCTGGCACGGCCCCTTCCCGGCCCCGATCCCACCCCTGCTCGGCCCCAAGGCCGCCCTACACGGCCATGCCCGGCCCCGGCCCCGACCCCACAGGGGCTGTGGGGGAAAAGACCCTCGGGCCGACCCTCAGCGCCTGAACCCGCTCCCCCAGCCCCAAACCCACCCCCGGGGCCCAAAATCTGCTCCTTCAGCCCCAAACCCACCCCAGGGGCCACAGATTCGTTCCCCCAGCCCCAAACCTGTTCCCTTCAGCCCCAAAGCCAACCCTGAGGGCCCCAAATCTGCTCCTTCAGCCCCAAACCCAACCCTGGGGCCCCAAACCTGCTCCCCAGCCACAAAACCGACCTTTCCAGCCCCAAACCCACCCCCATTACCACAGAACTTCTCCCCCAGCCTCAAATCTGCCCCTTCCAACCCCAAATCTGCCCCTTCCAGCCCCAAACACCCCAGGGGACACAGACTAGCTCCCCAGCCCCAAATCTGTACCCTTCAGTCCCAAACCCACCCCAGGTGCCCCAAACCTGCTCCGCAGCCCCAAACCCACCCCAAATCTGTCCCAAATCTGCTCCCCAGCCCCAAACCCACCCCCGGTGCCCCAAACCTGCTCCCCAGCCCCACATTCTGCAGAGCCCACAGCCCTGCCCTGCTGCGTCCCCAGCTCCACAAACCCAGCTGGGCAGCGTTTGCTCAGTTCCCATTC
>JAWWEW010000001.1:15455865-15467395 GCA_035583185.1 Anabacerthia variegaticeps | reverse complement strand
CTCAGGTGGGACAGGGCAGGGAGGACATCAGGAGGAATTCCTGCCTGGAAAGGGTGGTCAGGCCTTGGAAGGGGCTGGCCAGGGAGGTGGTGGATCCCCATCCCTGGAGGTGTCCAAAGAATGACTGGCCATGGCACTCAGTGCTCTGGGCTGGGGGCCAAGGTGGGCATTGGGCGCAGGGGGGACTCGGTGATCTTGGAGGTCTTTTCCAGCCTCAGCGATCCTGGGATTCTCTGATCCTCCACAAACCCAGTGCCGAGGCTGCTGCTGAGCTTTATGTGAGGTCAGGGCATTCTCCTCCACTCTTAAAGCGTATTTCAAACATATTTTTGAGTGTGTGTGTTTGCAGGAAGGGCAGTGACGCAGGGGTGATGCTGCAGCAAGAAGGGAGCGGAGCACAAGGCTGCAGGGAGGGAGGACACTTGCCCCAGTTCCAAGTATTTTGCATGGAGATGTAGCAAACGTTATGTTGCTGTTAGCACAGGGGATTTAAGTGACTGAATATTTTTTGTTGCTGGGTTTGGGAAGGTTTTGGGTGTGGACTGTTGTGATTCCTTATCACTTCTGCTCCGTGATGGGTTTTAACATCTGTTTGTGTATTTTATCCTCCCCAGTGACGAAATCTGTGCAGTGGGGTGTCATGATCTCTTATCTAAAGGTAAGCAAAGTCCAAAGGATGCCACTGGTCTGCAGAGTGGAAGTTGGGCAGATCTCTCATGGTCTTTGGATCCCCAAGAGCTGAGTGCCCTGTGTCTGGGAGATCTGTTATCCTGTAATCACACAGTGTGCTGTGACTTACCCTCATCAGAGCCTGGATCCCTTCTTCCAGGTCTTTTAGCTTTTCATACACTCTGTCTGAGGTGCCAAAAACCAAGTTGTTTGTGAACACCTTGCTTAGGTACTGCACCGGGGTCAGCCAGGACTGGATGAGAACCAGGGAAATCCGAAGCAGCTCCATGTCCTGAAATTAAGACAGGAAAGGGTCACAGCTGTGAGGGGGAGGTATTTGGTAAAGAGTCCTGCTCCCTCTGCACCCAGAGGTGTGCCAGTGCTCCTGCAGCTTCAGCAGACCCCAAATTTTCAGGCTGGGGAGCACACAGGGCAAGGCTTGCCCTGAGGGTGAGAACTTACCGATTTCTGCTGGGCATCATCCTTTTTCATGGGAGCAGGGATTGTTTCTGAGTAACAAAATGCTACCTGGGAATTCTTGTTTGTGTGCCTTTGGTCCTCTGGAATATAGGTGCGTTCCTGTGGAGACAGCCCAAATACACTCAGAATTGTTGCCCATGTTCCCTAGAAGGCCTCAGACACTTCCCCAAGATGTCCTGGATGGTTACTCTTGGCAAGAAATAAATGTGAGACACAAGGTGCCTCTGGACAGGGTTGGCAGGCAGGGAGCAGGAATATTGTGTTGGCACAACAGCTACTGGACCTAAAGGTCTTCCTCTCATTATCCAAGGTGCAGAGGTGAATACAAACCACACCTGGACCAGGTTCTCCCAAGAACTGAGACTCTCCCAGGGCCAAAAGTGACAGGAAAATCTTGCAAAGCATCTGTGCCCTGTGCAGCCACAGCCCTGAAAAGGGTGTGCAGGACTGGGGGGCAGAGACCTGAGAGGGGGAAACAGGGTCCAGTCTGATGGGACATAACCTGTCCTATGCTGTTAACACCCTTCTCCTTGGGAGCAGAGAGAGGGCCCAGCAAGAGCCAAGAGGTCTCTGTTACCCAGTCCTGAAGCCATCAAGCTAAAGCAGAGGAGATGCCCAGGAGGCCACAGCACTTACGAACTCCTTGTAGGTCTCAGCAGCCAGGAGGTGAAGGTGCTGAGCCCTCAGCACAGCGTTGGCAAACAGGCTGGGCAGGGGCATGGCTGGGAAGGTGGCAGCTGGCTGTGGCCACTGCAGCCCCACGGCGATCACGGCAATGGCCAGAGGAGGAAACCATGACCCTGCAGCAAAGCAGAGGAAAGTGTTAGCAGTCCCTGGGGACTGTGCTGAGCAGGGGGTGGCACCTGGCAATTCATTCCCACTCTCTTCTGTCTGTGCTGGCTGAGGGCTCGTCTTCCTGGGTGCCTTGGTGGCACCAAGGGTGAGCTCAGCCCTCCCCAAAATTCAGGGAAACCCTTTCACTAGGACGTGCCCTCTGGGCTTGCACTGCTGCCAGTGTTACCTGCTCCATGAAAACGAATGTGTGTCCCTATGGTTCTCCCTGACATCCTCATATTTTCCCTTTTCTCGGGAGGCCTTACCCTCAGGGGCAGAGCAGGGTGCACTCTGGCTGTGTGAGTACCAGAGTGGTTCACCCCGTGCTGCTGAGGGGACACTGTCCACCTGCTGTCCCTGGGATGAGAGGTGGTGGCAGTACCTGTGCATGGCCAGCTCTCTGGGACATGCCTGTGGAACTGGGTGATCTCTGTCAAACCTAAAGGCTTTCAGCCTGTGACATCTAATGCTAGTGTCTTCCTGTGCTGCAAAGACCACAAACTTCATCTCAGACAAACACCCTTCAGAGGAGGAATGCCCTGGAGCCTGTAGGACTCAGACATAAGCATTAGGCATCATGCTGACCCTTGTCATAAGCATGGAATATGAATTTTAATATCCCCACCAACATTTATGTTAATAACAACTATTATAACTGTTGTTCTTCACGTTCAACTTGCCCTGTTTAGGATTAAAGTCCCACTGCAGGCAGAGCTACTCTTTTGCATTGGTGTATAGGTTGGCACTCTGTGAGTGAGGGCTGTCACAGTGTGTGTGTATGCCACCCCCACCACCACCTCCCATCACCTCCCACCACCCAGCACACCCAGCAGCTCTGGCAAACCCCTTACAACTGAAATGAAAAGTACCTGGAGCCATTTCTGCCTGGTGAGTTGCTCAGGTGTTGGTGTTGCTTGACAGTGAATATTTCCTGCTTTCTTGTGGCAAGGGGGACTGTTGAGCCACCCTTTATATAGCAGGGGGTCTGTTTAACATGGATCTCTGTGTCCATGATCGCAACAGCAGCTCTGCATCTTCTCTGTGCATAAATGCACAAGTGTTCACAATGGTGCCACCTCATCGCTGTCATTCATACACAGATGTGCAGCTTGGCAGGTTGTTTGCCTCAGCATAAGATCAGGGCTCGAGGATTTCGCCACATCCCAGTGTTTATTGCAAAGAGAAGTGTCCTGACCATTGGCAGACCCATCCTGGGTCACATCAGTGCTTTTACATGGTGACATTCGCTCTGTTCGCCTGATTTTCCTGGCTGGCTCTGCAGCCTTGGCCCACGGTTCACAGGCTTCACTGGCCACTTGGGGAGATTCCTGACTTAAAGCAAATGACAACTTATGCCAGGGGAGGTTTAGATTGGATTTGAGGGAGGATTTCTTCCCCAAAAGGGCTGTCCAGCCCTGGCACCGCTGCCCGGGGCAGTGGGGGAGTCCCCATCCCTGGAGAGAGTAACAGCTGTGTAGATGTGGCACTTGGGGATGTGGTCAGTGGTGGCCTTGGCAGTGCTGAGGAATGGTTGGACTGGATGATTTCAGAGGGCTTTTTCAACCTTTACAATTCTGTGGTTCCATTCTGTTTTCCCCTTTATTGTTAGTGGGGATAGAGCTGGATGGATGTTGTCATATTAAGCTTATTTCTTTCAATTTCTACCAGAATGTCAAACATTCAGCAAATAGTTCTGCTCATAAGCCTGTTTGCTGTGGGTGTGACAAAGAACTGCCATGCCCCGGTGCCTGTGTGAGTTCCAGCCTTCAAATCCAGATGCCAGAGCTCTGGGAGGCTTCTCTCATCCTCATTCTGTCAGAGGATCTGCTTATGAACATCTTCCTTCTCTTCAGCAGATTAAGCAGAGCACTGGTGTGGAAAGGAGATGGAAGAGATGGGGAAGAGAATCATGGAAGCTAAAGACCATTTAGTTCCACCCCCTTGCCAGGGACAGATTTCTCCAGGTGCCACCCAGGCTGGCTTGAAGAGGAGAGGTCACAGCACACCTATCCTTGCTTTTCAACAAGATGAGACAGAACCTCAGGTAGGCAACTCCAGGATGGTTCTAAACACCTTTTACTCACCAGAAGGCACCAACTGCCTCAAACCTCCCCGTTTTGGTCCTTCGTCTGGGGTTCAGGTCTGTCCCTGGTTGGGTGATGGTTTGGTTTCCCCAGCCCCTGGGTTTGCTGAGGCTCCCAGTGTGGATCCAGTTTCCAAGAGGCAGCGTCATCCCTGGGGCAGCTGGAAGAGGGGGTGGAGAGCTGGTTAATAAATGAATAAACCTGCTGGGAGAGCGTGGGCTGTTCTGAGAAGCCCCCGGGGTGGAGATGTGGTGGTGTCATGGGGTAAATGTCAGTGCCAGAGCAGAGGGAACAGTGGGTCCTGCAGCTATCAGGTGTCCCGTCACCCAATAGCCAGCAACATCTGGTTGTGTTTTTCTACTCCAGATCGGGTTTAAATGTGTCAATATTGGCCAGGATGAGCAGAACAGCAGCTCCCCAGCCCGATCCAGGCCCTGCTGCCTAGGGGTGCTGCTGAGGTACCACTGCAGCACCTTCACCCTGTCTTCAAGGACAGGTACCACCCACCTTACCCTGAGCATCACCAGCAGAACAAGTAAGATATAGAACCATAGAACGCTTTGGGACGGGAGGGACCTTAAAAACCATCTTATTCCACCCCCTGCCATGGACAGGGACACCTTCCAGTAGCCCAGGTTGCTCCAAGCCCCGTCCAACCTGCCCATTCCAGAGCTGGGGCAGCCACAGCTTCTCTGGGAACCTGTGCCAGGTCCTCCCCACTGTCACAGGGAACAATTCCTTCCCAGCATCCCACTTATCCCTGCCCTCTGGCAGTGGGAAGCCCTTCCCTGTGTCCTGTCACTCCATTCCTTGTAAAAAGTCTCTCTCCCTCTTTCTTGTCAGCTCCTTTAGGCTAAAGAGGTCTGAGACTGCAACCCAGCCTATCCAAAAACTGGCCACCATTGTTCAAGCACCCCAGACTCCAGCTCCCGACCTGTGGAAATGTTTTTTACCACGATTTTTCCTGCAAAAAATCTCCTGTTTTCTGCATCCCTAAACGTTGCTTGATGTTTTTA
The DNA here is from genome assembly GCA_035583185.1 of Anabacerthia variegaticeps. Taxonomy (NCBI): domain Eukaryota; kingdom Metazoa; phylum Chordata; class Aves; order Passeriformes; family Furnariidae; genus Anabacerthia; species Anabacerthia variegaticeps. The sequence goes on along the minus strand of JAWWEW010000001.1, from coordinate 15,462,312 downwards.
GCCTGGTCTCTTCCTAAACCCATCTCAAACGTGCAGTGTTTCTGCCTGGCCAGTCAGCCTGGAGGACCACTGCTCGTGCTGCTTTGCCACATGGATCATTACCTCTCTTCCTTGCTTCTGTGATTGCTTTTCCCTGCTGATTAGCCTTCAGAAAAGCCATTCCCAGCGATGTGTGCAAAAGCAGCCAGTCAGACTTTATCTGTGAAGTGGAATTTCCCTGCAGCCGGCTCGGGGCTGCAGCACTGGAACCACCTACTTTCGGATCCCAGCAGTATTCCCTGCCCATGCCCTGGGGAATGTCACGGGCACTGCCCAAGCCTCAGTTTCTCTGTCAGGAAAATGATGGCCCTGACACTCATTAGCAACACAGCTGGAAATCAGATAATGATTGCAGAGAGACAGGTAAATTAAAAATAAATCTGATCTCTTCTGCTGGAAACGAAGCAAAGCCAGCCAATTTAAGTCCTTTCCAGTGATTTTTAAAAAACATCTCTCAAATTGAAAAGCAGCAGCGAGTTGTCCAGGAACAGGCAGCAGCAGGGACTAAAAACACACCCTGGGAAGAGCCATCCATTCCCCTTCTCTCAGTCTGTGTCCCCAGCAGTGGATCTGACACCACCATGTGTCTCCCAGCATGAGCTGCCACTCAGGACCGTGAGCTCAGCTGCAGAAACAGCAAGTGCAGTCCAAGTGCAGTTTGAGGAGTGTGGGGAAGGGCTGGCTCAGTCGCTGATTTGGGGGAACTCACCAGCTGCCTGCCTCAGTTTCCCCATGTGTCAAACAGGGCTTTGAGGAGCACTCACTCTCAGAACCATTTCCAGCTGCTTCAGTTCGAACAATTCTTTCCCAAGACACCCAGGAGGTGCTTAGGACCAGCTCCAAGAGGTGGAAAGGATGCTGTAGGCCACATGCCTGGCTCCTGTGCATTTCTTAACCCATTTATAACAGCAAGCTTAGAGTTACTCATATTTTACCTATCCATTAAAATGGATGCTTTTGGGAAAAAAACCCACATCTATAAGTCACAGATTTGATCCTTGAAGGTTCTAACCAAGCTATATCCTGGGCAGGCTGCTCCTTAGGGCATTAGAGTTGTGACTCATTTCCTTGTTGTTATGAGTCATTAATGAATATTTGTGGTCCAATATCTGCCTGGTTTTGTGTTCTGGTTTTCTTTTCATTTCCTTGCATCACTGTTATCAATTTGACCACAGCTCATCAGAAAGATCAAATCTGAAATGGTGGAAAATGTCTTCAGGTCAATTAAGGCCTTGATTCAGATGGTGCTTCTGCTGCCTCAAGAAAGGCCATATATTTCCCTGCTATTCCGGGGAAATTGCTTTGAGCCTACGAGAAAGCCAAGCTCAGGTTAAGGTTATTGAATGTTTCCACTAGCAAATTGGCTTCAGATATTTTGCTCAGTGGGAAAACCTGGCTGCTAAATTCTTCCAAGGTGCCAGATTTGAAGGAACCATGGAATCCTGGAATGGTTTGGGTGGGAAGGAGCCTTAAAGCTCATCTCCTTCCAACCCCCTGCCATGGGCAGAGACACCTCCCACTAGCCCAGGTGGCTCCAGTGGATGAAATAGTCTGGATGAATGTGGGGGAAATAAGCAGAATATTCTCCTTTGCCAGAGATAAATGTACTGCTCTAGAAAAGCACAGTGATGACTATGAAAATTAATTTAGAAAGTCAATCTAAAGATAATTGGTACAATTCTACATTAGCTTTTGGCTACTCGTGGTCATCAGGACCAGCCCCTGATGATGTCTCCAGGCTTCAGCAGTGTATTAATGCACAACACACTTGGTTTCTGCTCTTTATAGGTCCCTAGTGGTGTGTGATCCCCAGGCCTGTGCTTTGCCACATGAGCCACTTCTGCTCAGACCTGCTTGTTTCTAGGGGTGATTTCATTGGTGATGTCTCAGAGCAGAGCCATAAATCACATCCAGCTGCTATCAAACACAGCTGACACCGTCACAACACCTTTTGCAAGCTGATCACTTGCAGCTTTAATGGCTGAAATTGCTTTTATGCCCAGGATTTCCCCTCCCTCTGAAAGAAGTCCATGCATTGCTTCTGCCCCCACAGCAGGAGGCAGATGGGAAGCCTTGACCCAAGAGATGCTTAAGGAAAACCACGACCTTAATACCCATTTTTTTCCAGAGGAAACATGACAAAGCCCTGCAGGGTTTGCCCAAAAGGGACCTTGGCCCTCTGGGCAGCCCTAGGTTGGTGGGAGATTCTGGTGCCATTTGTGCTTCCAACATCCTGTAACCGTGGAGCAAATGAGAAGGGAATGCCAACACCAGCCCTGCAAATGGCTGGCAAATCCGGGTGAAACTGCATTGTGCTGTCTGAGCACTCCCCCAAAGAGCCTGTATTTATGGGATTTGTCTCTTTGTAGGCACACCACGAGCGTCCCTGCCCCTTCCGAGTGGAAATCCATATAAGGTGCCCACTGTTCTGGTTGTGGACCATCTGGCCTCTCTGTCTCCATGCCCTGACACAAATGTGTTCAGACTGTCTCAGCTGCTCCAGGCTCTGGTCATTTGTGCTGGCACCACTCCCTAATTGTCCTCCTTTGTCACAGCTCTGCTGGACGGGGCTGGGTCTTGTCGGCAGCAGTGAGTGAATGTATAAACCAGAGCATCTGTCAGAGGCTGGAGGCAGAGGAGTGTCAGATGGGGAATGGACAGATGTTTTCCCATCCCTGAACCCACGACTGGCTGCAAAGCCGAGCCCTAATTCATTCCCATTACAGCAGCCCTGAGCTGGGAGTCAGGGCAGGCAAACAGAAGGATCTGGCTTCTAATCAACCCTGCCATGCCCTGTCAGACCAATTACCTTGCTGGATTTAGCAATTTAAGCGTAAATTTTATGGGGTTTTTTAAAGACATTTTATGTGGGGGTTTTTTAAGCAATGATCCTAATTTTTAACTGCTGTGCTTTGGTTTTATCACCTGCACAACCTCTCTCAACAAGATACTTCTTTCCTACAATTTTCTGTATAGTTAATTTAAATTACCATATTTCTCTGGAAATCAGCCCTGCAGAAACACTGACTACAGGCACAGGCATGTGCAGGTGAATCACAGAATGGCTTGGGTTGGAAGGGACCTTAAAGGCCACCCAGTCCAGACCCTTCCAGCCCGGGTTACCCTGTGATGCCATGAGGGGGCTGCTCTGGTGGTCACAGTAGGTTCCTGTGCAGGAGGAGCTGCACTTTAGGCTGGAATTTAGTCCCTTCCAATCGGTTCCTCCCAATGTCCCCAGAATGTGGCTCTTCAGGTTGCTCTGAGCAGCATCTGAAGACCAACTACTGACATGAGCAACCAAAGCCTCCTTGCTTTTAGCTCCACATTTCTGGGAGAGAGCAAACTGATCCCATATCCAGAATAAACACAGGGGCAACAAAAACTCTCACAGACAAAGTAAAAGCAAGCAGCTTTGAAAACATGCCATCAGCATCTCTCTGCCCATCTGTCAATCCATCTGTCATTCCTCAGCATACCCCTGCCACCAAACAGATGCTCACAAACATCTCGTCCTCAGCAGGATTCTCCCCTGTAGGTGTTTCAGGATTCCTGGGTGTATTGGAGACCAATGCCATTTATCTGCCCCTTCTTAGTAAAACTGAGAGCAATCCGTACCTGGGACGGGGCTTAAACACTGATGAACTTTTGGTTAAATCACTGTTGGAGGCCGTGGCCTATTCCCTGTTTGCTCTCCAAACTCTTGTTCACAGGTGAGATACCCGTGCTTGTTCCCTGCTAGAATTCCAACAGCCTGAGCACACAATTCACAATCACTGTGGAGAACACAGCTATTCACATGCACACCCCTTTGCAGCAGCCAGCAATCTGAATTAACACAGCCTCCAGTACCTTGGCCCCCTCACAGGATCTGCTCCAGGAAAGCCACCTCTGACCTGTTTAAAACAAGCCTCATTTGGGATAAAAAGTGCCCTGAACACTCTCTTTCCCCAGTAGCCATTCCCAGACTTTTTCTGCCATTACTGAGTTTCACAGAATGGTTTGGCTTGGAAGGGACACTTAAAGATCATCCAGTTCCAGCTCCCTGCAATGAGCAGGGACACCTTCAACTAGTTCAGGTTGCTCCAAGCCCCATCCCACCCAATCTTGAATGTTTCCAGGGATGGAGCAGCCACAGCTTCCCTGGGAAACCTATGCCAGGGCCTTAGCAAGAAAAATGCCCTCCTTCAATGCAGTGTGAATATCCCCTTTTTCAGCTGGAAACCATTCCCCTCATCCAATGCCCCCAGTAAAAATCTGTCCCCGTGTTTGTTCTATGCCCCTCATCATCACTGTCTGTGCTGCACAAACCCAGCCCGCAGGAGCTCAGCCTACACTGGCCCTTGTCAGGATGGTGACAGCAGCAGGGAGGGGGGGACAACACCCTCCCCAGGCTGAGAAATTCCTACTGGAAAGCAGAGCAAGAGTGGCCTGAGGTACAGGCTGGAGAGAGCTACGGAGTGCAGGGCTGGTGGTTTTGAGGTGACACCCAACGGTGAGGAGCAGGAGTGCAAGCAGTGTCCTCCCACACTGCCCTGGGGCTTGGGACAGCCTTGGGGTGGGTCTCCGGTTTGCAAACTGCCTTGGTATTGACCAGATTTAAATAGAACACCAAATAAAGTGCCCAAAAAGTGAAGGCACATTCAGCTGCAGCTTAGGCTGGTCTGGGACTGCCCGTCCCTCCCAGCTCCAGAGGTGTCCATGCTGGGTTTGTGCCGATTATTTCATGTATCAGCAGAGCATTTAAAAGACCTGGGCACAGACAAAGGTCCTGGTACTGTCCAGTGGGGACAGATGGTCATATAATACCCCCTCAAAGTGCAAGGCAGAGTTTCCTGCCCCAGAGAGCAAGGAAAGAACAAGTAACTGCACAAAATTTAGAAAAAAATTAGGAGGAAAGGATAAACCATTAAAAAATCAACAGGTCAACGTTTGGGCAACCTGACCTAGTGGAAGGTGCCACTGGCCATGGCAGGGGCTTCGAATGAGATGGTCTTTCAGGTCCCTTCCCATGCAAACCCTTCTGTGACTATAAATCATTGCAGCAGGAGCAGCAGGAATATGTAAGCCCAAGGAGCATTTTTACATGCTTGGGAACATCAGCATTCAAAGCTGGTTTTCCAGATCATGGAACAAACTGGAGTGAAGCTCAGGGGGGCCCAAGCAGAGTTAAACCTGCACCTTTGAGTCTGTCTGGGGCTTTCCATGGGGTGTTCTTAGCCAAGAGTTTGATTCCACAGTCCCCTGTCCTGTGCACAAACATACCTTGAAGCAAGTAGAGGCTTTCAGCATTTGTGTGGCAGACTAAGAGGCTGAGAAAAATAGATGTTGGTGCTGTGGATGATTTTGGAGAATTAGGCAGAATTTTCCCCAGGAAGCCATTCATGTGCTCCCACCCCAACCAGACAGGCAATTTCCAATTACATGGGTTTTCAGTCCCCTCAAAACACCCCAGTTTTAACTTACAGAAGTGGAAGTCTGGTATTCACGGGCACTTACACAAACAGGTTGTCTTGTTCATCCTAAAGCAAGCAGGTATCACCATCCCTTCTCCCAAGTGGTCCAGGCATTATTTGCCTGAGCAAGGCCAAGCTGCAGGACCTGGAGCCCAGGAAGCTGAGAAAAGGATAAATCAGTGCATGTCAGATGGGGTGAAGGAAGGGTTTTTTGATGCCAAGAGGAGCTGGCGAGCCTGGGTTATCCTGTGACTCTTGTCCCGGACTTTCCCAGCTCCACTGCAGTGGAGTAAAATGAGAATGACCTTCCCATTTCCAGAGCTCATTTAAACCATCCTCGTACCTGATCCCTCCTCACATTTCCAACAAGGACAACTTAAATACTAGCCATGGGCCAGATGGGAGCTCTGTGTGTGCTGGATGTGGGGTGAGAACACCCTGGGGCCAAGGGGACACCCCGAGAGGAACCCACTGTTCCCTGGGAGCCAGAGGCCAAAGACACCTGATTCCACCTTATCCTGCAGATTGGAATCACCTGATCTCACCTATCCTGCAGATTGGAAATACCTGATCTCACCCATCCTGCAGCTTGGAATCACTTGTCTCACCTACCCTGCAGCTTGGAATCACCTGATCTCACCTATCCTGCAGCTTGGAATCACCTGATCTCACCCATCCTGCAGCTTGGAATCACCTGAGCTCACCCATCCTGCAGCTTGGAATCACCTGATCTCACCCATCCTGCAGCTTGGAATCACCTGAGCTCACCCATCCTGCAGATTGGAAACACCTGAGCTCACCCATCCTGCAGATTGGAATCACCTGATCTCACCCGTCCTGCAGCTTGGAATCACCTGATCTCACCCGTCCTGCAGCTTGGAAACACCTGATCTCACCCGTCCTGCAGCTTGGAAACACCTGATCTCACCTACCCTGCAGCTTGGAATCACCTGAT
>JAWWEW010000001.1:15360360-15455765 GCA_035583185.1 Anabacerthia variegaticeps | reverse complement strand
GGGGTCCGGACCACAATAAAGGTATTTTCTATCTTATCTCCATTAACCTTGTGCAGAGTGTCTGTTTTGCAGGATTTACAGGCATCAATATAAAGCCAGTATAAATACTGTCCTTGCTTCAGCAGTGAAACTAAATAAGGCAGAGGGACTGGCTGGAGTACTGGAGCTGTACACTATCCTCCATTGCCTCAGGGGAGAAATCTCTAAAGGAATATAATATTGTGGTGCTCTCTGGGAGTACCACAGAGAGAAAGATCCTCAAAGCCCTAATGATTTTTCTCCTGGAACTCTGAGAAATATGTTGTAAAGAAGAGGGGTGCTGTCCTTCCCAAGAATCACCTGTGTATTCAAGCTGATTGTTCAAATTCTTGTCTGAGAACAAAAGAAATAATAGTTAGTAGCAGTTAGTTCTTTTCCTCTATGTGTACATAACTGACTGAATATGGGTAGGTTGTATTTTATTTGGTTGGTGTTTTTGGTTTGTTTTTTTTAAATATACATAATAAGTTCTTCTAAATTCCCAAATTCTGCTTTACTTTATTATGTAGGCCAGACTGGTTCATCTTTTCTCTTCTGTCTTATTGTAGACCATGTCTAAATTTTTTCTTTTTTCTATTTTTTTTTTTTTTATTTTGAACATCATTACCTTTAAAGTGTATGAACTGAACACTTTATTTGATCATTTATTTTACCAATTTGCAAGGAAATACACAATTTTGAAGACAAGTGGTGTGACTCCACATACAGTTTTCAATAGAAGAGTAGATTTACAATATCCTACATTGATGGGATTATTACAGTAATATTGCAGGTAGTATTCAGTAAGGTAGGTCAGGGTTTGGAAGCAGGCAACCGTGAGAGCATAGAGGTCCAAGGGGTTTAGCCTGGTTGTTTTTTCTTTAAAAATAGCAAGTGTGTCTGAACATTGTACTGAAACTTGCTGTACAGGCACTTCCTTTGACATCTGAACTCCTTGCTGGACTTCTGTATCTCAAAATTGTATACAGTAAAAAGCTTTCAGAAAATCAAGAGAAGATTGCCATTCATATACAAGATATAGAGTATGTGTATTGGGGTGGAATTAGATGCTGATATTTTTGGTCTGTGTTTGGCCCAGTCACCTGTGAGGAGCTGTGCTTCTCCTGCCAAGTTAAGGGAAAACAGGCTGATAAAGATGATCTCTGGCCTTGAAGGAGACATTTCTGTGTAAACTAAAATTAGTTCGTCTCTCATGATTGGCTGATGGCCCTCCAAGGGCACTTGAAGGAGAAAGAGAGGAGGAGGAGGATGAAGTAAACCCCCACTCAATTAAGGAAGACCCTCTGAAATGGACTGTGCAGGTGCGGAGAGACCCACACAAGCACAGAGCAGTATCAGTTATGTAATATGAGGGGCAGTGCCAAATACCTTTGCTTGGGCGGCGCTGGCCATGTCACTCAGGTAAACGTCATTTTGGCCAATTCGATAAAAGGCAGATGGCTCATGTTTTGGGGCTCACTCACTTCACATGACAGGCCAACGTTGCCTTGGTGGGGATGCCCGCCGTCACCTGTGAGCCTGCTGACCCTTGAGGATGCAGCCACTGCTCGGGGAGTCTGGGCATTCCGGGGCTTGGTAAGACAACTCCATGGGGGACACCATTGACAATTGGGTGTTTGCACCTGAGGGCTTATTTTCTCTTTTCTCTCTCTCTCGGGTCTTTTTCCTCTTTACTTGGCCACTTTTTGGTAATAAAACTACTGTTTGGGTTAAGTTTTCTGCGGTGTCTCAGTTTCAGCTTCCACATCCCTTCGGATCCCCTGTTCTCCCTGGAATAGTATGTTAATAAAGCAGTTAATAAGATGCTTTTTTATACAAGTTGGAATAGAGTTTTGGTTGTTTGGTGAGATTTTTTGTCCCTCAATAGACTTTTAGAAGTGGTGGGGTAAGAAACTACTTTTTTATAGTTGGATTTAAAAGATGAATTACAGTAGAAAATGTTAAAAATAACTAATCTAGAACTATATGTCTTACATGTAATTTCTGAAGTTTCAGAACTGAAACTAAGAGCAAAGAGTCCAGATAGGATGATTTAATATAATGAATAAAAATATCATTATTTTCTCCCTGGATTACAGCTCTATACTTCAAGAGATTAATAAGAAATATATAACTGAAATTAATCTCAAACTATTAAAAATGGATTATGGAGTTTTTTTATCTACTAAACTGCAAGGCTTCACATTTTAATCTGACTTGCATTTTGCTGGAAGCCTGGAATCTTTTGCAATTTGCCAGATGTCAAGGGATTTAGGACAATAAGTATCCAAGTAATCTTTTGGACTCTTCATCTCCCTTCTTATGACAATTAATACATTTATTATATTTCTATTTATATTCCATGAGGGAATTTAATCATAAAAATGAATATTCATTCTTTTCTTGTTTTCAACCACTCAAAGAGCATTCATCAAAACTATCCAGAAATTCTTAACCTGCAGCAGTGACAAACACTATATCCACAATGAATCAGTAGGCATCAGCAATTCCCTATGACAGCATATGCATGTCGTAGGGAATTGTGTGCTCTGGCAGGACTGAGGCTGGCATGGTTCTAATTCTGTGAAATATACCATTCTAGAGATGGAAAAAAATTGGAAGCAGATTCTGAACTTTCAACCCAACACATGCAAATACAATAGGGCAGGCAATTTCCTATGGAAATTTCTGTAGCCCCATTGTTGTAGACCATAATAATCAATCACAACTCTTCCTAATTCATTTGGCAGGCTACCAGATGCAGGTTTATATTACTCTACTTACAGACAGAAAGTCAGAACAGGTGATTTTTGTACAAAACACCTATCAGGACCTAATGTGTGGTGATGTTCCCTTAGATTGCTTTTTGCTCCAAATGTTGCTAGGGAGATAGGCAAAGAATTCATTTTAGAAAGTGTGTTGAGAAAACAAGGTTGGAAGTTAGAAAACCTGGGCTCTGTTTCTAGATCTGTTATTGATTTGCTTATTACCTCAGTCATGTAATACTTGGTGCTTCCATTTTTTTTTTTTTTTTTTGCATACTTCCTTGGGATATTAGAGCATAACTCAGAAAGGTAGAATAAGGTTAAAGTATGTTTGAGATCCCTGGTGCTGAAAACTTGTAGTTATTGTTAAGGCGCACTGTCCTATTCCTGCTGTATTACTGAGATGCTATGAAATTCCCATCTGTTTTGTTGTGGTCTAGCAATCTGTTGTTGTGGTGGAGATACATAATAATAACAACTTTTGAATCTGCAGGGATGTATTTACCATTGAGTAGCTTCTTTTTGGGTCTCTGAGTCATTAATGAAAAAAAGGAAGAAAAATATCTACACTATTTTCTACCTGTGGCCCATACACTACTGTCCATGTGCTCAGACTCAAAGGCAAACAAGCCTCTCTGGCCTCCCAGGGAGGAATTATTTGGATTCAAAATACTAGACTAGTATTTGATTTCCACCAGTGCAGCCCATAGGGCAGATCCTCTCACGTGCATTTCAATATTTTCTCCTCATCTACGTTTATTGTGAAAAACTCTTTCAGGTCTATGCTGTGCCTACTGCCTCACAACCTGTGATCTCTGTGCCAAGCCTCCCAGGGACCAGAGCTGTAGAAAGACAAGCCAAGACAGTTTCCCAGGAAAGCCATGGATGCCCCATCCCTGGAAGTGGTCAAGGCCAGGTTGGACTGGGCTTTAAGCAACCTGATACAATGGAAGGTGTCCCTGCTCATGGCAGGGGGTAGAACTAGATGACCTTTAAGGTCCCTTCCAATGCAAACCCTTCTGTGATTCTATGATTCTATTATGCTGGTGCTTAGGATAAAACATGATTTACATGTTGGCCATTTGCAATACATGAGTGGCGCCTGGTGCCATGCACTAACTGGCTACTTGAAAATTCCAGCTGAATAAAGACCATTGTTAAATACAGAATAAATGAACAAATGGGCTTTAACATTTGTACACAAAGTTTCTCATGAGATTGTTGTGAGATTTCTTTTGGTTTTCTCATTTGCTCATGAGGCACACTGTCTTCCTTGTGCCAGCTGTATCAAAGTCAGCTTGTGCCTCCTCCTCCCTCTTCAAATACAACAATTTCTTCCCATCAACAATTTAATGTCATTTTCCCTCTCACATCTGAAAAGCCCTACATGCTTCTGGGTTTTCTCTCTTTTCCTACAGATCTTCTTCCATCCTTGGCCATCCATGCTTTTCATAAGATAAAGGCATGTTTGTAGGCATAAAAGAGTTTGATTCCTTGTTTATAACTACAGGAATTTAGTTAATGGCTTCACATTTTTTTCATAGAATCAGTGAGGGATTGATTCCTTGTTCCCTGAAATGCAGTACCTTAGGAAGAGAATAAGAGACTTATTGTTGTGGAGTGGAAAAGTTGCTATCTATTTCCTTCCTGAAATCACCCTGAAAGATGCAGGGGGATGATGAAGCCTGACAATATGTGGGTGTTTCCTGTTTGACAGAAGGAATCCACCATGGGGAAAAGGGCTTCATGCTGAGCTTTCAGAATAATAGGGCAACATATGTGTTTGTAATGTGGAAGCTCTGTTAAGCATTTCCCTCTCTGAAGCAGCATGTTCCATGGCAAGCACACACCAAGTAAACAAACAAAGGATGAGTGTGATTCTACATTACAATCATGCAGTGTTCCCACAAGTAAATTTCCCTATGCTATAGGACTGACCTGCATGGAGATACACAGTGCAGCATAACAAATATTCACTTTCCATTGACATGTTTAGATTTTGCCTAATGATAAACTTGACTATAAAAATTGTGGTTGCTTTCCTTACTCAGAGATCTACGCTATACTGTGGTTTTCATCCATCTGAAGTTACACATCATTGACCACAAGTTTGCTATTAGGTCTTTGATTACATGGATGCTCGTCACTCCGGTAACAAACCCATTGCAGAATCAGCTTCCAGACAACACTCTGCCCACGCACAGTCTTGCTGTAAACCCCTTACACACTCATTTGATCCATGGAAAGATTAATACATAAAGCAAGAAATTGTTGGGCTATTGAAATGTGCTCTATGAAAACAATTTCCTTCTCCCCAAGGAACTACAAATCTATGTGAAAAACAGAAGTTATACAAAAAAAGGTTTAGCCCCTATGAAGACAGATATTCTAATAAGAGGTCATTCTATATAATCGCAATGGTCCAGCAGGAGATTTTCCTTTATTTATGTGTCTCTGCCTTACTGTCCAAAAATTTTATGGAGGAATACTTTTTATATTTGGTTTTGTTTAGGGGAAATGGGGTTGCCATCACATTGCTCTGCAGCAGTGGTTCCAGGCTCCGCTTTTCTGTCACTGCACATGTGTGAGCACACACATCTCAATGATGAAACACAAACTTCTGTTTACGCATTTCATAGATAGGACATTAGATTTCTCCTAACATAGGCAGCGTTTGCATGACCTACCCAGACTAAGCATGCTTATTAAGACATTGAAAAACAGCCAAGTTGTAATTTTCCTAGAGAGTTGGAAGACTTGGAGAGACTACTGTTTTTTCCATATTTATGGTTTCGGCAGTTGAGTGGTAATGAAAAATTTTTCCAAGCTTCTTTGAAATCTGAGACGCTGACCAAAATTTGCTCTTAATATAGAATTTTTATTCAGGAAATTTATTCAGGGTTTGGCCTGGGTCACTGACACCCTGGGGAACAGATTCTGGGAATGGTAGAGGCTCCCCTGGGATGGCAGGGCCCATCTCACCACCTCAGCCAGGAGAAGGGATTTGAATTTGATTGGTTTTAAATGGCAGAATTGTGACTGGGATGACTAATGTCTTCTACCTGCAGCAAGCAAGATTTTGAATCATTAGGTCAACTAATCCAAACGACTATTGTAATGAACCTATATTAAATGAACAGACATGACCATGGCAGTCCCAGCTGCTTCTAAACTTTCATCAGAAGGAGCAATCTCATCCTAATCATTGCAGTATGACTCAGTTTTCTGCACTTCATGTCCCATGGAATTGTTTTGAAGAGATCTTACTACCACTAAAAATAGAATTGTGGATCTTTTTCAGTTTTGTTATTCTCACGATCCTCCTTTGACCCATGCTGGTACCGTATTTGATACGACAACAGCTTTGTGATAAAAGAACTTAATATTAGCCCTAAAACTGTGTTTCTTCAGGAGTGTATCACACATTTTCCGAACCACACTGAAGCCATGATTGGCAGACCTCTCAGCTGGAGGAAACTGTCATAGCTCTGCTGGCTGGCAATTAACTCAAACTGAAAACTTGATTCTCAAGGTTTAGAAAAAATTGAGGGGAAAAAAACAAGGTTTAGAAAAAATTGAGGGGAAAAAGTCCACCAGTTCTCTTTCACCTCAATGTCCTGCTCATGTCTGCTGGCACTGACTTACAGTCTTTTATGAATATGCTGCCTGTCCATCTTATTATTAAAGAAAGGTGCCATAGGGGTCTCCGACCTACTTGGAGACAGGTATTACAAGTAAGATATCTTTGATGGGTTTTCTTAACTTGACTTTTGGTACTAAAAGGGGAGCTTTCTCTGCTTACCAATCTGCCAACAAGAGAGAAGCAGTACTCTTATCTTGTTTGAACAGCTGGGAAGTGCTCCAAGCACCCAGAAGCAAGAGAACGGCCTGTTGTTACAGTAAGGAATGTGGTTTCTTCTTCCTAACCTCGTATTTCACAATTGTGGGAGAAATAAGTGAAGAAAATTGTAGGGATGGCTTCTCAATTATGCCAGGGTGCTGACCAGCTATAAGGAAACAAAACAGAAACTTTGCAGTCTGATAGCCTAATTTTGATAGATAAGGGTTTTGTGTCTGGATGTCCTGTGCTGACAGCATGAGGGAAAGTTTTCATGTATCCTAGTCTGTGACCCATAAAGTACAAAAAGATAACATTAGAAAGGAATAACAGCATGCTGTCAGAATGGAACTGGCTGTAAAATATAATTTAGAAATAAGCATTGTACAGTCTTAATAGAAATAATGGGAGAAGAGAGCCTAAAAATGGACTTCTCTGGGACCATTAGAAATTCAGCTCTGGTCCTTCTAGGCTCTGTGAATGACTTGGAACAGCCAAAAGTGTATTTACCAGTATGTGTTTTCACTGCTATTAAGCCAATCAAATAAAATAAACTCAATTAGCAACATTATTCTGTTATTGCATTGTCATTGTCAGTGTTTTGCACTACCCAGTGGCTTCTCAGAAAAATTTCTCCCTTGAATCTTGGAATTAGACCTTCCTGTGCTGCGGGAACTTGACTCTGCTCTTTGTTGAATGCAGCCCTAGCCTTCATCTTTAGCACAGAGGCTTCACCACTGGATCCAAGCAATGGGATCAATTATGCGTGCTTCTGAAATCCTCTGCAATGAACACAATCCTGTTTATTTCAGTGAGAGCATTTACCTGAGCAGGGAGCTGAAAAGCAGGACCCGGTTGAGGCAGACACCATTCTCAATGTACTCCTAAATTGTTTACTCTGTGAACAGTCTATTTTTCTACTGAAATGACAAATGTACTTCCTAGAAAATAAAAAGATCTGATTGCCAAAGAAAACAGCAGTTATTGAGAAATTCATGGTGAGAAGAGTAAACATCAGGAGAAAACTCATCTCATTTTTCATTGTGGGAGGTCCTCATTTTAAAACCATAAAATGTAGTGCATAGCTTTGGGAAAACGTAAGACCCGTATTGCATTTGTGCCTGCCTGTCAGCATCGTTAGCCATTAGGAACTGATTTTATAATTATAGTTTTTCCTCACAGTAGTAGTTTCTGCCACAGTGAGTGCCTTACTTCTGCTTTTGAAAATATTTTTATGCTGTAGAACAAATCAAACAGCACTACAAAATTCTCACTCTTAGTGGTTTTAAAGAACGTGGTGTATAAGCTTCAGCAGGTAATTTCAGAAGTGTCCCCCAGTTATTTAAATTTAGGGAGGGGGTCAGGGACAGAAAAACTCAGATGGAAGTTTGATGGTTTCTTGAGGCTTAACCCACTGAGAAGGGAAAAACTTTATGCCTGTGATAATATTGATCACTTTTACTTGCTTTTGGGCAGGTAATGGGTTCTTACTTTTATGTACTTTCTAAACAATAGTTCAAACACCATATGCAGTCATATACTTCTACTATTTAGAAATGGATGCAAGCAGGGCTTTTTTTGCATTGAATTTGCATTTAATCAGTGAATTCCCCATGAATTCAAGTAAATTCTTGAGGAATAACATCTGAGTGACTGAAGGTAGCAGAATTGGCATTATTGTTTTTAAAAAGCAGAACCAAAATATCCCAAATCTTTCAGAAAACTACCCTGTGCTTGGGAGTTTAGTATAGGTGTATACCACAATGTGATATTGGACAAAATACAAATTCCTTATCAGGGTCTTTAACCCACACTAGGAAAATGTAGTATATGTTTTATACTTCTCTCAAGTTGTAACATAGCACAGTACTCTACACACACCTATTTCTTAAAACCCCCAACTTTTTAGAACATTATAAATATTGTTAATAAATGGAATACATGGAGATAATGTATTTAGACGTGGGCAGTTTGCCTCAGTGGACCCTACCTATTCTGTATTTTGGTCAAGAAATTGGAATGATCCAAAATCAACTTGTTATTTGCTAAAGGGATCTAAATAAGCTCATCTGATATTATCTCAAAATATAATTGTAAAGGAGGACAAGACAAGTTGCTGACTCTCTCTGAACCCCTCCTTCCCACTGTCTTTGGTTTTGTGCTATTTAACATTTCAAGTGTGACTTGTAAGGCTTGATAAAATCAGTTTGCAGTGAATGTGACTGCAAGGACAGCAGCCAAGAGCAGAAGGGATGAAGTCACTGATTCAGAGGCATCAAGGTAAATGTGAGGCAACCTGGCAAACCACTTTGCTCTCGATACAGCACCGTGCAGCCACATGCCTGGGAGTGGGACTGGAGGTCACACTCCAGTAGGAGACTGTGGCAGCAGGGGGTCACCTGAATGTGCAATCACATGACTGAGGTAGCCGATGCAACCTTTGACTGTATCACTGGGGGTAGAGATAATGCCCATTTTAGTACCAAGAGTGTCTGCAAGTCTGAGGTGCTTCGTCCTGGTTAGAAATGAAAAATCCAAGCTTTACATTCAGAGAGCCAAATCATAAACCATAGAAGGGTTTGGGTTGGAAGGGACCTTAAAGATAATCCAGTTCTAACCTCCTGCCATGGCCAAGGACACCTTCCACTGGACCAGGTTGCTCAGAGCCCCATCCAACCTGTCCTTGAACACTTCCAGGGATGGGGCATCCACAGCTTCTCTGGGCAATCTGTGCCAGTGCCTCACCACCCTCATAGTAAAGAATTTCTTCCTAATATCCAATCTAAACCTGCTCTCTTTCAGTTTAAAGCCATTCCTCTTTGTCTTATCAAATACCTAGGGTGGTGGGGTTTTTTCAGATTTAAGAAACAAAAAGCAATGGATAACTTGAACACTCTTAAGTCATTTCCTGCATGGAAAGAAGGGAAGTGCAGGGCCATCAGGGCACTGTGGTGCCCTCCTCCAGCCAGGTCCCATCCCGCAGCCCCATTAGGGCAAGCCCAACCCAGCTGGGACACTGGTGTCCCCAAGGGCAGAAATGACAAATCCTGACAGCACAGGAAGGTGGATGTTTTCCACCACCAGATATTTGCCATGGCTAGCAACATTCCCAACTTTCCTTCTAAAACCTCACACAGAATCAGACCAATTGCGGAGTTGAGTGTCACGCACATAACTACATAAGGAACAAAACTGTTCTTCAGGTAGACAGTGGTCTGTCTGCAATCCCATCTGCCACTGGCCTTGTACAGCAGCCTCTATGGCAGGTCTGGTGTTGGCTCACTAAATAAAATACGGCTGCTGACTTGGGCTTCCTTTCAAAGTGAAGCAGCAGTACCTGGGCATTTTCCAGTGGTATTGCCAACAGGGCCCTCAGGCACTGGCACAGCAAGCTGTCTTCCATACAGCAACTCCTACTCCTCCTTTCCGCCCCACTTCTGTAAGCCAGGAATAACACAATGCTTTATACCACATAATAATCTCTGTGCCTCAAATTAAGCCCACTGCCTGCAATGTTTCACCAACAAATGTTGTTAATAACCTTTCTGTCTAAACACATGACAAGGAGATCTACCACTATTGACAGCATATTTCTGTAAGTGAAAAATGAAACCTTAAAACTTGTAAAGAAAATACCCTCAGGTAGGACAGATTTTCCTGTCCTATTTCATAAGGGTCATTATAACTCATCTCACTAGAGGCTGACTCACTCTGTGGCTGGCTTTGGTTGTTTACTGGATCCTTTTGTAATAACTTTCAAGAAAGTTCTGAAAATTAAGATGGAAGGACCCTTAGAAAATTCCAAAGGTGAAATCAAAATACAGGGTATGTACATTTTCTGTGAGAGCTGGTTTATGATAGTGTGTGGACAAGTTCCAGAACTTTGAATCTGATGTTTTAAGTTTCTTAATGGCTACACTAGAAGAGCACCAAGAGCAGACACAAAGCTGTATGGCTGGTGTCAAATTATGGATACCTCAACAACTCTGCAATGTCAGAGACACAATTGTGGATGCAGACACTCCTCCACTCCCTCTCTCTCTTGCTTACCACCAAATGTTTCCCTGGAGTAAGTAGCTATAATATTAAGGTCCAATACACCTAATGAAGCCTTGTGTGGAGAAGTCTGACAGCTCACATCTCCCAGAGAGATTTGTTTTCAGCCTTCCCTTTCCATTGATGCAGCTGAAGCAGGGTCCCACTCAGAGGGCACAAAGCACTTCTGGGGCCATCTGGCTCACAAGGACTGCTCTGGAGACAGGGAGCAGTGTGCCAGACACATCATCCATGGGGCACAGCTCCTCTGCTAATTTACCCATAACATGAGAGCAGGTTTTCACCTAAATAATGTGCTCTATAAGGTATGGAATAAAGGATTGCTCTTTCAACTTTATAAGACAGGATGAGCAAAAGGATGAGAATGGACAGGGAACTCCAGCCCAGCATCCTCAAGAGTCTTTGGGCACCTCTTCACTGGGTGTCAGGTCCAGGGCCTGCTCAAAAGGCTTCTAGTCAAGGGATTAGCAGGGCCATGTCCTCTGAAAACATGTTCTTCCCAATCACCTGTTGCTTGTGCTCTACCCAGTGCAGTGCTGCGGCTTGTCTGGCCTCTCTTACCCGAATGCCAGAAGGGATTGCTGCTCCTCAGGTCTGTCTCCTTTTAAGTCTATTTGACAACTTCAATCAAGGTATAAAACTGGACCATGTATCGAAGGGAAAGTTGATGTTTGTTTACCTTAATTAGTTTCAAAAAAATAAAGTTACAAGGACCAAGTTGCAAGGCTTTTATCTGTAGCTATTCCTCCTGTATTTCCACTTCAAAAATATCAGAGAGCATGGAAGTGTACCAGTGAAAAAAGAAATATGCTGGAAGCTCTACTGATATCAGAGGGAATATTAAAGAGTTAGAAAGGTGATATTTTCTATGTTTTCTACAGTTTATGTTTAGTTTATGTCTTCATGACATAACATAGGCCATTCAGTTCAGAATGAGAGATTATCTTTCAGCATTTGAACTGATTTAATTAACATGAATTGAGAACACATATTACTTTCTTCTGACAGCATACCCTGCAATATATAAAATCAGAAATAATGTGAGGGTCTTGTTGAGAGACAGTCTAATGGTTGTTTATTTCAAATTTTTAAGTGAAGCACTGGGAGTCTAGAAATTTTAACAAAACCTTGCTGATCTACACAGAAAATGAGGTGCTGAAATTAAAGTGGTGTGTTAATAAAATCAAGGAAAAAAATACTTTTAAACAATTGTGTTGAAACACTTATTATTTGCTCTAATAGCTCATTTTCTTGTCTCTCATGCAATCATGGTTTCATTAGTTCTAAAAATGAATCATCCAGTCCAGCAGGATCTGAATGCCTACTGATAGACAGGATGGAAGGAAAAACCTAAGTGGCCTTAATATATAAAACAGCCTAATTTTAATCCAGTCTTGGAGAGGATCCCAAATGTAAATAAAGAATTAAAAGAATTGCAGGGGAAGCTTTGCTCTGACTTAAAACCAACATCCCTTTCTTCATCCAATAGCTCTTAAATATGCAGCTTTATTTTTTCCCAAAGTATTCATTGTTAATGCAACATGTGCTTTTGGTGGTAATCTCCAAACAACACCACATTTATTTCTGTGGTGTCGGGTAAAGCAAATTTTCCAGGTCAGATGTTTTCATGTTGACTGACTATTATGCTATCAATTAATTAATTAAAGAGATGTTTCCATATCACTTGTGCCAAATTATTACTGATAATACAAGGAAGAGAAGTGTTGTCAGGGAGATGCCATTTTGTCATCCATCATATTTCTGGCCTTCCTTGTGCTCTGTGTGCATCCTCTTGCAAGTAGCTGCTCTTGTGTTGTTACTGATTCATTTTTCACACAGGCTGTAGTCTCAGTCTTTGCAGCAGCGACCACTGTATTTCTGTATTTTCTGCATTGTTTCAGAGGTCAGCAGACTAAAGATCTACATGCCTTGCTCTGTTACACAAAGCATGTATATTCACTAGAAAAAAAGTCAACAAACAAGAAGAGACTGTCTTGTAACTCTTGTGTAGATAAAAGGAGCTGAGTTCTTCTACATTAATTACAGCAGTATTCAAGGATGAGGAGTCTCCATGGCAACCTTATTGTCATATGGCACACAAAAAGCTCCAAGTATCCTATGAAACTACTGTTTACCCTTTTAAAATACTGACGGACAGGGGAAATACATATAAAGGTGTGTTTCAGTGAGCATCAATACACAGCTGTGTCAATAAATAACCAGAACAAATCGGAGGTCTTCCTTGCTGGTTTGTTTTTAATCAGTCTTTGCAAATGTGAAACTTTTATGCATGAGAGTGCTGCTTGGGAACTGCATGAGGACTCCAAGGTCAGCCATGTTCTTGCATGAGGAGCTTCCTCATCCTTTTTATTAACTGGATCTGGGATTATCATTGTAGGGGGAGAAGAGCTACTGTTGGGCCCTGTCATACACTGTAGGAGGGAGCACATCTGCTGGGATAGGAACCTACCAGAAATGAGTCAGAGCAGAAGAAAAAAGATATGCACGTCCCTTCCCCAACAGCAACAGCATTTGTGCTCTTTCTGCTTTTCATACTGGCAAATGAAGACCTGTAGGCCTGATACCAGTGTAGGGCGAATTGACAGAAGCTGCACTAAAACCCAAACTCCTAAATGCACAGAGAAATATGACGTTGGAGATCACATTTTTTGCAGAGACAAGGCATGCCTCACAAATCCGCATGAGCCCTTTGAAGTGGATTGCGTGGAAGGAGCACATGGACGGGCATCACAGGCTCACAGTCTGCTTCATCTCCAGAAGGCTTTCAGCAAGATTTGCTCCTTTTCAAGCAGAAAGAACTTCAAGAGACTAACTTGCTAGAGACTGAAAGGCAAAAATCCTCTCATGGATTAATTCTTTACTAAAAGGCAGGAAACAAAAGGTAGGAACATATGACATTTTTGCAAAAAGGGAGAAATTGGTGCCAAGATGTCTGCTGTCTAACCTATCCCTAAATGATCTAAAAATGAATGGAGAGTCCATTGTTAATTTGCAGATAATACTAAATGTTTCAGGGCAGTGGTCAAAAGAAAAAAAAGTCAACTGCAACAGACTGCACAATGTTCTTAGGTGAATAATGGGTGAATAAAATGGCATGTGAAATTCACTGTCAGGTGATTTCAAGGAGGAAAAACAACCCTCACTTTGCATATAGAATGATGGGCTCTGAACTAGCAATTACCATTCAGAAAAGAGATCTTGGAAATATAATAAACAGTTCTGCGAAATGTCAGCTTGAAGCTTGGCAGAGGTCAAAAAAGCAAATAGAACAGGGAACAAAAGCATAACCATCACTAGAATGCTGTATAGATGGGGATGGTTGCTGCATCATCCATAGCATGCATAACCTTCATTTCCCCACCTCAAGAGAATATGAAACTGTTAGAAAAGATGCAGCAAAAGGTAATGAAGGTGGTTGAGGTGTGGGGCTTCCATACGTGAAAAGATTAAGCTGAGTAGAAGCCTTCAGCCTGTAAGATACATGACCTTCATGATATGTAAAAAGCCATGATAATGCAGAGATAAATGAAGGATGATTATTCACTGCTTCCCAGTATAAGGACAAAAGGGCATCAAATTAATCATAAAAGCAACAGGCTTAAAGCAAACAAAAGCAGTCACGTTCAGGCGCAATTCCTAGCTCAGATGTGGAATTCCTTACTGCTGGAGGCTGTGAGTGCCATAAACCTTCTCAGGTGTTCAAAATGAAATTCAGACACATTCATACCAAAAAGTTCCTTCAATGGTTATCAACAAAAAAAGCCTGAGACTCAGAGTGAAGAAGCATTTGCAGAGTGGTTTTGTCTCTTCCTTAGGCCATGCATCCCATGCATCCCTTAGTCACCAACAGAGACATGGTACTAAAGCAGACATCCCCCCTCAGTTCTTATGTTGAACGATTAGAACTGGGCTAGTACACACATTTCAGCAAGTTTTCCTCTGGAAAACATGGATCTGTCCTTCCTATACAGGTACTTAGGCTATCTCTATCTCAGTTCTGTATATGTTTGCTTTTAAAAGATATCAGACTTCCCTAAAGAATCTTGATCCTTGAACTACAAATGTCACCTATCCCCTTCCTTACTACTGAATGATATTCCTGAGCCTCTGGTGCAACTCTCAATCAAAACAGGGGAAGAACTCCTCTCAGATGCAACTTTTCAACAGGTCAGATGTGAGTGGAAAAGACAGTCGTCCATTCATTGCCTCTAACCAGCTACTGTCAGTGTTGTACATGCCATTCCATACCAAACTCTTGGGAAAAAAAAGTCAAAAGCCAGCTGCAAATATACTCCTTATATTGTTCGAATGTATTTCAGACGTGGCATAATCTGGATTTGGACCAGAAGAGGGATTAAAAAAATATTTTAAATAACTAATGTATGCTCTCCTGATGATGATGGAAGGTTGTTTTCATCATTCTGAACTTCTGTGTGGGAACTCACACTCTTGGTCATGCAGTCTGTCA
This sequence comes from Anabacerthia variegaticeps, assembly GCA_035583185.1. Lineage (NCBI taxonomy): Eukaryota > Metazoa > Chordata > Aves > Passeriformes > Furnariidae > Anabacerthia > Anabacerthia variegaticeps. The sequence goes on along the minus strand of JAWWEW010000001.1, from coordinate 15,440,599 downwards.
TCAGAAAAATGACATATGTCTAAGGGTGAGCACTTCAGTAGAGAAATGTAGGGAATGCATAGGGAGGGTGGCAAGCTGCATTCTGCAGTTATGGATTCTTACAAGGATCATTTAATTCTCTCTAGCTTCCCATCCAGTAACTGTATGAAGCCACAGTATGGACTCAGCATGACAAAGTTTGAAGAACTCATTTCTTATTTATCATCTTTATAGACAATTTGAAGAGTATGGACTGGGTGGGGGGAACTGTAAAAGGAATGAAAAGCTGACAAGAACATTGGGCTCACATAATAGTACTCAGTGGTTCAAAATCCTGCTCTGTCAGCCTTTCTGGACTGAGTACTGAGCCCAACTGTTCTACATCCCCAAATGTGGCCTGGGCAGTGTGAGAGGATTCAGCTTTGTGAAAAATGCCATGCCAAAGGTAAGCAGTTGGCAACGCAGAGAAAGCTGCAGGAGAGAGATCAGTAGCTGGAGAAATGAGATGAAATGACCCTCCTGAAGTTCAGCACAGACAAATTCAGTCTTTCACCTGGGACTGAAGCAGCACAGGCTCAGACTGACTGGTCAGGAGGCAGCTTTGCAGAGAAGGAGCTGGTGGCTGACAGGTCAAACGTGAGTAGCAGTGCACCCTTGCAGCCATGGGGCTAAGTCACAAAGCTTGACAGCAGCAGCTCGAGGGAAGTGATGCTTCTCCTACAAGCAGCTCTTTTAAGACCCCGCTGGAGGACTGACAAGAGGAACACCAACACACTGGAGCGAGTCTGGGGACAGATCACGAGGACACCAAGGGGCTGGTGGACAAGATGTGCGAGGAGAAGCTGAAGGAACTCCACTTGTTCAGACTGGAGAAGAGACGTCTTCAGGGCAGCCAGGGCAACAAGTGCCGTCTTCAGCTATCTTCTGGGATTTCTAGAAGAGACAGACAGAATGGCCAGAGGTGCACAGCAAAAGGACAGGAGGCACTGTTCACAAGTCACAGCAAGGGAAATTCCAACTGTAAGGTAAAAAGATCACAATTTTGGTGTTTACACAGTGGCTCAGATTGCCCAGTGAATCTACTGAACCTCCATGCTTGGAAATATTCAAGACACAATTGCACAAAGTGAGCAGCCTAATATGGGGAAGAGAAGGCTTCAGGGTGACCCAATTGCAGCCTTCCAGTACCTGAAGGGAGCCTGCAAGAAAGATGGAGAGAGACAACTTGCAAGGACCTGGAGTGACAGGACAAGGCAGAATGGCTTCAAACTGAAATAGAGTAGGTTTAGATTGGATATTAGAAAGAAATTCTTCCCTGTGAGGGTGGTGAGGCACTGGCAGAGGTTGTCCGGGGAAGCTGTGGCTGCCCCATCCCTGGTAGTGTTCAAGGCGAGGGAAATTACTATATGGTTGATGGCATTTTAAAAAGTTAAAGGAAATTTCCGCCTCACTTGTGAATATTTATAGCTGGAACACTATCTGGGGAGACACTGTGAAACTGTTCCTTTGCTACTTTTTTTCTGTGAAATCATTTTCATGTAGTTATTCTGGTAGGTAAAAATACCTTATTTTACCCTTTTTTTTGGTTTTGGTTTTCCTTTAATTACTAGTCTTTCATATTTGGGTAGAAACTCACAATTGTTACCTTTTATTCAGGAGATTAGGAAGGTTCCATCTTGGGTAAATACATATTTATTCAAATTTAATAGAGCAAAATTACTCCCACCAAAGCTATTAGTCTATCATCTAAGTATGTAATTAAACTTTTTTAAAGCATCTTATGTACTCAGCAGACCAGAATGACAATACAGAAGTTACTCTAGTCTGTCTGGTAAATTGGCAATTATACCTTTTATTCAAAATTTTATTTACCATTTAAGAGAGTCATTCAAGTTCATTATATTTTCTACAGACTGTATTCTTGTGCATCTTCGTATTGTTTCATTTATTCAACTGAATTGAATGTATAGTTTGAGTTGTGAGTTGTGCATGAAGAAATACATGTTTTCAACCATGTAATGAAAGCCTTAGTTGTATAAAAAAATTGCACAGAAGGTACATCACTTAGCCTCTGCCTATTGCTGCCTCTCTTGGGACTGCTCCAAGCTTCCCAAATCCCTACCATGAAGCTTATATCAGCATTTTGACAGTCAATAAAATCTGCCACAACAATAATTTGCCTTAACATAGGATGTTACATGGTGTTTCCATCCTGAGTAATAACAGGATAAACATGTAATACAGCTCGTAGTAGTTGGATGTGGAAGCCTGACACTATAGGAAAAAAATCCCAGCTTTTCCATTTGTTTTTAGGACCATTTTATGGAATCTTTTATGAATGAAACTCCTCCTTATTTAGCAAATACTTACACACATTTTCTTCCTTTGAAGTGAACCAACAACTGGCACAGGTTGCCCAGAGAAGCTGTGGATGCCCCATCCCTGGAAGTGTTCAAGGTCAGGTTGGATGGGGCTTGGAGCAACACAGTCTAGTGGAAGGTGTCCCTTCCCGTGGCAGGTGGTGGGAGTGAGATGATCTTTGAGGTCCCTTCCAACCCAAACCATTCTGGGATTCAGTGATGAAGGACATGTTTAAGAGCCCTGCTTAAGCATGTCCTCAGTCTATACCAATTTTGGAAACATCAACACTGAAGAGTGATCTCTTTTAAATATTTTCTAGAGACTTCTAAAATGTTTTTATTACGTTTTCATGTGCTAGGTATATGATTTAAAAATGCTTTAAAATGCAACTTGGACAGTGTAATTTTCTATAAAATCTGCAGGACCACCTTGTAAATGGATTGGTCCAGGAGCAGTGATCTGCAAAAGTAAACCATGTGGTAAAAGTTCCAGCTCTTAGGTGTTGATCCAGCAATGCTTTTATACACAAGCTTATTTTTACCAAACAGGTACTCCCATAGTAGAGAATGTAGTGAGACCATTCACAGAAATACAAAAAATTAGGCTTTTCATATTTTTAGTTTTGTATAGAAGAAGAGTAACCCCAAATTGACAAATGCCCACATTCATCGTATCCTAGATACTTGTAAATGCCTTACAACAATTAGTCAAGTAGTTCACTGTCAGAAGTAAGAAAAGCAGCTATTTTTGACAAACATATAAAATACCATTTTAATATTGCCCCCTCTCAGCATAAACAACTGCATTTTTACAGGGGTTCTTTTAAAGGTTTTTGTGGAGCACAGAATTTAGGCAAGAAGCATTTTGAAACTACGAGGATGATGGTGGTAGGCTTTGTTGTAGAATTTGAAGAAAAGACCTAGCAGGAGACCCTGGGCTCAAAGAATGGCAATAAAAAAGCATCTCTTGTAGGAAACAGAGACAAGCCTACTAAAATCTGTAAAATTATCTGTTCTGGAAAATGTGGATGATGCTGAGTCCCTTTCTTCCTCCAAAAAACAAACAACCTTGGTTATATTCCAGTCTTCAGACATGGATGCCACCATGAACTATGCATCTCTGCTGGCAAGTGAGTAAGATTTTTCTTCTGTGATATTTCTTACTATAGCACAATTTTATCAACAATCTTTGTGCTAAAAAAAAAAAAAAATCTATCTTTTACCGTTATGCTGATAAAGCCAAAAGTGTTTTACATTTAAATTCATTACTTATTGATTTATTACACCTAGAATTCTACAAATTCTATGTCTAGGAGAACTCGAACAATAATATAACCATAGATGATATAAATTCCATGCTTTTACAGATTCTGTTGATGGTATTCAATGTATTTCACAAAACAATAGTGAACTAAGCACTCTGTGCTTAGACTGTTATTGTCCAGTCTAATTTATGGTCTGATAAACAAGGAATACAAAGGTTAGGGATCTCACAGAGGAAATCCTTGCATCTTCTGAGAATAACCCCCATTTTATTCTTTCAGCCCTCTGTTCCGGTTATTTTTCCTGTTTCTCATTGTGGGTCCCAAAAAGTAATTGGGATTTGATATTTGATCCTATGTTCGATACCTTTCCAGTTTATGAGTTTCAATTTATGTTTTCCTGAAAATTGCACCTTCTACAAGCTTTGTGCATAAACATCATGAGCCAGATCCTTATTTGCTGCAGACTGGGTGTAACTGCTCCCATTCCACTGGCTCTGTGGCAGTGTGCAACAGCTCTCATAGTGAATTCCAAAAATAAATGGCATGTTTCAAATATCTTCCATGAATTCAGTGGGGTCTTTTAATCTGAATGCTAAAGCAGAATTTATCTCACCCTCAATAACACTGATTTTTGATGGGTATTTTCTTTTTTTTTCTTTCTTTTTTTTTTAATTATACCAAGTACCGTCATGCCCTGTAAGAATGTCTCTGTCAGACAAGAGTTAGAATATCACTGTTTCCTGAAGAGGTCACTCCTTGACTGCTTGTCATACAGACACAGATATTACTGACCATAGCATTGCCTTTAGGAAGGAAAAACAGTATTTCTTTTGTGAGTTATCATTATGAACATGTATCTATTATATGTGCCAACTTATTTTTTTAATGTTTTAGTAAAAAAATTACACCATCCAACTGGTGTAATGCCATGGTCACCTTCTTATATAGATAGAAATATTTTCTATTCTGAATAGAGAAAATAACATAGTGTGATAACCATCTGCAAATCCAAATTTTCATTGACAACCACTTTATTGTAACTAGTGAAATGTAAAGTTATTCATAGGCTCTGAAACATATTTGAAATTACTTTTATTCATTGTCACCTTTTTTTTAATCAGTGTTGCATTATTAGCTGAATATACAACCAAATTTAAGAGATCTTTGGAGAAAATTTTCAGGAGAAGAATTGATTAAAAATGACCATTCATATCTTCAGTTTTCCAGCTGATTTCCTTGAAGTGACCCTCATTGGTCATTAACCAGTTCCAATAATTATCTCTGAAAACTGTAAACAGGGGAATGGAATTTTAAACTTGTGCTTTATCACTAGAATGTCTGACAGGAAGAGAAATAATGAATACAGTGTGAATGCAGGCATCTTAGACAGGGACTCCTGATAGAACAAAGGAAGTTGGAAGGATATGCTTATTACATGTGTTGTTCCCTGTGTAGAAATCTGGCACAATTTTTATTCTCAAAAAATCACCCAACCAGGAAAGTTTAAAAGAAGAGGAAGCAAGGGTTAACTCAGAGCAGTTTCACAGTCCTCCTCACCAGGCAATCCCGCCAATTTCCAAGCCAGAACAAGATAAGATACCAGGAGCAGAATAGGAGCATAGGTGCATAACAAGGTGGCTCCTTGTGGAGAAAATTGTGGTTTAAGCTGTTTGCAGGACTAAGCTCAGTTATGGTTGTCCATATTGACATAGTGCCATAGGTTTTCATGGGAATTGCTCTGAGCTGGTAGAAGAGTTCAGGCAGCTCTCTTGTAAGTGAATTACATGATTCCATGGGTTTGTTCTTGGTAAAATCCCATACCTATCAAATTTGGCACACGGACAATCTCGGTGCTGAAGATCTATAGAGACGCAGTTTTACAACAGAACAGATTTTTGGCCCCTCAGCATCAATACATGGATACATTCCCTATGTCCCTTTCTCTTCCACCTCCCACCTTCCTGGGACCATAAATACGTCTGCGCAGAATGTTTCTTTGATGATTCATTGAGGACAAAGTATTGTACAGCAACAGTTTCCACAGGCTGACCCATTCTCGTGTCTAAATAGATGCTTCTAAAGAATGTCCCTGCTGGTGAGGGCTGAAGTACCTGATAAAATGTCATCCCAGATGCATCTAGTGCACTTGGATTAATATAGAAGGGAAGAGCTCACTTTTCCCCTACCCTTTATATAAAATAGTTGCTAATTGTATATTGGGTAACCATTGTGTGATCCATTATAACAGGATATTTCTGGAGAGATGCAATTAAATCCAAATGTACACAGAGATACCTTCTCTTCCGATTAAGTTAGTAATCTCTTGGCTTAATTCCTACAATCCAATTTACCGAGTCTTTCATCACTCTGAAAAGAATTCTTTCAGTTCCAAAGTGAAATGTATATGGCTTGATTATAATGGCTCCTCCCTTATGATTACAGGCCTGTGCTGTTCCAGTCCTTTGCTTTTCAGTTCCACATCTTGTGTCACCACATGACAAACTCTGCAGAATACAATTAACAGCTGTTGTGCTGCTGGCAAGGGTGACATTATGAGCAAACTGCCTCCCTGTTCAAAGGAAAACCTTTAAAAAATGGTAAGAGATTGAAAACCTCTCACCTCCAAAATTTAGGCGTACCATGAAAATGGTATTTCAAGCAATGGGCCATTGCTTGAAAAAGGATCACTCGGACTGTTATAGTAGCTGTTTTCCTCTTCAAAAAATATTCCTTAACAAAAGCTTCTGAGCCTTGATCTCTGCAGGAGAGAACAGGACCTCCAAAGACCCCAGTGTCTGGAAAGAATAAAGAAGGTACATTTATCACTTGCTATTAATGGTATTTTTTATTCGTGTTAATGGCTCCTTTATTCGAGTAAGTTTTTCCTACAGCAAAAGTCATTGTGAGATGTCTGTGGGGCACTCTCAGAAGGATAAGCTTTAATCTTCAATTTATTAGTCCTTTGCACTTACTTCTGAATCCCTGTGCTTTTCTCTGTCTCTAGCCCCAAGACCCGAAGACTGCCAACTATGAGAGACCTCGAGATTTGAGGAGTAAGCTGTGGCTGTCTCACAGAAGAGCCAGAACACAGTGCTACCACAGAAGAGCAAGAGGAAGAGTCCTTGATAATGGCAGTTTCCTGCTCTGAATCCAGCGGCTCCTGTGGACACTCTTAGCCTTAGATAGAAGCACTGGTTGTCCACAATGAGCATCTTCTGATGCTCTTGCACCAAAAGGCCAGACTGCCAAGAACCAGAACAAACAGCTCTGATGTTCCCTGCTGTCTTCTATGGAAGAGACTTACCCCTCTTAACCCTCAGACTCGCTCTTCTGAAATAATCCTGCTATAATGTCTTGTGAGGCTTGGAAGTGAGGGGTAAGGCTTGGGGTCACCCAACATCCAGTCAACAGAGCAACAACCATGTGAAGAAGATACCACTAGGCCATGTCCCTTGTCATCCTCCTGCAACATTCAACCAACTCTCCAGTTATAACATGGGTGATATGTATGAATTCTGCACTGCACTTCAGTTTTCTTCCTCCAGCTTCACTAAAATTCCACATGGCTGGACATTTTTGTATGCTTGTTTGTCAGAACTCAGGCCCATTGCCTGTTTACACACATGTGTGTTTGTGTGTCTGTGTGTGTATAAAACTGTCTGGGGGACACCAGCACATGAAGGACATGGATCTGTTGGAGCAAGTCCAGAGGAGGCCACCAAGATGAATGGAAGGGATGAAGCACTCCTGCTGTGAGGAAAGACTGAGAGATTTGGGATTGTTCAGCCTCAAAAAGACGAGGCTTTGGGGTGACCTAATTGTGTCCTTCCCGTACCTGCAGAGAGCCTACACGAAAGATGAAGAGAGACTATTTACAAGGGCTGTTGTGACAGGACAAGGGGGAGTGGCTTCAAACTGACAGAAAGTAGGTCCAGATTGGATACCGGGGAGACATTCTTCCCTGTGAGAGTGGTGAGGCACTGCCACAGGTTGCCCGGAGGAGCTGCGGATGCCCCATCCCTGGAAATGTTCAAGGCCGGGTTGGATGAGGCTTGGAGCAACGTGGTCTAGCAGAAGATGTCCCTGCCCATAGCAGGGGGGTGGGAATGAGATGATCTTTGAGGTCCCTTCCAACTGAAACCATGCTATGATTCTATGATATATATGAATATATATGATACATATGTACATATGTATGCATTTAGCATATTACTAGAAAGAAGAACACCATGTTTGCATCTTTTATATGCTGTTTTTAATTTTTGTGTTCAGCCAGAGTGTGGTGGCAAGCTATGGCCAGTGTTGTCTTAACTTTCTCACCAGAACTTGAGAATTAAACCAGTCTAGCTAATATTTCTAGTGCTGTATTCAGGATGTCATTCAGGACTACACTTAAAGGAGGAGCTCAGGATCATTTAGATTCAAGTCTTGATTCTGTCACTCATTTCTCATAGCAGCTTAGAAAACTTCTGTAATGTAGTTTCTCTACCTTATTTCCTTACAGACTAGAGAGCAGAACAACACTGTAAGAACACTGAAAATACTTTTATTCTAATGTCCTCTACTTCAAGGGGTTGATACAATTTGCTTGCATAGAGCATTGAAAAGAGGATACACAAGTTGTTCAGCTGAGCTTTTTTGGGAAGCTGAAAAACATCTAGCAATTGTGACGATGTATTTTGTCCCTGCATTTTATTAATACAAATCACTTGTTTCTATTGCCAGTTCTAGGGAATTAGCAAGCTGCCAAGGTGATAATGAACATATAGTCTGAACAGTATTTCCATTGCTACTGGCCAGGCTGATGAGGAACATTGCTGAATATAGATGGTGCTGTCTTGACCCTTCCCTCTGTCTCCAACTTGAATGAGCTCTACCCTGATCCAAAACATTTGTCATCTTGCTTTAACTGAAAAAATTAGAACATTTTGTTTTTCAGTGAAAGCACTGCGTCACTTTGAAAGCTTCCTTATGTAAGCCAAAGGTTTTCTTCCACATCCTGAAAGCTGCTGAAGGAAGAGGAACTGCATTTTGACTAGAGCAATTCCAAATCTGGAGCTAATAAAAGTGGTCATCTTCTAATATGTGGCTTTGGGCCTTTTCATAATTGTAGAATTGTGATTACGGTCGTTCGATTTCTCTCTCTTCCCCACCTCACCAACTCCTCATCTACCACTGTGGTTCCTCATATCAACTTATATGAGAATTTGAGGTGTAGATACACAGCCAAAAAGAATTTTGAAAGGCAAGGCACTGACTCCAACTAACAGGGACTGGGTTCTTTCTTGTATGAGAGTTTAACAAAGGTTATCAAATGCAACTCTCCTGTTTCAATCCATGGAAATAAGATACCGAAGGGAATGACCAGGGCTCATTAGAAGAGATATCTGTTGGGCTGGTGCTGTTCCACCACCATTTCCATGAGCGGGATGTTGGACTGCCATCCTTTCGGATAGGCTAAGTCTATATTCCTGTAGGCTTCAAAACAAAAAGTTAAGCTTTCTCCAATGCAAGGGCTCCTGTCAAGTCATGCAATATTGACACTGGGAATCACATATATTTTGTTGTAACCATAAGGATTAAAAGAATCTCATACAAATGCTGGCCTTTTAAAAATAGCAAATAGCTATCTTTGCCTAAGCAAATATGTTAGAATATAGTACTACAAATGAATACCTGTTGCAACCCTGATAATTATTGACCAGGGATTAAAGGATCAGTAGAATAAGTATTTTCTCCCTCCTAAATACAGAATAACTATTTCCTCATCCTAAATACAACAAACTGCAATTCCTACCCATACACTCCTCTTCATTTGCCACCAGTCTTAGGTGATTGCTGCTACTTGCTATTTCATCATTTTTCAAGCAAAGAAGTGTATTAATTTGTAATCCAATTTACCAGCAAGACAAGTGAATAATCTCTAGTCTGGTGTTTGTTTCTCTGAAACATTTTCCAACACATATCTTCTTAGCAAAGATGAAAAGTAAATTTGGGGATGTTTTTCACTATGTTCTCTGAAGGTCACAAATACAAGCCAAGCATCAGTAATTACAACACTCACTGATATGGGAACTTGAGGCCATTCATTCTGTGTGTTGGATGCTGCAGGAAAAGGTAACATTTAGCTGTTTGCACTGTATGTTCCTTTGGAAAAATAATTTCAGTAAGTTCATTATATGAGGAAATCCCAAACCCCAGAGACCTTTCTACAACCCCTTCATTCTGCTCTTGTCAAAAACACTAAATAACAAAAGACAGACTGAGATAATACATAATGTGTTGGGAAAGCACAGATACAGCAGACTTTTGCAAGAGAAGGTAGCTGTCCTGGTACTTTGTACGTTGATAGTTAACGCATTTCAACCAAGAATTTAATGCCATGATTGTTTAATGGCTAATGCTTAGTTTCAAAAGGAAATGAAAGTCTAGTTTGGACAAAGTTCCTATATTTCTGATTTTGATCCATACATCCTCAAAAGCTATACAAGCATTTACAAAAGACCATTTAATTACTCAGATTCTGAATTCTCACACCAAATGATGAAACAAAAAATTGATTGGGAGGAAGAAGGACTGGAAGTAAAAAAACATCAATGCTAATGTCTAACCCCAAGATTTCTGTAGTTAATGAATTTTCTCCAGATGTTGTTACTGTTTGCTAAGCTTCATCGAGAGCTACATATTTGTTTATTAAACAAGTATTTCATTAAGTAAACCAATAGAGCACAAAAGTACCTGTATTTTAAAAGAATTTTTATCAAGTCTGGGTGAAATTCAGCCTTTCAGCAGAGACCTACTGTTAGAATAGGTTCTTAATAGAAATTATAAATAAATAATAAATAATAGAAATAATACCAAAGACATTCCACCATTTCCCTTCCTGAAGGCAAATGCATGTATTCTACATATGTAGAATTAGAATAATTATGTAGAATATAAGCACTATTCTGAAGAGGTTCCATCTACCTAAACACAGTAGGTATAACTGAGGGGGCCATAAAAGATGTTGCTTGCTGCCTAGGAATTATGGCAATGCTGTGCAATGCTTTTTGCCAGCTTTACACAGCAACAGGCAGGAGTGCTGAGTATATTCCTCATCTGACAGAGACCTGCAGTCTGTGTAGAGAGAAACAAGACTGTCTCATACCTTTCTATGAGTTCTGTCATAAATTCTCTAGTGCCAAAGATACTGTCAGAAATCAGAAGCCCCGAAGGAAATAATAAAATGGCTTGTGTGGAGATAAGTACCAAGGTAATCACAGACAACATTTTTTTGGGGGGGGGGGAAAGCAAGCATGTATTTTTTTTGTGTGTGTTATAATCAATAATAGTGTATGTGTAACCATGCCAATCTACAACAGACCTAATACTAATGGAGTAGTCAGGAAAAGATATGGCATTCTGTCAAAGGAGGATAGAGTCTGATATTAAAAATCCATTTAAATATTGCATTAGTATTCAGGCCGTCTTCAGAAAAAGATTTAGCAGAAAGAGCATCCCAAGGCAACAATGAAATTGATTAGAAGCGTGAAAAAATTTCAGTTTTAAGGAGGAGGAAAGATTAAGTCTTTTTGACTAGTGATGGGATAAGTAAAGGGAGCCAGAAGGGAATGAGAAATTTAAAACTTGCTCCAGCTGAAGTAGAGTCATTGGAAAGCCTTTCATTAATTTCAGCCGAAGCTGGAATATGCCCTCTCTCAGCTACTCCTGGTTGTTCTTTTATGGTGTAGGAAAAGAGATGATCCTGGATGAAATGCACAGTGAAATGATATGTACCATCAGAAGTACAGTGTATCTCTTATACTCCCTACCACTGGACACTGACACAAGGAACTTATGGGAAGAGTGACCTTTATGCTTCTCCCAGGTACAAGAGCACATACAGGCACTACTCCTGACTGAGAGACAGAAGAATGTGGTGCTCAAAGGTGGCTGATGCTCAGATGAGACTGCCCCCATGCCATTACAGGACAATAAGAGGCAGAGATGAACAGGCAGCTTCCTAGCTGCACCTCTTTCCAGAACCAGAGGTTTATCTGGCTCTGCAGCTCCCCTGCTGCTGCAAAGAGCATTCAGGCTGTTTTGGAGATGCTCAAAAGTTGGTCAGCTTGATACATGCTGGAAAACATGTAGAAGGCTTACCATTCCTTATGTTGTGCCAGTTAGCAGCTCAAGTTCAACAAGAGACATCTCTAGTATGTGTATAACATATCCTGTTAATTGTTTTCAAGTGATTTCTCTAGAGGTAAAGAGGTTTAAATGCTTGTCCTAAGCATGTGCCTTTTCCTCTATTAAGCTTCCTCTAGTGCTCTACGTGTGATAATTACTGTTTCTAAACTGCTAATTAAGCTTCTGGAGACAGAGATGAATGATTATAGTGAGTTCAAAACACTAGTGCACTGGGAGCAGGATTTTCTCCTTGAACTGTGCCTGAAGATTAGCACTTGAGGGCCTGTACACTTAATATGATGTTCCCAATCCTGCATGCTTATGAAAACCATCTTTCAAAACACATTTCTGATAAAAGATGATTTGGCCATCATGTGGTGCTGACACAGAGTTTTATAAGGAGTCTCACTGTGGCTAGGCCTTTAGCTCTAATCTTTTATTGTTCTTTGCTGTGAATTAGTCTTCCTTTAAAACCTTCTGAGAACACTAAATACTTTTTGGTCCCAGAAGGCCCTCAGCACGGCAGAACCAGAGGACACTACCCTGACACTGTTCTCCCCATTTTCAGCTTTCTACAAATGTGTTCCATGATGTTTGGAGCAGCAGAAAGAGGACAGAGTAAGACACAATTTGAGGACATCTTCTTCCAGCAGATTTCTTCATTTTCAGAGCAGGCAGTAGAGCTGAAATGATGGGCAGGCCTGGGGATACACTTCCTCTTCTGGGTGTCCTTACCTAGGCAGGGGGCTGTCCCAGAGCAGCCCCTCGGAGTGACCTGTGACAAGCTCTCTTACTCCACTCACCAGTGGAAATGGATTGAAGGCTGATAACTCAATGCCAGAAGATGAATTTTGTGACTTCCCACATATACACACCTCCTCTCTTTCAAGAAAAAAACATGGGAGGAAGAAGGTAAACCCTTATATTAAAAGTGTCTCATGGATTGTTTTCAACATTAATAGGAAGATGTATTTCCCTTTGTCAGCTGGACTTTTTGGTTGTGTGTCCTAAGGACAGTACTTGGGAAGTAATAATTAGGGCTGTGAAGTGATAGAGAAGTTCAAACGAATTGTCCCCCATGGCCAAAAAAAAAATAAGAACTACAGAAAATCCATAAGATTTTTAAGTGCAAATCTTTATGCAACTCAAGCACACTGGTTTACAACTACGGGGCAATTTAACCCAACATTTTTTGAAAATACTGAAATGTGACTTGCCAAGACAGCTGTGAAAGGGAGGGGATTGCAGAGGAAGGAATCAACAACAAAAACTGAAGAACACAAAACAAATACCAACAAAAGGCTTTTCTAAGACAGGCTGATGGTCATCAAAGATGATTATTTAAAATCAAAAACCTGGAGATGTCAGTTTCTGGGAGTTATCTCTGGATCTGCTAAATTCTGTTCCTTTACTACTGTCTATTGGCAAAACTGTATTATTTTTCAAGCTTTTTTACAGCTGCAACTGTGGCCTGTGACCAGAGGAAGACACAAGCAGCGGATGCAAATTCTTTGAAATTAAGTTCCCCACCTGGTGCGAGTTTTACTCTCAGCAGCTAACATCTAGCTGAAATTTCCTTTTATACATTTAACTTGGTCTGTTTTGTAAACTAAGGGATACACACTGCAGGGTAGTTAAAAATATGTAGAGTTGGTTTTCTTTGTTGACAGGTAGATTCTGGCATGTATTTGAAAAAAACACTGTGTTGATAAACAGACCAGTTTTCAAGTGATTTGGTTTCGTGGTTTGGGTTTTTGTTGTTATCATTGTAGAATAGCTAAATCTTGGGGGGGGGAAAAAAAATAAAATTCATTGTATGTTTCTGTGTGAGCCTTCCCTTGTGAGCTGCCAGCAGCAGGAAGCCCTTTATGAACAGAAACACCTGTGGATGTTTCTCATTTTTGTGTGCATAGTTCAGCCTTCCAAAGGGCATTCCTCGACCCGCAGCTCTTCATGCGAAGTCAGAGACCGACCCTTTTGTTTTATGAGACCGCGGGGTAAACATTTTGACCTCTGGGCCCCATCCGTGGGAATTCTCACACGGGGCGAGTTACGGGAACACTTGAATGGTTATCGAAAATTACTCTTGAGAAGCGCTTCAGCGTGTCGTCCCGGCCCGGTGATGGAGGATTCACCGCCGGGCACCGCGGACCGGCCGGCGGGGGCTCCGTGCGGGCTGCGGGTCCGGGCTGCGGGTCCGGGCTGCGGGACCGCCCCGCACCGCCGGCCACGGCCTCGGCCCAGCCCAGGAGCGATCCCGGGTGAACCCGCGGCTCCGAACCCCCCCAGCCCCAGCCCGGGACGAGGACGGGCGCTGCCCCGCTCTGCCCAGCCCGGACAAAGGCGGCGGGGCGGGCAGGGACGGGACGGGACGGGGCGGTCCCGCTGCCGGCCCGGGGGCGGCCCCTCCCGATCCCGGTCCCGATCCCGGTGCCAGTCCCGGTCCCGCTCCGGGCCCCTGCCCGGTCCCGGTCCCTGGCCGGTCCCCGCGGCGCCGCCCTCCCCTCCCCATCCCTCCCTATCCCTCCCCATCCCGGCCCGCCCCCGCCCGGGCTCGGCGCCCGCCGCCGGCATGGAGCGAGCGGGGCGGCGCGGCCGGAGCGGGGGGCGCCCCGGCCGGGGGGTGCTGCTCCCCCCGTCCCTCCTCCTCCTCCTCCTGCTGCTGCTGCTGCTGCTGCTGCTGCGGGCAGGTCAGCGGGCAGCGGGGCGGGCGCGGCCGCGGTGCGGGCAGGGCGGGCGGCGGGGGGAGCGGGGAGGGGGTCCCGGTGAGCGGTGTGTGAGCGCCCCGGGCTGCAGGGAGGGCAGACCCCCAGGAGAGACCTCGCTGGCTGTGAGTGAGTGCCTAAAGCGAGCGCCGGGAGGATGGAGCGGGCTCTGCTCCGTGGTGCCCGGCAGCAGGACAAAAGGCAGCGGGCAGAAACTGAGGCACAGAAAGTTCCACCTGAACGTGGGGAAGAACTGCTTTCCTGTGCAGTGACAGAGCACTGGAACAGATCACCCAGAGAGGGTGTGGAGTCTCCCTCGCTGGAGATATCCCAGAACACTGGACACAACCCTGTGCCGTGTGCTCTGGGATGACCCTGCTGGAGCAGGGAGGTGGGACCAGATGACCCTTATGGTCCCTTCCAACCTGACCCATATTCTGGGGTTCTGTGAACCTGCACCCTGCAGGAGACACCTGAAGGCACCTCGGTCCTGCCGGAGCGGAGCCAAGAGGTGCTGGCCAGGCACAGCTGGACACACGAGTGCTTCTTCCAAAGGAGGGGTAGCAGTGCAGACGCCTGGAACCACTGGCACAGGGCATCCCCCCGGGCAGCGGGGCCAAAGCCTTGGCATGGGGTGTCCTTCGTGGCAGTCACCCCTCATTGCTGCTCCCTCACAGCCCGGCTCTCCCTGTGGAGATGGGTGTCCCGCTGGCTGCTCCAATGCACTTCCAGGGGGTGGGCGGTGGATCCATGGGTCAGCTGTTCAGGTTTTTTGTGCATGTCTTTAATACTGGGGTAATGACACAGCTGTAGGGCACAGCCGACCCACATGCTGTGTTGCAGAGCCCTCTCCAGCCCTCACCCTCCCTTGGTGCTTGTTTTCAAGCATGGGCAAGCTGAGAGAGGTGACCTGCTAAAATCCCACGAGCAGGATTGAGGCTGAGATGGACCAGCAGCACGAGCTGTTCACCTCACGGTCAGTGAGCAAAGGAACCTCGGTGTTGGGTGGAGCAGGAATGGGAGCACAGCAGCAGCTGAGACGGGCTAGGATTGCCTGGATCCCGGCACACCAAAAGCTGGGCCAGCACAGATGAGCGACAGTAACAGCGGTGGGAAAGTGGGAACCCCTCAACATGAGCTGCTGCCCAGGGAACACGAGCCACACTGGGAATGCAGAAGCACAGTTTGCCACCTTCATTTCCAGGTCTCTGTCATGGCAGTGTGTGACCAAAGAGGTCACCAAGGGTGATGGTGGGTGGGACAGGGAATCTATTTGGATTCATCTAGACAGCAGCTGAGGTCCTGAGAGTGGTAAGGGAGAGCCAGGGATGAGGTGTGGGAAGTGTGGGATCCCCAGGGATGTTTTTAAGTGCAGTGGCAGTACCCAGAGATGGCATGGTGTTATTTACTTGGGAGGACCTGACTTAGGTCTTTGAAAACACTAAGTCACGACAGCACCTTTAAAATAGCTTCTCAACAGCAATAAAAATTGCTGTACATGTTCTTCCATGCTGCTTAATTGTGAAGAGCTCTCTTACTGTTGGTTCACGGTTTGCTTTGTTCCTCAGTCCAGCAGAGCATCACTGCTGGAAACGCTTGTGGCCCCAGCTGGGCAGGACAGTCCTTGGCAGCGGGGCAGAGGGGGCACTGCTGGCGTCTATGCTGGGCACCGCCAGGCCATGCTGGCCATGGCCTTTGGGCTGGAGCAGAGCCAGGGGAGCTGCTGCCAGCTGGCAAGGCGTGAGAGAGCCTCAGGCAGCTCTAATTTGCACCCCGGGCTGGGCAGGGACTGCAGGAGGTAGCCTGTTCACAGACACCTTCTTCTCCTCTCCTGCCACCCTGCAGATCAGCAAGACAGGCAGGCTGAACTCAGGTTTCCTTCTGGACTTCTTGCTGGAATGGAAAAAGTTGATCCCTGGTGTCTTAACATTTCAAAATGCTTTTTTTTAATTTTAAATGATTTAATGTAAGAAGGAACTGATGATGCCAGCTACAAAATACTCATACACAAAGCACCTAACTCTGAAATGCAGAATGAGTGGGAATGGGCTGCCATTAGGATTACAGGGTCAGGTCGCACCTCAAGTGAAGTCCTGTGATTGTACAAAACTGTTAGAATCCATTTTCTTTAAAGCTGTGCTGTACAGCATTTTGTTGTTGCTGCCGTTTGACCTCATGAGTGTTATTTTTATTCAGCAGAAGATTGTCTGGCTCAGTGTGATAATGACTGCAAAGCTTACTGCTGTGATGGGACTACTCCCTACTGCTGTTCATATTATGCCTACATTGGGAATGTCCTTTCGTAAGTATATTTGCGCTTTGGAAAAAAAGTCCCTGTGTGTTGTGTTCACGGACTTGATTTAAATTCGGGTTGTGGGAAACTGGGTTTTGGCAGTAAACAGGGGCAAGATTTGGGTTTTTTGGTTAGTTTGGTTTGTTTTTTTCCTGGCTGGTAACAGACACCAGATTCCTTTGAAGTCTCATGTTGCATATGTTTTTGAAGCAACCCAGAAAGCTTGCTGAAATTGAGGGTTCTGTCCTTAGTATTGTGTACAATAATATAATTTGCGAAAGTAAGCTTTAAAGGTAGTGAGAACTTTCTTTCAAGTTCTTGAGATAAAAAGACCTGTGGATAAAAATTTTGTGGGTTTTGTTGAAATGCTTTGTCACAATATCTGAATCAATAGTGATTGAATAGTGATTAAAATTATTTGAATTTGAAATTCATTTTGCTTAGGGTTTTTTTTTCTTTTTTGTTTGACTTTTTTGTTAAATTGTTTTTGACTGTTGGTGGAATTTATTGAACAGATTCTAGGTGAGTGTAATCTGACCCTTTAACACTGTGGTATGAATAGCATGCTTCACAGTGCTTTCAAAAACACAGCAGGTGAAATGAGATGGTTACGAGTATTTTCTATTTTTATCTAGAGAAAAATACAGGGGAAAACTCTTGATTTAAAAACTGAAGCTCCAGTGCAGCTGTTTGTCTTTGCATCGATGAGGAAGAAGAGAAGCTTGCCTGCTAGACTCTGGCCTTAATTTAAGTGACAACCCCTAAGTATTACATTCACGTGCAAGGCCAAAGCTAAGCTAAACATAAATTGTTGCTCTTCAGGATAGGGCATCTTACTTTCTGTTTCGTAAATCCCACCAGTAATTTCCTTAACCTTTAGCATGCAGTCTGTGGCTTATTTTTGGTTTATGTTCTTGACTAAAACCAGAAAAGGAAAAAAAGTCATGGCATAGAGACTGCCTGGTGCTCGGGGAGGACTGCGTGGGAAGGTGGTAGTTGCTTTTTTCTAAAAAGGCTCCTCTGATGCAGGTTTTGTTTCAGCCATGGTACCTGGGGAATATTCCAGTGTTCCCTTCAGCATATTTTATAGCACTTTGAAGGAGTAGGCAGAGTGATGGTATTTTAATACAGAATTGATCCACAGTTTTTAAAGCAGATCAGACGCTTCCTGGGCTAAAGTAAATAAAATTATGATAGAGCACCAGAATCCTTCATTCATCTGGAAATGAAAAAGCAGGTACTTAAGACGGATTACTGTTGGAGAATGACAAGCTTTTTTTTTTCCCCCACTTACCTAGGGAATGCCTGCTTTGATATTTTTTCTTATTTTCATTCCAAAATTGCTGTTCCATTTACAAGCATTAAAGAAGGTGTTCTTTTTGAATACCCTATTCCAGCTCACATATGGTTAGGAATGATGGACACAAGAGCATTGGCTATCACATTATAAGAAGGAGGCTTTTCATAGAGCAAAGTGAATTTCACCTCCCATTTTCTAGGCTAATGTCAGAACTGTGCTTTGTTGGGGATCGACCAGGGGGTTCTTTAGAGTGACTGCTGGAATGTTCAAACTGTGCCTTCAGCGCCAGGTCTTTTGTATGTTATTTAACAAATGTAAACAGCTATTGAATTAGAGTTGAGTGCCAGTGGCTCTGATACATTGGAAGGGTTTGTTTTTATCTGGATGGGTTTGAATACTGGAGGGGGCTCTTATAAGTGCTGTTTGCCACAGCATGTCTTGAAGGCGACAGTTGATTCTTCTAATTTTTTATGGTTAAGTACTCCAATTTATACACTCAAAGAACAGTCAGGAGTCATTATACTCCTCTGACCTGACATTTTGCATGATTAAGTCACAGATATTCTTTTTTCCTAAAAGCTGATTTGGGGATGTCTTCTTTAACCATGTGTAGTCTCATTTTGAAAACTTCAGCCGTTAATGAGTTGACCATCTGTTCTGGTAAACTGCTCTATAGTTCATTTACTAACATTGCTGGGAAATTTTGCTGGGAAATGAAGGTTGGAATTCCTACTGTCAGCTCTTAACTTATCTGTGAGTTTGAAATGTGGCCCTAAATAGTTGTCATGACAGCTCTCAACCTTATCACTGAGCCGGGTGAACTCTGTCAGCCTCACATGTAAGATTTGCTTTGTTTTGCTTTGCCCAGCTCAGGGGTCAATTCTTTGGCCTTCCTTTGAGTTCCCTCTCCTATATTCACTTCCTTCGTTAAGTGTAGCTGGCAAGACTGAGCACAGGGTTTTGACAGAATCCTTGGTAGGACTATTTTTTCTCTACCTTTCTTTGAGTACCTATTTTGAAGCAGCTATCTTGATGATCACAGAAGACATAAATTAACTTAGCGATTTGTTCCAGCTCTAAGTCTGTAAATCACAGTCTTCAAAGCATATCTGCTGCTTTAAGCCTGCAAACTGTGCTTTGCTCAGCTACTACCTGGATTTAGCTGCATTGCAAAATATTTTATTGTGACTTTAGCTACGCTCCATGAGAATAACCTCCCCTTTTCATTATGAGACACTATATTGTTTTGGGTTTTCTTCCTTAATGTGCAAGAGGTTTCGTATTGCCTCAACCTCAAATGACAAACTCATGAAATGGCACTAGATTTTGGAAATGGTCACTAGCATCCTTTCTGCTTATGTCTTTCTGTTAACAACTGTGTATTGAAATCTTTGAATGAACTGAATTTAATCCAGCATACTATGTCTCCTGATAATTCCATGTAATGCTGTTCTTTCAATATCCTTCTTGTCCTTCAATGTTGTAACTTTTGATCCTACTGACTGCACCAAGCAATGGACGTGATCTGCACTGGTGCTTTCAGAAGTGCCTTTTTTCTGAAACCACCGTGAACCACCGTGAGGAGCCCTCAGTGTTGTCTTGTCTCTGCTTCAGAGATTATTTATGCTTCTTCATTTGCTTACCACAATTTTCTGTGCTCTCTCTATTCTTCATAAATCTGCATGTCTTTCTGATGTTCCTGCCCTTTTTCTTCTCTGAGATGGTTTTTTTTCAAGTGTAACTCTTCCTTGAGGTTTTGGAAAAAGCCTTTTGGTGTGGAGTAGGTTCCTTTTAAACAATTCTCTGTTTTGTTTCATGCCTCTCACTCTTCTCTTTCTAGGCCCATATGCCAGCAATTGTAAAAACAGACTATAAACACCAGGCAATAACATATACACTAATTTAAAAACAAAGTCAGTGTGACTAGATCATGATCATTAATACTTAAGTTGCTTGTAGCCTTCAAGTGATTAGTTAACTCTCTTCAGTCATTAAAACAAGTTTCAACATTGAGATATTCTATGTAGGGGTTTAGAATTTTCTATTTTAGAAAATCATCATCTTTTTAGGACACCAGGGAAATTTTTTTAGTTAGAAGATGTTCTCAGCAAACATCCTCTGGGCTGTGTGCATCTGTGATTAGCCTGCTTTTCTTTCCACATGTGAAGAACAGATGTAGATTTATCAGCTCACTCTAGTATTACAATTTCAGGGCCTGTATGAGATGTTGCAATAACCCCATCTTTAGTTGGACTACAGGTATAGTCTGTAAGCATTCAAGATCTGTGATTGAGTCACCTGTAATCCCATGAGCATCTCTAATGTAAAATGACACATCCTTCCTCCTCCTCTCTCCCTTTATGATGTCTTTTCAGAGCAAGTTGTTAGAGTATTAATGTTGGAGCTATATTTCCCTTCCTACTTCTTTTCAATAGCTACAGCCTGTCATTAGTTCCTCTAATATATGCATATATATATATGCATTTCCTCCTGTTTAATTGCTTGCCATCCAGGGCTCAATCATTAGTCCTTCTAAAAACCCCAGAGCTCCTCAGAGGTGGATGTCAGTACAGGAATTTCTTCTGCAGGACCCAAATTTGAGCGTGTGTTTCTAACAGTGCTTTTTGTATTTGCTTCCAAGAGGCTCCATATTGTCTGGCCCTCATGCTTATCCTAGTGGATTTCCTGTGGGCTAATTTCCAGCTAAGTCTTCTCCACCACATTGTGCCTGGTGGTTATTGTGACACACAGGTAGCTTTTGAGCCACAGGTGGTTTTTTGGGCAGCACTGTCAGTAATTGCATGCTCTCAGGACTGGTTCTGGATGCTGTCTTTGCTCTTCCACAGCACTTCACAGCCACACAGTTGGTGTGAAATAATCCCATATAAATAATGGAGCGGAGGGCAAATAGTCCAGCTGCTCTTTGAAACAAATTACTGCTGGGCTGAATGTTCAGTGGCAGTGAAAGGACTTACACACAGATTTGGACCACTGAATTTAAGAAAACCATTGATAAAATATTCAGCTGCAGTGAGTGGTCTGTATTTCCCTGGATAAGTCTTTAATGGGAGTAAACTGGAATATTCACTTTACATTGCAAACTTTCTTCATACACTTTGTCTTGAGAAATGTCATACTTTAAGTCAATTTTTATTTAAGAAAAAAAAACACAAAAGAAAACAAAACACCTGATTCCAAGAACTTTGAAAGTAACTGGAGGAAAAAGTAAATAAAAACTTTAGAGAACTGTGATCTCATTACAAGTCATGAGATGGTGATTTCCAAGAGGGTAAGTGGCAAAATCTTATCAGAGATACTGAGGATGCAGCAGCCTGCTTAGTGAAATAGCAGGCATTATTTACACAAACTGAATGTGCATTGGAAGGAGTGAGGGTTTTGGGTGGGTTTTGGGTTGATTTTTTTCTTTAAGTCTAGAGGTTTCACCATGCAACCAGGAAGGAAGGAGGGCAGACAGAGAGAATGGGAGGAAAAGAGGCAGGGAATGCATTTAACATAAAAACTATGTATGCACCTCAGCCTGCAAAACTGAAGAAAAAGCTGTGTGTAGTCTAAGTGTGGCATTTGACAGGGAGTATTTTCAATCCAGTAGTGCCTTTGAGAAAAACAGCTCACCTCAGAGAAAGCCATTTTTGTTCCTGAAGAGAAGAATGTTCCTTTAGCTGATTTGCTTGATATGGGAATATGGGATGGAGGGTGGGTCTGGAGGAGGAGTGCACCAAAGGACAAAAATAACATTTTAAGAGATAGGAATACAGAGATGTAGCCCCTGGAGTTCATAGTGAATAAAAGAAATTCAGGAAACTTGGCATTTGCTGCAGATTTCAAATAATTAAAATTAGGCACTTTTGGGCATCCCACAGTAAATATGTGTAGCAGCATATGGATTGAAGATGGTTTTGTGTCTGCATGACAGTTGTACGGTACTCTGCTTAAAATAAAATTTTGTTCCTCTTCATCAATGTACTGTTCAAAATGTCCTATGACTGAAGGACTTCAGGACTGTATGTAAAACAGCAATTTACCTGGCAGTCGCCGTTTCATGCTTCTGGCTCTGGGCCTTTGATTCCATGCCAGAGGTCTGCCAAAGGCCCAGTTCAATAATTATTTTTTCCATTTGGCTTGACTTCTTATCAGGAGAATCTTTCTGAATGAGCACATGGAGCAGAGGCTCAGGATACTTGTGCTGAGTACAGGGGGCTGGCTATAAATGTGTCATTGGTAAGGCCAAGACTGATAATTAACTGTTTCCCTTTCATTCTATCTAAGAGGTGAATAGCAGTTCAGCCTTTTATTCCTTGTTCTCCAACATCTGGAGGACCTGTGGAAGCATGCTATCTGTTCTTCAGCCTAGGGAAACCTCTGCAAGAGAGGTCTCTTCATGCAGGGGGTTGATTAACCACAGCTTAGAGAAAAATCTAGGACCGTGTTTTCATTGTAAGATCTGTCGGAGAGAGAATGGGTATTCAAAATGTGACCTTTGCCAAAGTGTTTGAACTACCAGTTGTTTTTTGTTCCATGCCTATTGTCCCAGTTCATATCCTTTAATGAAGAATGTGCCATCAGATTTACAACCAGAGCAGTATCTGCTCCTGATGACGGCTGCAGAGGAAACCCTTGTCAGCACCAGAATTAAAACACAGGGCGTCTCTTCTTTAGCCCTTTGTGTTTTCATTTCTGACCCTGTGTTGTGACAAGCAGCTCAAAATGGGGAAAGAACTGGTTTGCTTGCCAAACAGCAGCTCTCAAAAGATAGCTCCCGCTTCAAGTCTCCCACCTCTTTTTCACTTGGATGTCTGAATAACTGTTTTGAAATGTTTGAGACTAATGGGATCGGGTTCTTTTGTTTATTTGATCATTTTTGGAAGTTTAGGGGTTTTTAGTTTAGTAAGAACCGTAATACTTTTTTTAGTGAAAACTAAGAATTGTTGTAAACATGCAAGTTCAGTTGTTCATAAGAAAAGAGGCTTTAGCATGGTTTCGTGCTAAAGCTTGAATTGTTGACATCCCTGTGGATCATCTGTTTTTCATCATTTGGAAGATTGTTAGAATTTGGCCTGAAAATAGAAGCATTAAGGTATAAATCACTGAAGTGCTCTGTGGCTTACAGAAAACTCTATGGGGGAAAAGTAAACATTCTTAAGGAATTCAGTGAAATTAACTTGCTTATACTGCTCTATTTAAAAAATATTTTTTCATGTAAAAGAAAGATAATTTTTTGTTCTTCACTTGCAGTGGTCTGTTTTGGAAGCCTGCAGGATTTTCTCATAAGGTTCGGCCATGTAGAAGATAAATGTTTTCTTAACACTTAGTTAGACTGACAGAAAGACTGAGCCTGGGAATTATGTTGATCACAAGAGGATTGTCCTTTCTTCATAAGAATTTTACTTTCTGTCTTTTATTTTATACCCACTCACACACCTTTCCCTTTTTCAAATGGGGGAAAGGTCCACTTCTGAATTTTATAAGAATTTGTAACTTTGTTCAGTCCTCTGTACATCCAAATCTTTCAAGAAAATTCAGATAATGTGCTCGGCACAAGTTCAGCAAAGTAGTTAAATGCATTTGTAACTTCAAGGTGGTGAGTAGCTGTAATGGATAAAGTCCTCATCCTGTTGAAATCAATAAACTAATTACTTCAGTGGGGATCTTGTGCACTTGACTCTAATGGGACAAGTTGTAAGCTGAAGTACCTGGTTGAATCCAAGTGTTAGAGAAAGACATTTTTTCTTTCTGTGGTTTTTTTTTGGTCACCATGGTACCTTCCACGTTCACTGCCACTTTATGCTTCCTTGCTCCTAGTTCAAGCACTGCTTAGTAAGGTGTGTCACTCCTGGAGGGTCAAGAGATGCAAAGGACAAATACCCCCTCGTCTAACTCATGTGTTTCCTGCACATCCAATATATACATGCCTCTCTTACCTCCATCTGGGGAGGTTTCTGCTTTATTGGCTGATTTGGAGGTTTCACTGAGCCTGCAGGATTCTTGGAGGATTAGTCTATTGCATTTTGTGCTGGTTGCTCTGTAGTGAGTAATATCACACTAACTTGGATCAGGATTATTAATGAAGATACTTCTGGGTCAGAAGCTCTGCAAGAGGACCATTTGATGCTCCTCACAGTGTAATTGCAGCCAAGTCAAATAAAACCTGTTGTGTTAATTCAGCATTTGAACAATAGTGTCCTAGAAAAAGAAACTGTTGTTCTAATCTTAATGCATCTCTTGAAGGGACAGAAACACTGTTCAGCACATATAAGTGAGTTATTAAAAATTAAAGGAAATGAACTGTTAATTCACAGGGCAGCCACAATTTCCTTCGAGATTTATAACCACAACTGGGTAGAAATTCCATAGTTAATATAATCCTTAGAAATCCAGTGATGTTTTCTCAATGATTTTTCTCTGTTTAAAAAAGAAATGGGTTGTGATGTTTGTTTCCAGAATCACTTCTGCTATCATAAAAAGCTTTTTTTTCTCCCCTGCAATGAATTATTTTTGTAAAATACAAGATTGCTTCTGGGACTCACTCAATAAATATGTATTTGGTATGGAATGGAGAGGCACTAATACCACAAACAGGGCAGGCATGTTTCATCACCGTGTCTCCTCTGTTGGCTTATCCACACAGATAAGAGATTTTTACTGCTATCATGACGTGGAGTTATTCCTTTTGCTCACAAGGGAGACTTGTTTTAATTCTGGATGTTCCGGCTTCTGTCTCTTTATTGGGGCCCATGGTAAGCTTTGGCACAAGCAAAAGCAGTACTAAGGATCTACAGCTATTGTTGAAACATCTGTTCATCGGCTAAGATGCACTGAACCTTATTTTTTGGTGCCTTATAGACTTGTGAGCTGCTATTAAAGCATAAAGGGACTCTGCAAACTGTCTCTACTCCAGTCCCTCCTACAGTCCATAGTCAAGATGATCTAATGAAGGTACAGTCAGATTGCTGCTGCCCTGTAGCTATTTCCAGCTGCTGAGCAGCCTGTTGGGCACCAGTGTTAGTAAACTAGAAATAGTATGTAAAATGCAACCCCAAATCTGTGTGCATATGCTATCACATTAACAGCAGCTTTGATCTCTGATACCATGTGCTGCTTATTCCTGTTGTGCCCATGTATATGACTTTTTCCTTCCCACAGCAGGGTAAGAGACAGCCTGGATGTAAGTAGTGTCCCTTCCCTCCCCTCGCCACTGGTGCTTCCTCCTCATCCCCTGTAAAAGGAACAGAATAGAAATAATCATTTGGAACAGGAGGGGAGCAGTCAGCCTTGGAGAATGGCATGTCTCTGTGGAGGGGGGGGGCATCAGCTTCACCAGCAGATGCCTTGCACTTCAAAAGACAGTTCCCCACTCCAGGGCAGTTTGCAGCCCTCTGGGGGCAAGGTAATATAAACTGCAGAGGGAGGAGTGCTGCAGGTCCCTTGTTCCCTGATGCCTCTGCAATAGAACTGTGCAGAAAAAGAGAAGCAAAAATATTCTGATAGTGACTGAGGATAATTCTGAAATGGAAGACAAGCAGTGTAGAGACCCAAAATTAATTACTTATGAATAAGTAGCACTTATAATATGGTGGTGTTTAAATGGTACATGACAGCAGCTCTTAATTCTTTTGTTTGGATCAAATCCTTCAAGTCCCTGAGCTTTTGGGCCTCTCCTCATATACTGCTTTGGAAATGTAAACTAAGAGGAAGAAAATAAACAGCCAGCATAAATTTAACACTTCGCTTTTCATTGTTGGGACTAAGGCAACTCTAAGAGTAATTTTTACCAGACCTTGTTGAAATATATCTCTTGGAATCTTACAGATATTCCTGGAAGAGTAACAAAAATTTTGTTAGTGCAATAATTTGTATAAAGAATACATCTTTGTCATCATCTTTGCTTTCCACTTCTGTAGGATTGTATTCTGAATATAGACATTGAACATGCCATGGATAAGCATATTCAGTTGATCTCTTGGAATGAAGAAGACTTGTGTGTGAAGAGTCCTTGTGTGCTGTGTCCAGCACAAGAGTGCTCTCAGCTGTTAGTGAGGGAAGCCATAGTGTTATTGTAATCTAAACAATTATTAACCTTCCTGCAAACCTATTTTGTCATGTGCAAATGTTTCATTCTTTTAAGACAAGCTATTTTTGTCTGCCTTTCTGTTTGCCAACACCGCTTCTCTGGGCTATGGCCTTTCCCTCACTGCCGTGTGCTAACCCATTGCATGGTCTGAGTCCCCAAAGACCTCAGTGAGGCTGTGTCCCATGGTAGCTAATATATTTACATGCCTGAAAGTTAGTATTGTTTATTCAGTCCACAGTGGTAACCCTATGTTTGGCTTGGGAATAAATGGCTTACTTACATAAACTGAAATTATAAAAATGGATGGCAAGATCACCCGTCTGCTCACCTGACATTGCTTTTCTCCAGTGACTCCTTGCAGGGTTAATTTGATACTAAATTCCAGTGGAGAACAAAAGAATAGAGCTTCAAGGCATGGGGATTGAATTAAAAGTTATGGTCCTAATTCTCCCTTTTCAACAAAATTTAAAATTGTCTGAAGTAAAGCATAATTCAACTTTGTTCCCAAACCATCACAGTTGCTGAACAAAACTCAATGATTGAATTATCCTATCTTCAGAAAGGTAATAAAATGTCAGCTTGACAGTAATGCTCTCAGAATTGCTATATGACAGGGGCACTGCAAACATACTGGCATGTTCCAAATAACATACTAACATTTAAGACAATGTGCTTAGATTAGGAAGGGAATGATGGTATTTAACATCTGTATTTGGTAAGCTTACATTGTTGCTGTCTCCTAACATAATTTATTTTGCCTTAAAATTCCATAGCAAGAGAGGAAGTTTTTCTTGCTTGCTCCTCACACCTATCCCAATCCTCCTTTCTTCTGAAATTGGTGAGGATGAAATGTCCTCTATGTGCTAGCAGGGATGGATTTGATGAGCTAGGAAGGTCATTTCACATCAGCCACAGAAGTAAGACTTTGTTCTAGTTTGGTCCCGCTCTGATTGTACATTTTGAAGGTCTCATCAAGCTGGGGTATGAGCTCTCTCTCCCACACTCCTCTGCAGTCACAGGCTGACAGGACCTGCTTACAAGCTGACCTCCAGGCTGGAATGTGCACAGCAGACCGTGATCAGTATTGCTTATCCAGCAGGGAGAGTCACCTCTGCAGGTGAGCTGTCCTGTGCAATGCCAGGGAAACAGCCCTGGTTTGCATCACTCTCATTTAGAAAGTTACAAAGCACCTTTGTTTTGGTTTCTGAGCTGTGGATCAAAAAGTAAGGAGGGTCTATTTTTACGTCCTAGGAGGGAGGTTTTCTTCTGTGTATCTGTGAGTAGTTATCAAGAAGGATGCCCCAGTAGGGACCTGAAGAGCCCTGTGATCCCCTCTGAAGGGCTGGGAAGCCTTGCTGGGGCATCACACTTGGGCAATTGGATGGGAGGCTGCAGGGAGGCTGTTGGCATTGCCAGTCCTTCTTGTCTCAGTGTCCACTACATCATAAAATATTTTTAGGAGTCCAGAAAAATAACATCTGTAGTTTGTATCATTTGAAATCTCTCAGATGCAGGTACAGTCAGGTCCTTTTGAGAGTTGGGCTGTGCCAGAGATGGAAAACTGCTGCTTGGTACTCTCCTTCTATGGCTGGTCATATACTGCAGGTTAAGGGGGAATTTTTCTTATTTTGCCATTTTCAGTGGCATTTGTGCTCCATAGCTCAAGGGAAAGGGCAGGTTGCACCATGAGCTCTTACCCCGAGCTGCTTGCTTGGCAGGTGTCTGATCCTGCTACCCATCGCTGGTTTTCACCTGCATTTTGTCCTCCCTGTCCTGTGCATGTTGCTGTGCTCCAGGGAGGACACAGGTTCAGGTACATTGGTCCAACCTTATGTTCAGCTTTTGTCTAGGGACTGGGGGTCTCTGGAGAGGCCCCCAGAAGGGTGGAAGTCCTTGACAGGGAGGATATGCTGCCCTCTTGCACCTTCCTTGTAGGCTCCCAAAGCCTGTCCATCAGAAAACAGCCCCTGCATTGAGGGAAAATTGGGTATGTCTTTCAGCTGCTATAAAGCAATTACTGTTCTGTGAGGCCAGTAGCTGAAAAGTGAGTTACCAGTTAGCAGCACTTGTTTAAATCTGAAGGCACTATCCCTCAGTGAGGGTTTTCACTTTGGCTTCATTATGTGTCAATAATTTAACATATGTTGCAGCTGCTGATAGGGCTTTTTTAATGAGATGCCCTTGTTTTCTCAGACTGAATACTTGCAGTGCTCACAAAAAAAACCACTGGATGTGTGGATATGTCAAACATGTCAGGTGATTTATTACTGTTATCTGTCACTTGCATTGAATGGTTTTAATAACTTCCAGAACTAATAGCTCCTTCATAACTGCTGGTAGCACTGCTATAGCAGTTGCAATATTTTTATCACTCTTCTTTTTCGTTTGTTTTTCAATTTGTGTCATGAGATACAAACTTAATTAACAGGGCAAAATCCTCCACTCATTTGATTTATAGAGATGTACAGTGGCTAAAAATACAGTCCAGCATGAGAGGAGCTATGAGATTTTTCTCAAAAACTGGTGAACAAAACATTTCAGGCTGTCTCTGGCCTGTCCACTGCAGGGGATTTTCTGTGCTCCTCTGGCCATTCTCAGGTGCAAGAAGCACCTTTTTCCTTGGTATTGTCAGCCAAATCCTCATACTGGCTTCCCAAGAGCATTACAAACCTTTCTGTCCAGGTGCCTCTGCCATAAAGCTGGGATTGGGCGTTTCTCCTCCCCTGAATTCAAATCTTCAGCTGTGGATTTTGTGCTCTGACCTACTTAAGAAGTTGCTTGAGGCAGAACTTCAGACAAACCCCTGTTTCATAGCTAAGTGTTTCCAGTCCTGTTTTATTTTTGTGGGTTTTAGCTGCTTCTTCCTCAGAAAATAGCCAGCTGAATTTACTTTTTGCCTCTGTCCCACCTGCCGGTGTGCTTGGAAAGCCCTCAGGATGATTGCACAACACAAAAGCCTCAGCCACAAGCACATTGCTTGTGAAAGCCTTTGCTCTTACACTGCAGCAGCTCCACACAGGACCAGGAAGGGAAATAAAATGTTTGGGGTAGGAAGAGCAGCTTGTCCACTGCAGGACCTTAATGGTTTGGAGGAAAAAGTTCACCTTTCTCTTCCTCACATTGGCTCAGCATCATCGCTGCTGTTGCTGGAGGGGGACAGTGCCATCCCTCTCCTGCCACAGGGATGTGTGGGGGCATGGATCAGCCGTCCTGAGGAAGGTCAGGCTGCAGCCCCTGGGTGGGTCAGGCTGGATTCACTGAGAGTTAGATATCTTTCCAATATTCAACTTAAACCTCCCCTGCCACAGCTCCAGCCATTCCCTCAGGACCTGTTGCTGCTCACCACAGAGCACAGATCTGTGCCTGCCCCTCCACTTCCCCTCCTGAGGGAGCTGCAGACCCTGATGAGGTCTCCTCTCAGCCTGCTCTTTTCCACGCTGAGCACACCAAGGGACCTCAGCTGCTCCTCTTATGGCTTCTCCTCCAGGCCCTTCATCATCTTCATAGCTCTCTTGAACAGTCCCATCCCCATGAGCAGGATCCCAGCTCCTGTATCCATGCCATGCACCTGGGGATGCACTCTCAGGGGGCAGATGGGTGATCTTCCACAGGACACCACTGTGTGTAACTACTCTTTCATTAAAAAGTTAAAAGGATTAAGAACTGGCTGAGATGTCAAAAAGTAGAGGCAGCAGAGAATTATCAAGTAATGAGGGTTGCTTGCAGTGAGGTTCTTTGGGGATTAATACTAACATGAACATTTTCCAGTGCCAGTCAGGACCTAGGATGTAAATGCAGAAAGCCTGGTCGTAAATGTGTGTGTGTGCGAAAGATACATTTTAAATGAATGCACTTTGCAAGTTCTCAGATGACAGATTTAAGGCTGTTTCTGTGACCTTAATTTGTCCCTCTCCTGTATACTTTGTGGTGCAGCCTTCAATTACACGGTTTTCACCGCACAGTGAGATTGTAACACTGGTATATGACTTCCCCAGAGATGTTTTCACTGTGTAAGGACATAAACATCTCTACATATTTAAACTTGGCCCCTTAATGCGTTTTGCACGGAGTAGTGCAAAAGCCTCTCTCTGGTCTTGCTGTGGGAGATTCGAGTCCTGTAAGTGGCCAAAACTCCTTACTAGCTCATATGAAATATGTTACTGAGCTCATTCGAGCAGTTTACTGATTAAAACCAAAATTCATCACAGGTGGTGCCAGGTGACATATTAGTTAGATATGTCAAACTGGAAGCACAAGGGCCAGAGACAATACCTCCTGGCCAGGACAAACAACTAGTAAGGCAGTGCAGGAATGCTTTTTTCTTATTTTCTGTGGCATAACTGACCTGAACACAAACCAGATGCATTCTTCTGTAGTATTAGCACATTAGGAAAAAAAAAAAATCAGCATACTAATTAAGTGTCATTTTTGTTGGGGTGTTTCAGGAATTCAGTGATTATATAAGGAGATATGATCTGTTTAAAAACATAACAAGGTCCTTTCCAGCTCATGTTCATAGGGATCCAAGATCCCATTTCCAGGTACCCAGCAAGAGGCTTAATTCTAGAGGAAAGGTTTCAGGAGACCTGAAATGACTCAGATTTTCCGCAGGTGGTATACTGTGGAGTCACCCCTGGCTTTTGGGACACTCTTTTCGTGACCAAAATCTTACCCCGTATATGGGAGAATTGTGTGTCTTTGTGTATGCTGACTTCAATGCACTTACTTCCTGACTTTCTAGTCTTGCCAGCACAGATCTTTCCTGTTCCTTAAAAAAAAAAGCAAACCCACACAGCCCTTAAAAAGCCCTTGCATTCTCTGCTTGCTCAATTACTTTGATTCTTGATCTTTCTGTGCTTTCTGCTACATCTTTACATTATTTCTGCCAGATCATGAAATGTCTAGCAGAAATAAACTCTTGTGACTGCATTTCTATTTTTGAAAGCCATCCAATATGGTAAATTAAATCGGGAAGGGAGTTGGGGAATTGGATTGTGCTATGATCTCTGATCTATGTTGAAATATAGGTTGAAAGTAGGTTTAGGACTCCTTTGAATTAATGCCATCAGATGTAATACAAAATACATAGTGTTTCAGGGCATCTTCTCAAATAAAGGTCAAGAAGAGAGTGAAAATAAGTTTTATCCTGTTTTAAACATATGTCAGTAACAATATATTCATTATCTTAAGCTACTTTGCATACTTTCCATGGCAGAGTTATATTTAATCTATGAAATGGGGTTTTTTAGTTGTATTTTTAGCAAGATAATTTTCAAGACTGTCTTTTAAAAATAATTTTTAAATCTGCCTTTATATGTATGTCTCAGGCTTAATTTCTACAGTCTGAAAACAGATTTCCATTGGTCTTGAAAATGCCAACTTGATTTATCTTGAGGTCAATAGGAATCTTGTTGAGGCTGTGGAATTGGGGGGCTAATAAATGCCTCTGCTTTGTGTGCACAGCGATGGTTGATGCATGGTTCTTGTGAGCCATTTTAATCTCTGAAATAAGATAGATGGAAATGGTGGTTGGAGCCAAATCATTATAGCAATGTATTATCAGTGTAGAGTCTTTGTGGCCTTCTTCCATCTCTTTGTGAACCAGGATATGGTAACATCCAACTTCATACAGTAAATGGGCTCTAGAAATTTGTTCAGAAACTGTCTGTTGAAGGGTGTTACCCTTCCCAGGGCATCTGACATGGACCTAGCAAGAAAGTCTTAAATGTCTTTAAGAAGACATTGCCTTGGTTTAAAGGCTCTCCCACCCAAAGCCAGGGTGACTTTACTGTTTTGCTTCAAGTTCTCAAAGTGTTTGATTATTCCCTGCCAAATCAGTTGTGTCTGTATCTTGCTGTTTGGTAGCCATGCCATGTGATTGGTTTGGTTTAATTCATGTTCTTGTATTAGTTCATGGTAAGGTTTCTGTCCGGAGGAGCTTACGGAGGTAGCAGGAGTGGTAGGGCTCTGCAGGCAGGTATGCGAATTGAGGGGTGGATGGGCAAATGTGTCTGCCCCCTCCAGGGGTATTTTATGTTGGAGGAGGGGCAGGAAATGGCAGCAGAGCTTGTCATCCTGCCCCTCTACTCAGCCCCAGTGAGACTTCATCTGGAGTGCTGTGTCCATTTCTGGGCTCATCAAAACAGGAGAGGCATGGAGCTCCTGAGGTGGGTCCAGGAGAGGCCACAAAGATGATGAGGGGAGTGGAGCATCTCTCTAAGGGGAAAAGGCTGAGGGAGCTGGGGCTGTTCAGCCTCAAGAAGAGACAACTGAGAGGGGACCACATCAATTTCTGTCAATATCTGCAATGAAGGGTCAGGGGATGGACCAGGCTCTGCTCAGTGGTGCCCAGCAATAGGGCAAGAGGCAATGGACAGAAACTGATGCACAGGAAGCTCCACCTGAACATGGGGAAGAACTTTCCTCTGTGTGTGATCGTACACTGGAATAGATCACCCAGAGAGGTCATGGAGTCTCCCTCTCTGGAAATATTCCAGAACCATTTGGACACAATCCTGTGTCATGTGCTCTAGGATGTGACCCTGCCTGAGCAGGAAGGTTGGATCAGGTGACACAGTGTGGTCCCTTCCAACCTCACCCATTCTGTGATTCTGTGAAATATGTGGCAGTTCCCAGAGATCTTTCTTCTGTAATCATCCACCATGAGCACCACGTGGGAAGGAAGCTCATCCCTCTGTGTGCCTGGCTCACCTGTGCCCACATGGGGGTCACCACCCATCCCCAAGGTCTCACACCCCACCTCATCGGGGCAGCAAGGCAGAAGAGAAGGTGGCATTTTTCTTTAGTGGGGACAGCAAGGCAGGAATGGTTTCAGATAGCCTGCTGTGTGGGTTTTCACAAGGAATGGGGCATAGGAAAACAACATCTACTTTGAAATACTGTGATTCTGAACCTGAGTGACCTTTCCAACACTAGTACAAGTTTCTGAAAGCCTTCATGTTTGGTGGGAGCCAGAGTAGTTTTATGCTGAGGTGTAATATTTCTTGAATGGTTTTAAAAGTTGTTCAAAATACTATTTTGTAAGTACAAGTTCTGCTGAGTGTATGGATTTCCTGTAACCCATGTAAGGCTTTCTTTTTCTTTTTGTTTCATTTATAATAAACTTCTTTTAAAATCTGCTTGGTTTGTAACCTGGGTCCCAGTTCAGCTCCAAGGGAATCAGCAGGAAGTTTCATGCTGTATTTCATGGGCTGTGGATTAGGAGATTGGGGCACTGTCACCATTCTACTGGTAATGCCATCGTCTCCTCTAGCTGAGCAATAGTGGTGTTCACTTTTCAGTTCTGCTGGCACAATCAGTCAGGATCAAAATTCTCATTGGTTATGGTGGCTTAATAGCCAGCTACAGCTTTTGGGAGCTGGATCCCTTGCACTTCAGAAAGAGGACCAAAGCTATCAAATCATTTCCCTGCTGATCTTATTGAAGTATTTCTTAACTGACTACATGGATATAAATTTTATTATAACTCCCCTGGATGTCTTAAGCTCTCAAACACTGCATTTACAAATGAGTATAATTTCTATTTAGAACCTGAAGCAAAGTCATATACTAAACACAAGACTGCAGATTGGCTCCAAGAGAGTTACTTTGTTGTAAAGCTGATACAGTTTGAGTGTCTTTACTTAATGCCAGGAAGCAAAACAGTGAATATTGCAATACATAGCCCACATCTGGCAGTTTCCAGTGAATCGGCTATATGGAATAATAGAATGGTTTGATTTGGAAGAAACTGTAAAGATCATCTCATTCCAACCTCCTGCCGTGTACAGGAGTGCCATTCACTAGACCAGTTTGCTCAGAGCTCCATCCAACCTGGCCTTCGAACTCTTCCAGGAATGGGGTAACCACAACTTCTCCGGGCAACCTGTGCCAGTGCCTCACCATCCTCACGGGGACGAATTTATTCTTCATATGTAATTAAACCTACCCTCTTTTAGTTTGAAGCCATTCCCTTTTATACTGTCACTCCAGGCCCTTGTAAATAGTCTCTCTCCATCTTTCTTGCAGGCTCCCTGCAGGTACGGGAAGGCCTCCATTAGGTCACCCCAGAGCCTTCACTTCTCCAGGCTGAACAATTCAAATTCTCTCAGCCTTTCCTCATAACAGAGCTGCTCCATCCCTCTGATCACCTTGGTGGCCTCCTTAGGGCTCTCTCCAACATGTCCATGTCCTGCCTGTGCTGGGACCCCAGAGCTGGAGGCAGCACTGCAGGAGGGGTCTCACCAGAGCAGAGCAGAGGGGCAGAATCCCCTCCCTGCCCTGCTGCCCACACTGCTCTGGATGCAGCCCAGGACACGGGGGGTGTCTGGGCTCCCAGTGCACATGAGATTCACACTTCTTGACCTTGTCCAGGTCCCTCTGGGGGGCATCCTTCATGTATGCCAACCACACCACTCAGCTTGGTGTCATCAGCAAATTTGCTGATGAAGAAGGCAGAGTGGTAACAGAGACAATGCCTGCAAAAATAGCAGTGTGCTGTTATCTCTAGGGCTCCATTTGAAAGTCAGGGTGATAATGGAGGCATATAATGGTTCTCAGACATTAATATCTACTGCCCTGGTCTGCAGGTCCTGCTGTAACTGCTCTCTATATTTAAACAGGTACTTCTTGTGTGTGTCTGCACCAGCTGGCATAAGCTTAGCACAGCCTGTGCTGCACAGAGTGAAATGGAGCCTTTTGTGTTGGTGCTGGTGAGGATATGTCCAGCAAGATAGATGAAGTACCGAGTTTTGTTCCCCACATAGTACTTTTCACTGCAGTGTCTGTCAGGAAAGCAGATGATGTTCTGTAGGAATGAATAACCAAAGGGGAGTGATGACCCGAGATGGGAAAAAGTTATCAACTCGAGCAAATAGTTGATTTCCTGGAAGATTCCTTGTACTGATGTAAGTGGTTAAAGGCAGACCAGCTACACTTAATAAAGCAAAAATGTAATCTTTTTAGCAGCTCACTTTAGTACTCTCCTATTTCCTCTTTAGCAGGGGGATTCAAGTGTTGCTTCAGTGTTTGCACTTGCTAACCTACCTGTGGTGCATCTGTCCTGTCATTTCCAAAGCAGGAGTTTAATTCCAAAGCAGGAATTTAAAATTCCTCAGATGACCTAAATTATAGCTAATTGTTAATGTTCTGTCACTGAACTTAATATTTTTTTTTTTTAATTTGTAGTCTGTTTAAACCAGGACACTTAGGAATTGCCCAGTGCCTTTGAAAGCTGGCAGTGGCATACTGGGTTGCTCAGCTCCATGCCCATCTCTTGGCTGCCTGGCCTGGATTCACAGTGGTCCTGGCATTATTAAGGTTCTCTGCACACACAATACTCCTGTAGAAGTCTATTTATAGTGCACACCTGAAGGAAATATAAATTAAGGTGTACACTAGCATGTGACAGAGACAGGATGTGTTTAAGGGCTGAGTGGACGTCAAGTCAGTTAACCTTTGTTTTGCCAAATAGAAAATACAAAAAATATATATGAAATTGCTCCATCTTTCAAGAAAAATAAAAGTAATTAGTTATTCTGTAATCAAATTCCTTTTGAAATGCCAGAGAGTGACAACTGCTGTATTCCTGCTTGTGTGGTGCTACACATCTGGAATTATTTTCCTGATGTGTCAAAGGAAGTAAAATTGGGTTTGTTCTCCTGAGAGTAAATTAGTTCTCTGCTGGTAAATATTTCTAAATCTGTAGGTAAAAAAGGATAAAGCTTCATCAGTGCTACTGAGAGCAGGTCAATTGTGTAACAGCTTCTGCAGAATTCATTAGCAGAGTAACACATTGAAGCGGAAGGTTAATTTGCAGATATTTGTGCTCCTCAGCCCCAAGTCCTCCAAGCTGTGAGAATTCTGCACGCACTGAGAACCCCAGTGCCCACAGGGGACCAGTTTACCAGCAGAAGTCCCATCTTCTGGTTTCCAACTAAAACACATTACACAGGTGTAATCTTGTTGAATGAGGGAATCTACCCATCGGTGTCTTTTTCCACTGATGGCTTCATGTTGTGGGATTACTGGTTTGGCCCTTAAGTTGTCAGATTTGCCGCTGTCAGTCCCCTCTGCCTTTCCAAGGACCAGTTTTGTGAGTGTGTCAGTGTAGACTGTGGCCACAGTTTTAATTTCAGGATACAAACTGCTGCCAGGGGAAAGATAATTACAATACAAATGCTGTCATTTTCTCTTTTCTAAAAGAGCCAAAAACTATAAAGATGTGGTGTTGCAAGTTAATGTAAAGGAAAGCAAAATTAGACCTAAGAGATAAAAATAGCTGCTTAGTCTAAGTTCAATTTTTAGAAAGACATTGGTTACAATGTAAAATCCCTGCTCTTTTTATGTGGATGAGGGGTGGGTGCCGGGCTGTGAAACCCAGGGTGTCAAACAAGTTGCAGATTCTTACAAGTTGTGCTCATACATTAAAAAATATCCATTACACTTTTAAAAGAAGGAGGCTGCCCCTGTTCTCCAGTTTATAAATATTTCATGCTGAAATAATGCATGAGGTAGCAGAGCTCACACCACGCTGCAGGGCTGGAGTGGCTCTTTTCGGATTCTGATTGAAGTGGATCACTGGGGAGCTGTGCACATGCTGAAGGCAGCGGACCCAAATCTGCCCCTGCAGGGTTTGCACTCACCACGTAGGAAGGAAGCTGTTTGGCTGGGCTGCTTGCTCTCTAGGTTGAGCTCTAAGAAAACAGGGGAAAGAGTAATGTTGTGTGTAATGTTACTCTGTAATGCGATTGCGAATTCATTGCCCTTTTCACCAGGTAGTGGGTGTGTGACCCATTGGGATAAAAGCTGCCTATTTTTTTCCCTTATTCCCCCCCCATTTTCTGGCCCAGAGGTTCAGATTTTGGGCAGCTGGTGGTTAAGCAGGGTAATTAAAGAGTCAGTCTCAGGAGACATTTACAGGGCAGAAGGAGAAAACCTCCTTTCCTTTTTGTGGCTTTGGGGTGAAAAGGTAGATTCCCTGAGCATCAGGTCGGGAGTGTTTCGTGGAAATGAGGTTTGGCTGGAGCAGCGTGTGGTGGTGGAACCAGGAGTGGGTGTAGGGCTGGGCTGCCCCAGCCCAAGCCCCAAGGGGTGTCCAGCCCCATGGCTCCTGCTCCCTCCACAGAGGGTGCCCTGGGAAGCTCCATCTGCCAGCCCCAAAGCAGGACCTGGGGAGAGGTAAGATGAGGTTCTGGGGATGCCGTGCAAGGAATGCATTAATGTCCATTACAGCTCATAATTTATCATGGAAATTAGGTGTACAGGGCAGACTGTATAGTGTAATTCAGTATTATTTGTATTCCCCATGTCAGCTCATTTTATCTACATAAACCACTTAATTTCCTGCATTCCATCTCTCCTAATACTTGATTTTGTTATGAACCCCACAGAATATAGGGATTCCTGGAGGTCATGTGTTTCTAGGTATCTGAGAGAGAAAATGTGAAAGAAATGGAGCTGAAATAAACATGCTGTCAACTAAAATATTATGATGCTTCCTTTTCTGAATCACTAGTAATTTGCATGATCTGGTGAGAGCTACTGGGAAAAAGCCCTTGGAGAAATATTATAAAATGCCCAGATAATTTGCATATTTAAACAATTTATTCAGCAATCTGTTAAATCTTAAATGATCCATTGAATGAGAACATACAAATCACCCAATATTTTAGTACAAATGAGGTTTCTTTGTTGAAAGATAAAACTTAATTGTACAATTGTGCTTTGTACAATTGTACATCTGTTAGCAGGATTTTTTTATCCTGTTAAACCTTTATAAAGTCAGTAATTAATTGTTTTACCAAGCCAGTGGTTTGTTGGGGGATTATCTGCATTGTCCCTGTTCCGAAAGCATGGAAGAGAAACACATGTTGCAGCCAGACTGTATTTCTTGTGATTTATCAGAATTAGCTCAGCTAATACTGGGATTTTCTCTCTCTTGGCTCCTTCTGTGGAAGTATCAAGCAGATAATTCAGGTTGAAATGCTGCATGAGGACTAGTGAAAGTCACAGGTAAATTTTTGGCTCTGGCACTGACATCCCTGGCAGCCTTGGGCAAGCTGTTGTCAGCTCGGTCTATAAATGCATTAAAGGAATCAGGTGATCCCAAATCCGTGAGCATGTGTGTACAGTCTTTTTTATTTTCTTTTTTCTTGGCTGAGTAGGTTCATAGTTTTAGTTGAAACCCTATGGTACTGTTAGTCATAATAAAGAATATTCCCTGTTTACTGGACGCTCTTTGATGGAATTTAAGAGTGAAATTAAATTGGAATTACCTCCACATTTCATGCTGCCCACAATCCCAAAGCTGCTAGGAATCAGATACTGCTTTACAGCTCCTTTTGGAAGTAGCAGAAAATAATTTCTCACCCCCACCCTCCCCCGTGTTCACAGTGAGGCACCATGAGATGCAGTTGTCCAAACATTTTAAATGAGCAAGGGATGGAACTATATCACCACTTGCAACCCATTTCTCCTGATATTTGGTCCCTTGCTCCACTAACTGCGTTTCTATGCAAATCTTTGCCACATGCAGATTGGCAGGGCCTGGCCTCCATCCCTGATCTTACCCAGCAGATAGTTGGCCCTGCTGTTGGAATTTGGTTTCTGTAAAGGTCATTTTCATTGTTTGAAAAGAAACAGGTCATTCTAGCTGCTGACACAGGAGACTTAGAGACTGATTGGCAAATCTGAATGCAGAAAACAGACTCTGGTTGAAATCCAAGTGCATACGTGATACGGGTTGTTTTTAACCTTACTGTAATCAACTCATTTATTGTGGATAATTAAGTACTTGGAATTCTTTTGTCTTGCATTAGTTGTTTTAAACATCAGGAACAGAGTGGTTGTTGTTTTTCTACAAAATGTAAACTCATAATTAGGTTAGCAAGTGAAAATACTGACAGACTGGCAAGGAAGTGTTACGAAATGTGAAACTTTAGTCAGGAAAAAAGGATAGTACAGGTGCTGTTACCTCAGCAGCCTGAATTGTGCCAGCACCTCCTGTGTTTCTGTGATGGGTTGACTTGGGCTGGATGCCAGATGCCCACCCAGCCACTCTCCCTCCCACTCTTCAACAGGTGAACAGGTGGAAGAACATGAGAGAGCTCTTGGGTTAACATAAGGATAGGCAAATCCCTTACCCAGTACCATCATGGGCAAAACAGATTTGACCTGAAGAAAATTAATTTATTGCCAGATAGAGTTGGTAATGGATGGTAATGGACAAAAACCTCAAACACCAAACTAAAACACCTTAGCCCTGCCATTTTCCCAGGCTCAAATTCACTCCTTCATCCCCAACTCCTCTGAGCAGCACAGAGGATTTTGGGGATGGGGGGTTGCGGTTGGTCCATAGCAGCTCCTCTCTGACCTCCTTTCTCCACACACTTTTCCCAGGCTCCAGTGTGGGCTTTCCATGGGCTGCAGTTCTTCAGGATAAACCTGCTCCAGAGTGGGTCCTGTCCATGGGCTGCAGCTTCCTTCAGGGCATATTCTGCTCTACTGAGGCTTTTCCAGACAGCTGTGGTTGAAAATGTGGGGGGCAGGGTTGCCTGATTTTAAGTCATGACATTAAAATTACATTAATTGGATTTACCACACAAAAATCCTCAAAACCTTTTATAAGTCAGAAATTAGATGTACAAATCCTTCCATGCCCTTACAGTACAAATCCTGCCGATAAATCCTAAGTACTCTTTCAAATATAAATCCTTTCTTTACCCTTGGGAC
Source organism: Anabacerthia variegaticeps (assembly GCA_035583185.1). Classification (NCBI taxonomy): domain Eukaryota; kingdom Metazoa; phylum Chordata; class Aves; order Passeriformes; family Furnariidae; genus Anabacerthia; species Anabacerthia variegaticeps. Next base: position 15,400,705 of record JAWWEW010000001.1, on the reverse strand, counting down.
AGAAATCCCTGATTTATGAATCAGGATGGTAAAAATCCTGGGGTTCTACCAGGTTTACAAATCCTGGCATAATTTTTAAATGGAAAATTCTGGTCTTGCTTTTTGTGGTTTTGTGTGACTTTATCCCCAGAAGAACATTGCACAGTTTACATCTACCTCTGTTTCTGCAAGGTGCTGAGTAGGTCCTGGTGTTTTATTTCAGCCTGGGTTATCAGGAAGAAGTGTTTTACCAAACATGGGAGGAAGGAAATGTTTTGTTGTCTTTCTCTGGAGACTTCAAAAGGTTGCATGTGAGAGGCAATGGAGTGTGATTTGCTGCTGGCCCTTCTTAGCAGTGGTGTGGCTCCCTTTGGTGAATTTAGAGGTCAGCTTCTCCCAGGGGTCGCTGTCCAGGCCACCCTCTTGCTCCTGATCCTGAGATGAGAGGCAGGACTTGTGGAGGTCCTGTGAGGATCGAAGGGATGGGGAGCTCAGCAGCAGCCCTTGGCAGGAGATCAGCCTGGCAAAATCCAGAAACCAGCAGGACAAAAATAATTCTGAAAGGCTGATCAGAAGGAAAAAAGACTTTTGCCAAAATGGTAGTGGAAACTGACATGTATTAAAAGGGATTTCTGATACAAGACTAAACTTCTGAATAGAATGGAAAATAACTTTTGCCTGTAAGTTGATCTTTTCTCCTCTTCTGACTATCATGTTTGTGCCTTCCTGTAGACTTCCCTGGTCTCCATCTTCACTGTCTTCCTTCCTCCTTGCTCCCCCAGGCGGGTGGTTTAGCTCCCGACCGAGTGAGAAGAAATCATAAATGTGCAAGATAGCTTCAACCACAGGTTCACACTGCACTGAAGTTGCATGGCTGTCCATCTGCAGGGGTCCCTCTCACCTGAGGGTTTTCCCTGGCAGAGTTTGCTCCCTGCAGCCAAGGGCGCAGCTGCGGCTCAGGTGACATGGCTGGGGGCACTGGCTCGGCAGTAGCAGCGCTCGCTGTGTTGCTTCATGCTATGAAAAACTTGAGTAACTTTCTGGAACAGCTCCAGAGACTTTCCACATGAAACTGCATTCCCGGAGGCATGGCAGAGGTGGCAGGAGCCTCAGTCAGCAGTGGCTTTTATTGCAGCCCATCCCTACATGGGAACAGAAGCTTTCAGAGCATTACTCAGGCAATTACTCTGTTTAAAAAATTACAGTGGTGAGATGGCCAAACCAAATATTTCCCTCCATCAGTGGATGTATTGTCAGTACTGAAAAGCTACCTTAAAGACCTCTTAACTATTTTCTGAAATGCTAAGAAATTGTCATGTGATATTTTGCATAATTTGCTTGTACAAGTGTTGTCATTGTACTCCTTGTACTGTCATTCTACTTCATATAATCTTTGAAAGAAATATGGACTTGGATGTGATGCACAATGTGGGGAGAATCTAATATATCTGGGTCAGGGGATTGAATGTTTGGTAAGTCCATGCCAGCAGCAGTTGCCACCTTGACTTCTGCTCCACAACTTAATTCTGCGGATTTATCCTGCTCACTCGACTATTATTTAGTATAAAGGCAAGAGTTTAAAACAAACTGACTTCCTTGAGAAACACCTACCTCCTTGGAAACCCTTTAATACCTTTGATCAGGTATTAACAGCCAGAGGGGCAACTTAGAAGAATATGGTTACAGACAGTCTCTAGTTATCTCGGAGTATTACTTTCTTTTGCATTTGACCCACTGGTGGCACATAAAAATTATTAATGTGGTTTTAAAGTAGAAGGGGATAGATTCAGAGAAGATACAAGGAAGAACGTTTTTACAGTGATGGTGGTAAAACACTGGAACAGGTTGCCCAGGGAGGTTATAGATGTCTCATCCCTGGAAGAGTTCAAGGCCAGGTTGAACATGGCTCTGAGCAACCTGATTGAGTGGAAGATGTCCCTGTTCCTTACAGGGGGGAGTGGACTAAGTGGCCTTTAAAGGTCCCTTCCAACCCAAACTATTCTATGTTTGTATGATCTGTCAAACCCATCTTTGGCCATTCTCCTGTCATGCTTATGGAGGTAAGGGATAGGGATAGGCCATTTTAGTGCAGATCTGATGCCATAGCCTGGGACTTCCCAAAACTAGGAGGATTTCCACTGTGAACACCCCAGGAGTCAGACTCTGATCAACTGGGCACTGCACACAGTAAGGCCAAAATTTCCATAGTCTGTAGACTTCATGGACAGGCATTGTACCATTGACCCAGAGAGGGCCTAGCATGGGTTCAAATTGTTTTCCTGAATTTCTGAAGGCCTGTTCTGTCCAGGATGCACTGTCCTTACCATGTGTATGCAACGCAGTCCATACACATATGTTTCTTCCTAGGAACAAGTATTTGTTTTCAAGGTAGTTAATCAGAAGCTTGGGTTCAAAAAGCTGACATAGCAAAGCTCAAATGTGGCTGTGTCATGCCTTATAAAAGTGCGAAGAATATCAGCAGAATGTACTCTTACAGATTTCAGAGGAAACTTAATGTACTTACCTCAGCATGGCTTCAGTTTTTATTTTGTTACAGCTGGAATTGCCCCAGGAATGACTGGTATGTACCTTCTTTATAGCCCATGCTGTTACTTGTCCTGTGGTTGTGCTGGTTGTGCTTGTCATTTTGAAGGTATTTTATGAACAATGCAAACAACTTCAGAACTTGGTGAGAAAGAAGAACAAGAGTAACTCTCATACTGGTGCCAAACAGAGTCAGTGCTCAGAAATGGTAAATAAAAACATAGTTGAGAGGTCTTTCTTTATGAGAGATGTATGCTTTTTTAATTATTTTTTTCTGTTTGCCAGGAATGCAGAGCTTCCATGACAAAGGAAATAGGGAGTAATATAATGTCAGCAATCTTGCGTCCAACTCCAAGATATGTATAATGCATGAATAGTTTTGCCTGACAGGCAATGAATTTCAGAAAAAGTTGGATTTACACCGCATAGAATTGAAAGAATTATGTTGCCAATGCCATTCATGGCTTCCAAAGCATTTTGTGTTCATACAGACTCAGTGCTGAGGTAAAATAACTGTTTCCAATCACCAAGTCCTGAGCCAAGAGCTTGCCTGGTTCCTGAAGTTAAAGAAAATGCATTAATAATTCCTGCTTTATTTGAAACATGGGGAAGTTGACACAAAGATTAAAAGAACTGAAATGTTGAAGGAGGAGGGGAACACATTAGTGGGCATTTTGATCAGGCTTATCCTACAAAATAGATTTTCTTGTGTACTCTCTTGTTGTTTTTTCCTGGTTCCAAAGTGCTTGGCAGTGCCTCTAAGTTTCCCAGGGGAGCGGGTACCATCTTCATGCATTACATTTGTGCCACCATTTCACTCCTGTTTTTTTAAGGTCTGAGCATGGAATACTGCTCTGAGAAATGCATGTTTCTTGTCAAAGAACTCAATCTTTGCTACAGCACCAGTTGTGTGAAAGAGGGGACATCACAGAGATTGACAGAGGCTTAGAGCCATGCGTGGCCCATAGGGCATGACAGGATCTCAGCATAGGAAGGTCTCAGTGTTGTGCTTAAAAGGCTCTTCCACAATCTGCCATGAGAATTTCATGGAAGCATTACAGCCTTCTTTTTCCTGCCACTTCTACCATGAATGCCAATTTACTTCCTTGTTTTTGCCCCCCCTCCACTACTTTTCATTGTGCGTGTTTATACAGGAGCAAAGGAAGTGTAATCTCCTGCCCTTCTTATTTGCAGGATTTTTACTGACATTTCACATGAATACAAGTGGCCACACCAAAGGACAAAACATTCTGAGGAATGGAACGTGCTCCCAGATTTTTTTGCCTGTTTATTAACAGATAGATGAGAAGACCTATGCCTTTTCTCCTGAGGAGTGACTCCATTCCCCACAGCTTCCTGCCCCATGACTAAATGCCATGAAAAAGAAGTATTCTGTATTTATTTGGACTTCAAGAAAGCTGGAGGCCTTTTTTCCTCCCCCTCTACACAACAAGCAAACCTACAGCAGGATTCTTTGCCTTGGATTCTTTTGTTCCTTTCCTCCTCCAGTCAAAATCTAAAGGTTACCGTACAAAAGAGGGGAAATGCCCAAAGTTTACTACTTCGAGCACCTTTTCTGCAGCCATGGGTGCTTATGTTTTGAGCACATCCAAGGGTCAGTGTTTCAGTAAGTGTCCTGTTTGCCACAGCATGTGAGGCAGAAATAAACCCAAAGTCTGTTTTTGAACTGAGATGCCTGGATGATATTGGAACTACCTGTAGTACGTCCTGGGCCTGCACTTTTCCACTTATTGCCAGCCTTATATCTGACCAGTAACTTCTTCTGTTTTGGTTCATGTTTAGCCCAGTTTAGCCCAGATCCAAATTAAAGGATCATGGAAGTTTATGATAACCACAAAGTGCTGTATGTTAATTTATGACTGTCAGCTTTGGGTGAGAACTCCTTGCAAATAGTGAAGGAAGTTCAAGCCTGGAGTCAGACTGCATCACTGGGGGGCTCATCAGCTCTTCTGGAGCACATTCTATATGTGCTAGACCCTTTGAATGCCTATTCTCAGGGAAAGGAAAGGATCTTACAGCCCATCTCAGACTGTATTTCTGTACAGATGTTTGTGCTCTGACTCAAGGAGTCTTCTAGCTCTGCTTTTCAGTATCTTCACATCAATGCAGTAAAACTTGGAAATTATAAAGCTTTATTTTGCAGTAAAGAGATAGATGCTTGTGTGAATCAGATAATATGTGTGACGACCTGAAGTCCTGGGTTCATTTTTTCAAGAACTGCTGCAGTTCAACCTCTTTGAGCCTTCTCTTCTTTTGTCAAATAGGGTGGTTGTTTACTTCCCCTACATAAGTGCTTTTATAAAGCTAATTTGCTGTCCTAGACAAGATTTGTAAAACCCAGTTAGGGACACCAGCATCAACTTCCACAACTTAAAAAATGTGGTGTCCACGGTTTATCTTGCCTACACAAACCTGCTACATAGTAATAAATGCATAAAACAATCAATTTATCTTTTCAGATAGGGAAGAGTTAACAGGCACTGAAGGCACAATCCAGCCTGTGACCTCTGGTTTGTCCAGCCATGCTGTCCCTTCCAGCATGACATCTCCCTTTTATTTGATTGCTTCAGTCAAACTTACTCAGATCCTGTCCCCAGGAGTGAAGACTGCTAGGGTGAAAAAGGACTAAATATGATCTAGTTCTCCCTGTTTAGCCCCAGGACAGCAGTAAATCTTCTTTCTGTCACCACTGTAACTTTTAGGCTATGATTTTCTTGGCTGCATTTTCCAGCTTTGCCCTTCTAAGCACTTTCCTTTACAGCTCCATATAATAGACTGCTGCACTCATACTAAAAAAAACACCTAATTTTTCCCTGTAAAAGGTTAACAGGGTGGACACAGGAATTGGTGAGAGGTGTGATCTGGCTTTATCTTCATAAATTTAGTGCACCCGTACACCTGTATTTGCTTAGTTCAGCCTTATAGACAGATAATGTTTCTTTCCCTTTTGTGCTGTTGGGGTTGTCTTTATTTTCTCTTTCCGTATTAAATCATGGGCATTTTTATTGTGGGTTGTTTTTCTGGAAATGATGGTTAACCAGCAACTATAAAATCTTTGTAAATGTTATTGCATTGCTAAATAGGGAAGTTTTTGCCCTTCCATTCTATTTTTGCTTTCTGTTTAAAGTATTGTCACTTATATCTAGTGTTTCAGTAGAACATTTTAATGAATGGCCTGTTCCCTCAGCTTGGTTCACAAAAGCTGTTCTACGACTGATTTTATGTCATGTCAGCTTGAGACCAGAATAGGTGAGCTTAACCTCTCAGCACCTGTGTGTTACATTTTTAAATATGATGTATTCTTTGCTGGTCTGTGCCAGTTCTGATATCTCTATAGTGAATTGCTTCGTATTTGCTCTCACCAAGCAGAAAATTTTGGACGAGGCAGAAACTTCTACTGCCCTGATTTAGAAGTCACAATAACATTACCAAAACAACCAAAAAAAATGCCAGGCATTCAATGAAAAACCCTGTCACCTGTGCCCTAAAATTGCAGTCCACCACAGTTAAGGTAAACTTGCTTCAATTTTGTGTTTTCTTAACACATCAGGCTGTAATTTGGGACAGTTGAGTAACTAAGCAGCAAACTTGAACGGTCCCTGCAGTGTGGATGGGAATCCCAGGGAGCAGATGTAGAGGGCAGCTAAGCCCACTCCTGGGGGTTTCCGAGACACGTCCTCCTTTCTCATCAGCTAAAAACCTGACTCCTCCTGGCATAGGTGATGGGTACTTGGATATCTAGGAACATCTTTCTTTCTGAGCATCTGAATCATTGAAGAATATTGGATTTAGGGCTCTAGATCATTCATCTGCTTGCAAGGGTTTGACCTTGGGTGGCTGCCTTCCCAGCAGCTTTCTCACTCCCCCTCCGAAATATGACAGGAAAAAAAAAAAGATGGCAAACCCTGCAGGTTGAGACGAGGACAGGAGATCACTTGCCAATTACCATCATGGGCAAAACAGGATCGACCAGGGGAAAACTTACTCGATTTATTGCTCATTAAATATAGAGTCAAAGGGTGAGAAACAAGACAAAAACTAAAATAGCTCTCCCTCCCCTTCTCTTCTCCCTCAGGCTTTATTCCAGGCTCAACTTAACTCCTTCATCCCTAGCTCTTCTCCCTCCTCACCCTGAGTGGCACAGGAGGGGGGGAATGGGGATACAGTCAGTCCATAACAGCTCACCTGCACTGCTCCTTCCTCATCATGGTTTGCCTTGCTCTAGTCTGTGCTGGGCTGCAGTGTGGGTACCTCCTTGGTACAGTGCTGTAGGAGTCGGAGGTGCTATTCCTGCCCTCACTGACCACAGTTTTACATGGAGGAAGAACAGTAAGGGTCATTTGAATGCTGCTGAGGAGAAATTATTCTGAAATCCTCCGAGCGAGGTCTTTCGCTGGCAAGCATCTGCATTAATATTTGTCATCTTCCATAGACCTATATTCTCTCAAGCCATCTGGGTACCTGAAACAACTTTTTGTCCTCTGGAAAGAAAGGAGAAGCTGTTTTCCACATTGTGAATATTGTCACATGTGCATGGTGTTGATTAATTAAGAAGAGGTGAGGCTCTTTAGGAAGCTTGGGAGAGAGATCATCTCACACCTTGCCTCCTGCCTTCCCTTACCCTGAGGTGGTGTGTTCACTGAGGCTGTGCAGAAACACATTCCACTGGTGTGGAAATCCAGCACAGCTGTAAGGCTAGAAAAAGCAGAGTATGTGATCTTGATTTCTGTGCTAGGTATGCATTTTAACTCTCGTACTTCAGATCAGACCTAACTGCTTGCTGGTAGTCTGAACTGACAGTAGTTGAGCAGGATCGACATTTTGGTTTTGGAGAGTTTAATTCTGTAATGAACTAAATATAGTAAATGAAACAGCTCCCTGTGCAATTAGTAAGTGAGAAAGAGGCAAAATTAAAACATGGCTGTTTGCTTGACAATTAAATAGGAACAAAGGAATGCCCTGGTTTAAATCTATGAGCTTTCAGCTAAATTGCTCATTACTAGTGAAAACCTTTTTCTCTGAAATCTCCTGAATCCTGATTTTGAAAGGAGAAAAATAGGAAAAAGAACTTTGTTAAATTGCTTTGAAGTGGAAGGACTTAACTTATCTGTTTCTCTGCATCCCAAAAGTTAAATGTTTACAACAGGGTCTCCAGACCACCCGTAATCTGGTAATGGGTCTAGCACAACCTTCAGTCTCTAAACAGATGTTTATCTGAAAATTATCTGATTTCCTTGCTTCGGGAGGGTCTGTTCATAATCCCCAAACCCATTAAAGAAATGAGTGGGCTGTAAAAACATTTTGAAATAGATGAAACACCTTTCGAGATAAGTTGCTGATAATGGAAAGCAAAACCACAGTGGGACTGAAATGATTCCGTGGATACTTCTTACTACCTTTTTGGCAGCTGCAGTATTTTTGTCTTACTGCAGTGACTGTATTAAGTGGCACGTACTGACCAGTCATTCCAAAATAAATAACTTAGAAATACAGACAGACTATTATTTATTTTACTTTCTTATATTCACTTTAAAAAATTGCAATTGCTTCTTAAAAATAATGGTGGTTTTATCCTTGATGCAGTCCTGTTAGGAGCTTTGCTGTGTTTGGTGAGCGCAGAAGATGAAGGAGTCGAAAATCAAGTGATATCCTGAGGTTTGAAATTAAGGTTTTATAAAACATGAAGGCACATGTGTTACTTTATCCACATGAGTTCTCTGATCAGAATAAAAGAAGCTGTAAGTCTCTTTCATTGTAATAATCTATGTGGTAAAGGAGGGTAGAAATACAATGCGGAAAAAGGGTTATTAAATGACTCCTAAGCAAAACCAAACTACAGAAACATTACAATAATTAAATAGCTAGAAGGTCACAAACTTCATTGGTCACAAGCTGGCAGGTCACAGGAAAGGCACAAGTGCATTTTTATGGCAGGAAATGCGTCCACTAAATTAGACCATTAAGTCATATACACCAGTCATTGTATTCTCCTGCATTATGGGTTTCATATTGACTTTACCTTCTATTGAGGGCTATAGGCAGGAGGGTACTATTAAAGACCGGCAGATAAAATGCATTTGCCTGATTGAAAAGTCATGTTTTTTGTTCAGGCACACATGCATAGCTGAAGTATGTCATAGTGAAACTGCAAAAAAGCCGCTCAGGGTGTAACCTTCCTGTTGCAAAAAGCCTGAAAATCAGAACTATAAGATGAAACACCTTCCTATTTTGTCCTGTTTTCTCTAGCTTCTTTGTTATACACAGTAATGTTTTGCTTTCCTCCATTCTTTTAGGCCTTAATATTTTTTAAGTGTTCCTGGTGGTGCTTTGCTTTTGTGTAGTGATTGAAATTCTTCATATACAAGACTGGCTAATTAATACAGCTGACTCAACTGCTGTTCTTGGTCATTTTACAGTTTGAGCCTGGATGTGTTTTCATCATGTGGCCAAAATGTAGTGGCTTCCCATGATGGGATTTCATTCTGTGATGGGAATATGTGTGTGCCAGGTGATACAGCCACGAGTTTCTGGTGTGTTTCTCATACTTCTGCATGCTCTCGTGTCAGGCATTTGGAATTGCAACATTCCCATTGCTCCCACATTGCTGTCCTGTTCCTAAAGCAGGCATGTCCCAAACCTTTAGCCTGGTTGAGATGTTCACTATTCACATAAAGGTTGAGAAGCAGCAAGCTGCTTGAAAAGTGAGGCACAATCCAAAGGGGGAGCACCACTGCACCTGAAATTCTGATCTGCTCTAGAGAAATGTGTGCCTCATTAGCTTCACATCAGGATTAGAACTTCTCAGCCATCATGTCATCTAGACTGTTAGTTTTTAAAACCCTCTTAATTCTCTACTCTGTCCCAGCTCCTTCCATTTCAGCTCATGTCATGTATCAGACACAGTTCTGCTGCCTCTGCCAAGTCCAACATGCTGCCCCCTATTTTTCTATTCCTGCTTTCCTCATTCCCCATAAGTGCTGGAGTGCCTGTGCCACAAAGCATTTAAACATATGTTCAGCTCTAAGTGGAGAAGTGTTTTGTTGAGTCAAGACCTTTGCATTCAACTTGGCATTTGAGTCCAAGTAGCCTTTGAAGTTTGAAAGGCACAAAGAGATCCTCAGCAGCGCAGGGAGGACCAATTAATTCTTTCTTTTGTTGTCTCTTTGGTACTTCATTGTAGTTGCTCTCAAATTCTCGTTTTTTACTGTCTTTACCTGATTGTACATCTGCCTTTTTGCTCTGTTCTTTCATTTTACCACGTGTTCCCCAGAGTTGGAAAGCATAATTCTCCTTCATACCTCAAAAAATTTGCTGTACAGTCCAATTAGTTTAATTGATTTAGCAGTTCAGGCTGGCTAATCTGTGACATGCTTCTGATGCCATCAAGAAAGTGATCAAGAATGCCACTCCTATGCCATGAGACCTGTCCAAGGACAATATCTCACCTCCGTTTGTCCTGATGGCACAAAAATATCTCTCTGCTGGAGTAAATATTTGCTTAAGGCAGAAGTGTTCCTGTGTTTTGTATGGGAACAGCTGATGCATGCAGCTGCTTCAGGAAAAAAAAAAAAAAAGAAAATTAAAATTTAGAGAAGTTTGGAATAGAGGCTGCTAATTAGATCCCTCTTTCAATCTCTCAGCCCAGAGCTTTCCCGGAGCTTTGGTGACTTAGCGCTGACTCAGAGAGACGTGAGTCCTTTTGATGTCTTTGAGTATTTTTTTTTTCATACCTACTGCAGCTTAGCTCTGAATTCAGAACTTTTGCTTGCGTTGCACTCCCAGGTCACTGCAGCCAGGCTCCTGCTTTCACAGGCAGCCCAAAAATGTGCCAAGCTCAATGTTCTCAAGTAGCTCACCCCTGCTGCATCTTCTGGAAAGCTGTCCCAGAGCTATATTCTTCTGATCATTGAGAATCTTTTCTTTTGCAAGCTGCCTCTACAAGTGTGTTAGTTCTAGTAATATATCTCTAAATTACCCCTGCATGAGCCATTTTTATATAAAATAGTTAAATAACTATCTTCATCCCTTCTTAAATGATGGTTTTCAGACTGGGGTTGTTTTGAGGAGCTACTGGCTGACAGAGGATACATCCTTGCATGTGTCACAGTATTCCCATTCAGTGTATTAGTTATCTGTGTGCGCTAAAGTAAATTTCTTGATCAAAAAGTGTAATTCTTATCTAGTCAGTGGGGTATGTAGTTTTCATATGCCAAGGAACATAATTAATCTGTTTTTCTGGGGAAACATTTCTTTGTATTGTACTACTTGACCGTGCTGTGGACTGACCTGTCTGCTCTTTCCAACAGTTGCACATGTGTCTGAAGTGATCCTTGGGAAAAAAAATGGACCCCATGAGCCTATATCTTAATGAAAACTGTATTAATATGTGGCCTAGTGGTTGTGGATGCTTTTGAAGTTTTGAATATTTTGCAAGCCATGTAACAGCATTCAGTCTCTTCCTTCACGCTGTTGCAGAACGGTGTCAGGTTTAGATTAGTACAGGTCGTGACATGACAGCAGTACTTAAAGCCTCAAGGGAAGCTTCACAAAATGTTATGTTTACAGATCATTCTGTCAAAGTAGCTCAGATTGTCGCTGCATCTCTGGTTTTGCTGCCAGAGATATTTGAATAGATACGAGCGCTCCTGACTTGTGGGTGCCATTGGTTGCTTCACGGAGCCACGATGAACACGGAGCCCTGTTAAAGAGCATGGACTTCCTCGAGCGTGCAGGGTGGCAAGGGACACCTGAAGGTTGGCTGCACTTTGGCGTTCCTGGTTGTGTTTAACTCTTGTCAAATGCAATAATCACAGCATGGGAGAGCCTTCTACCAGGCTTCCTCATGCTCCTGAGAGGAGGGAGCGGAATGTTTTGTTTCGAATAGTCAAGTGAGCGTCAAAGCTGTTATCTGAGGCAAAACTAGAATGGAAGGATAACATTTTAATTGTGTGACAGGCAGTGGATTTAGGCTTTTATTCAGCAAAGCACATGAAGTCTGTTGGCTTCATTGGGAGTGTGATATTTAAACCTAAGCATATGCTTGAGTTTGTTCCTGAGGTTTCCAAGCAAGGCCCTCAGGGAAGGCACTTCTCACCTTTCCTGCATGAGAGGGGAAAAGACATTGGGCTCTGTGCCTGGAGAATTCAGGGCACTTTATTTTCTACATCTCATTAGCATAAAAAGCAAGGAAAAGTGACACCAAAACTGTGAGGAAGGGACAAGGCAAAGGGGTCTCTTCTGCACAGCTCTGCAGGAGTAAGCAATGGGCAAGGGGAGGAGGGGACTGGGTCCTCTGTCCACATTCCCTCGCTGCTTGATGGGGTTTCTCTGTCCTCCCTCTCGGCCATGCAGGCAGATGAGCAAGGATTTGATGCACTTGCAAGGGAAATTATTGCTGATTCATCAGTAACTGGCTCTGCTCCAGCACCCAATCATCTCCTGAGGTGGAAGAGGTCAAACCTAGCTCACTGGTACTTAATGTAGCGTGTGCACACGTTTTTATCATGCAGTGACTTCTGCATCCTCAGCAGAGCTGCCTTCAGATAAAGCATCTTTCATCACTTTATGGAACCACAGCATGTTTTTGTAACTACAGTTTAGTTTTCATGTTTTTTTAGTTTTCTGACTCACAGTCCTTTCCACCAGAAACATAAAATGATTCATATACCAAGCACTTAACTCCTTTTACATTTGTAAATGGCACTTCATGCATGCTTAATGAGGGTATTCCAAACCACTAAAACCATAATTTGCTTATGCTACATAATAAGGTTTCAATCCTGCAGACTTATGTAAATACTTTCAAGTTCATTGTAGGTTTTTGCAAATGGTGATTTAGAGCCAGAATGTCTGCTGGCTTAGCCTTGGTGGGTCTTTGTGGTCCACATAAGCTCTGACACAGCACCTGGGAAGAGAGAATGAGAAAGATGGAATTGGTGCTATAAATCTGACAGAAAGAAAATAATGCAGAAGAGGCTCTTTTATTGCTTTCAGAGGGGTAAGATTTGAATATTAAAGCACATTAGAAAAAGGAGATGGAAAAAGAAGATGAAAACCATTTTTTTTCTTTCACTCTGCTTCAGAATTTCTAAAATTAAACTCTCAGTGTCTTATTATTTTTACTGGAAGATATGAGGGAAAAATCCCTTTGCTGGATAATTCAAAGCTCAGATAGATTTATTTGGACTCAAAATATACAGTACTAGCTAGCACTGCACTTTAAAAAAGCTATTGCACTGTTATTTGGGCAATGCACATATTTTATGATTTTCTTTTTTAAATGGAATCAAATAATTTATGATGCTGGGGTTTTAATCTCTTAATTCAGACTTTTTCTCCCAGATCATTCAGGAACTACTCCACATTATTCAATGTCAGAAAAAAATACTACCTCCTTTTCATTTGTCTAGCACATAGAATTCTAAAACGAGTAAAATCTTCTAATTTGAGTTGAAATTTAATAAATCATAAGTGCATTTTGGAGGCACAGTTTATGTTCTGAGAATCAGATTTCTGAAAAGGTGAAAAGGCATTTTTTTTCTGGTCCATAAAGTAGTGTTGTTTGCAGGCAGCTGTTCGTTTTCAGATATTTTATTGCTTTGTCTTATTCTATGTTATTTTCACTTTGCTGTTGTGAAAAAGAATTATTGGTTACAATCTTCCTCTTGTTTGTTGTATCAAATGGCAGAGTTCTCTTCTTCATCCGCCCTGAATCTCCAATAATTAAAAAAAAAAAAAACGATAATAAGCTTCTGCCTCAGGCATGATTTATAGCTCGTTATGTCAGTGAAAGAGTACAACTGAAGCAATGCTGTTAGGACAGGACCATGAATTCCAGCTGCTGCAAAGCTTGATGCATGTCATATGTGTTGAGTTTTGCAGGAACTGGAAGGGGCTTAGCTCTTCACCATCAAAGCTGGTTTCCGTTTGCAGATCTTGTCACCAGGAACTGGCACCAGTCCTGACTCTGCTTCAGTAAGTGGGTCCCAGTGCTCCCTTCCTCACCACGCTGATGTCCGTGCAATACTCCACTAAAAGGAGTAGGAGCCTTGCTGGTCTTTCCTCAAGGTGCAGGGAGAGCTAGAGCCTCCAATTTTTTTATACCCTTTGGATGCTTTTCCAGTGATGTTGTGGATAAAGATGGTTTGCACTCCTCTCACTACTGCATTCAGGTGTCTCCTGGTCTCTCCCAGGACAATACTTACTTCAGAGAGAGGCAATTTACGAAGAAACAATGTGTTCCTGAAAAGAAGCTGCTCTGGATGATCTGAGGTCCCATTCAGGTTTAAAATAGATTATGAAGATATATCCTAAAATGCCAGAGGAAGATCTGTGGTCCCCCTTGAGGGTAAAGGATGGACTCCTGAATATGGGCTGAATGTGCATTTCAGGGATGAGCATCCCTGTGATCAATTTTGTAATATCTGGTCTGTGGTGTTTGCTTGGTGGTGTGTCCCTCAACACACTATGGTCTTCACTCCTCTCACATTTGGCTTGGCTGTCTCTGTTGGGAGCTGATGGCACACTTCTTTGCAATGATTTAGGGGCAATGTGGCATTTAGGCAGAGTCTTTCAAGATTAAAAATGTGTTTTATCAATTTACATAAGAAACTAGATTGGTTTCTAGACTACTTTTGTCTTCAGAGCTGACTACCAAGAAGGATAAAAATGTTTCTGCTGGGCTCAACTTTTCCAGAATCAGGAAGGAGATCTTCAGCCAGCAACATGAAATTTTATATGAAGCACAGACTGAATGCCAAGTTTGGGGTTTTGCCTCCATTAGGAGTGTTTTGAGACTGAATGTTTGAACCACGGCCTTCTTTGGGAGCCCCTGAAGGAATCTAGAAAGTCCAGGGACACAGCCTGTAAGAGCTGCATCTTGGAGTTATATTCAGTGGCATTTTGCTTCTCAAAGACAGCCCTGTTATGAAAAGGATTTAACTGGCAGGGGAAATAATATGTTTTTACCTTGATTCACTCAGTTGTTGCATTTTACCCAGAGATACATGGTCAGTTGAGTTTGGTATGAGTTAGTGCTGCCACCTGGAACAGGCAGGGGAATTTTTTTCCAGCTTTGCCCTCCTAAGCCACCAGGTCCTGGTCTCTGCTGTGCGAGCACAACGCACTTCTGTGAAATGCCTGCAGGATGCTTTGTCTGAGAATCAGCTTCCAGCTCTTAACAGCTGAAGAAAGTCACCCTGATGCCTATCCTTTCTCACCCTGCCCCCCAAACGAAATAAATAAAGGAGAGTGCTACTGCTATTTTTGTTGTTGGTTTTATTGTTATTTTTCAGAAATTGCAATAAATAAATACCATTGCCATGTTAAGGGATGGAGGGTTTTCTGTCAACAACCATTTCATTCTCTTTCATTGGTTAAGAAAACAATGAAACAAGGACATTCCAGCTGAAGGAAATGTGGCAACAGAGGATGGTCAGCTTCCAGCTCTGCCAGCATCTACAGCTCATGCCACAGTGCTGACGGTAGTGGCTGGATGGCACACAAAAGGCTGTCAAGGAAACAGTGTTATATGGAGAAAATTAAATACAGTAAGGACCAGCCTTCACTGTGCAAAACTTTGCAAGTGAAGTTGATTGGAATGGGTAGAGCAGTGTGAAACAATGAAGACAGATCTCCTGCTTGTTGGCACAGAAATAAAATGGAGGGCATAGAAGATATTCTGGAGCATGACAAAGCTGTCCATTTGTTTCCATATCTGGATTTAATTCTTTGCTTTAGCTCATTGCCCTGGAAATCTTGAGGAACTGCTCTTTTTGCTTACAGCCTTTGCAGTTCTTCCTTTTTTTAAATCAATTATTTTGTGTGTTACTGCCATCCTGCCTTGGTCCTCTTCCGTCTCACAAAGCAAGAGTTAAGAGCCCCATCTTTTGATCCTTTCCCTTTCAAGTGTCTGCACACTTGTTTCACTGACCAAAAATTAGCTTTGTGCAGGATGTTCCCTGACACATCAAAATCACATCACATGTGGCTGTCTTTGGGATTTGTTACAGGCACAAAGCAGGCAGCAGACATGGCAAAAGGTGCTGAACCATCAGCCTTCCTGGCAACTGTGACTCTACAGGCTTGGCTTCAGGTTGGGTAAAAATACACTCAAGATATATGTGTGGGTGAAACTAGACAGGTTTGACTGTCAGTAGCTGAGATTTCAGGATTCGACAGGTAAGATGTCAAAAAGCCACAACAGTAAGTCAGGCTCCTACAGCAAGAGGCTCCCTGGAGGGGAGCTGCAGGATTCACCTGCACTGAGCTCGTGGAATGTGCAAAGTCAAGCATTTGCAAAGCTAGTATAAATAAAATCACTGTCAAAAAGACCATGCTAACAATTACTAGAAATATAATGTTTCTGGATTCTCCTAAGTGTCTACATTCAGTAACCCAGCTGCCAAAAGTGAGCTGTAACCAGGGCTTACTAACTTTGTGGTTGTCTTGGAAGCCCACTGTTTCGTCCTGACCCCCCTCATGCTTTGATGCTCAGGGTGCTGGAAGTTGGGCAGTAATTTCAGCCTCTCCCATTGCTGTTGCGTTAGAAAGTATTTTATATGGCAGGCTCAGCCAGCAATACAAGAGTGCAGGCATTAAAGATAAAAATCCCTACATTAAAGCAAAGGCTGTATTAGGTACAGTTGTGCCATATTTTTCTATTTAAGTAAACATCAAGTTGGGCCTCGAATTTGTGAGCACAGCAAAGAACGTTTTGGAAAGTGGAAATTGCATTATGGCTTCTGTTTCCTTTCCAGGGAAGCATGTGAAGCACATTACAGAGCAAGGGAAGGTCATGACTGCAGGGAACAGGATGTCTGAGAGGGAAAGGTGGGGCAAGAGGAGCTGCTGCAAAACAAGGACAGAGAAGCAGCAGGAGAGCATGAGGGTGAAAATTAGTAACTCGAAACCTTGCAATATCTTAACCAGATTTCTTTCACATAAAAGATCAAAAAAAGATCTTCTTCTGCATTGCTTATGTATTTCTGACATTTATTTTAAAATTTCTTGGTTTTATTTAAATAAGCATTGTTGGGTTGGATTTTTTCAGATTCTGGCAGTGTTGTGAAATTTTGGAACTGCCAGGCAGGCAGACTCAGGGCTTCAAAGCCAGCATCTACATGTGTGCACATGTTGTTCTGATGAAAATGCTGGACAGGCTGGGACTGATCAAAATGTATTTGCTGAGCAGTGATCAATTAACATTGCTGTGTATTAAGTATTGTGCTTGCTATATTGCATCATGCTCCTCCCAGATATATTTCATGCATCATTCCCTCTGTCCATAAAATTGTTTCTGGGCCAGGCCTGCAATGAGTCATAAGCAGGGTGGAAGCGATGGCATCTTGCACCCCTCTGCCTAGGGGTGCAGGAGGATCTCACTTTGGAAGGCAGCTAGAGGAAGAGCTCACTTTCTCTACTCTCCCTTTACTGTGGCAGCTACCATGGCCTTTTCAGGACTGCTTATCTGAAGCACTTTGCAGCACTGCTGGCCAAGCAGCCCCTCTGCTGTGTGTTGGGGAGAACAGTGTATGGTTTGGCATAAAGGAAGTAAGCATAAAATGTCTACATATTTTTCAAAAGGCAAATTGCCTGAAAAGTCTCTCTGATGATAGCCCAAACCAGAACAAGCTGTAATTACATGTCCTTTGGGTTCACAGTTAATATGATATTTCTCTCTGGTTTTGCAAGTGTGCCACAGTTATGCTTCAGTGGCTCCACAGCCTTTTAACAAGCTGTAGAAGGTACCCTATTCCTCAGGCCCTGGCAGCACTGAAAGGCAGCATATCCTTTAACCCTTTGCAAGATTATATGCAGCTTAACAACAGGGAACAGTCTCAGAGTGGTGACTTGTCCACATGGAGCTAGGAGAAGGAAGATCAAGAATTGGGATGATTACCTACTACCTTTTTGTTCTACAGCTGCTACATGGGGTATTTTGGTGCTCGAGTTAATAGCCCTGCAAATATAACAAGGTAGAGAGGGAATGGCACAGAGAAAACTATTTGGAAGTAATTAAACATTAACAACACACAAATACAACCAAGGAGGAGGAAAAGAAGGGAAATACTGTCCAAGTACAGTCTGTATTCAGTTTTAACATAGGCATACAGGATTTGTTTACAGAAGCAGACAGTCATCACCTTCCTCCCTGCGGTAAAAAGTCTATTTAGAAAAAGTACTGGTTGGAATTTTGTATAAATACACCTTGCAAAGTAAAGCCTCAAAGGCAAGCCTGGTCCATTTGAGTTACCACTCTGTAAACTAATGATTTGATTTGAAACAGGAGACAGCAGCTATCTTGACTACTTACTGATTCCCAATTTGGATGGCTTTTCAGTCGACTCTACCCTGGTTTCTGTGTTCCAGGGCTGTAAAACTGTGGTGAGAAGGCTGCTGGCTCAGCCTTGGGCTACCTGGCTGATTCAGCTGCTCCTCCATCAGCTTTTGCCATAAGGTTCTCAAGGGTACCCAAACTGTAAAGCCAAAATACTGTGGATAGCAAAGCCAGTGTCTTAGAAGATCACTTGCTGCATGGTTTTGTCCTTATGAAAGTAAGGGGACAACCATGGGGAGGGGCAAACCCCCCAGAACAGGGCTGCCTTCTCTGGTGGAGGCAGGAGGAAATGGCACATGACCCTGCTGCAGTTCTGCTGTCGGTCCAAATAACCAGGGGTTTGCCAACGAAATTAAATAAATAGCCCAACATTGCCTCCCTCCAAATCGCATCATGTCTGATCGAGAGTCCAAGGAGTACTTTTTTCCAAACATGAATGGCTGGATCGGAGTATCAAAGATCATTGATTTTTTGTTTGTTTGTTTGTTTTATCTCAGAGAATGAGTTTTAAAAAATCCCTTATGAGCTTCTTTTTGAAGGCCTGAAAGGGGGGAAAATTAAAGGGCATTTATTAATATTAGTATTCCAAAGTGTATTGCATGCATTATTGTTAATATTATTCTGGAGATGCAGTGCCAGCAAATTGTAGATACAGAGAGTTGGCAATAAAATAATTGGAGAACTAATAAAGTACTGGAAATTAGGAAAGATGATGAGATGGAAGAGATCAGCTGAGCAAAGAGAAGACTGAGAATGGCACGTCTTTCTTGCAGTAATATGGTAATGAATATAGTGAAGGCAGAGTGGGAATACTGATGCTCACATGCTTCTCACAACTTGCCATACTCTATCAAATTGCTTTAAAATTGCTAACGTGAGCAATTACAGGATGAAAAGATCTTTACGGCAATATAAATGCATCTCTGGTGCAGAGCACTGTCCCTTCTGCAATGTAAGCAGTGTAAGCTGGGCTTTGCCAAAACTGGTGGCTCAAGCTCACCTGTGCTAGTCTGAGCCTGTGTCCTCTGGTAGAGGACACAAGTCCAGGCACCATGTCATAAAATCCAGGGCCCATAAATACTACATAAGGCACCCAGGGGAAAACAACCCAAACTCCCACACGACTCTGGAATTACCTCCCAGAAATGAGACTTGGTACTCTGGTAAATACTGCCATAAAACCTTATTCCCAACTGTTTGATAGTCAAGAAAGACAGATTTAATACTGTGGATTATTTAGGAAGGACATAGAGAAGGAAACAACAAATGTTACTGTGCAGCTCTGTGGCTCTCAGAAAACAACAGAAATTGAGGAAAAGTGCGAGGAGGGGTGGCTGGGGTGATCAAGGCATGAAGAGGTCCCTGTAGGCAGAACAGCCAAGAGATACTGGGCTTCTGGAGGATGAGGAAGAGTTGGCTGCCAGGAGTGATGCTAAAGGTCTGTAAAACCATGGGCTGTGCAGAAGGAAGGGCTTGCTGATGGGTGATGAGCTGAGGGTTGAAAACCTCAGGTGAAACCACTGGGCATTCAGTTCAGAATAGCGGACAATTTTTCAGATACACAGTGGTTCTAAACTGGCAGAGGGCAGGTTTATATTAGATGTTAGAAAGAAATTCTTTACTCAGAGGGTGGTGAAGCACTGGCACAGGTTGCCCACAGGAGCTGTGGATGCCCTATCCCTGAAGGTGTTCTAGGCCAGGTTGTACAAGTCTTGGAGCAACCTGGTCTACTGAAAATGTCCCTGCCAACAGCAGGGGGTTTGGAATGAGATGATCTTTGAGGTCTCTTCCAACCCTAACCATGCTATGATTCTATGATTCTGTTATAATTAAGCTGGGGAACTCTTTGCCATGTGAGGCTGTGGATGCTAAAACTTACATGATCTTAGGATGAGGCTGGACAGGTTTGAAGACAACAAATCTACTGAGTGATGCAGTTAGAAATGAAACCAACCTATCTGTGTCAGAAGTTGCTGCAGAGGCAACTCTTTGGAGAAGGCCAGGAGAGAATGTTTTCTCTCTTTTTTTAAGCTCCACGCCATACCATGCGTGAAGTTAAAGGAGAACCCAAGGAGCAGAAACAGAGGCCAGTGGATTACAAAGTCCCTGTTGTACAACAGTGCAGGCCATGTACACCTGGCTCCCAAATTTGAGCAATGCATTTATGATTATTTCCTATTCAGCAATCATCCTTCCTTCAGGAAACACTAACTTATTGAGCCTGCTGTCCTCACAGTGGAGATGACTGCAGAAGCAGTATGGGTCTTGACCAAGTCCAACATCCACCTTACTTGTCTAACTTCCAAAGGAGTAGTATTCCAGAGGGGGAAGGGGCACTACATGAGCTTCATTCCCACAAATTAAGACCTGAAGGAGCAGGACTGCTCTTCAGTCTTTCTCCTCCAGTCATCTCAACCCGTGCCATTGCAGGCTGGAGCAACCTCGGGTGATGCCTTTGCCACTTGAGTAAAACACCCAAGTTACTGGTTCCCCTGAGGGATGAGTTCCCCTTTCCCAGGCACCTCAGCCATACCAGCTCCAAGAGCAGTGAGAGCCCTGCCTGGCTCTAGCAGTGCCAAGGCCTGAGTGCTACGCAGCACAGGGTTCTGATGGGCCAGAATTGTTAAGCTGGGAACGAGATTTAGATTATTCCCAATGGAATGCTGCTAAAAACGGGAAGAAAGCTTCTTTTTTAAATATCTGATTTTTATTTCACCAGCATCTCTTGACATTCCCACAGCCTTATAATTAGTCTTCCCTCTCTCCATCTTTACTTTCCCATGCATTGTTTTTCTGTGACAGTCCTCTTCATTGGCTTTGCTTCTGTGAAGGATTTTGCGTAATGTTTTCCTTCAAATTGTTCCATTTCAAAGTTTTCCAATTTTTTCAAACTTCCAGTTTTCTGTGACTTTGTTTTGCAGTTTCTAGGTCTTCTTTTGCTTTACAGTGTCCTTTTTCTCTTAGGCACTTTCCCTTGAACAGCTTTACAGTGGCAATAGCACAAAAACCCACTTTATCCCTCTGTGTCTCTATACAGAAATTTAAAATATCAGTGAGAGAAAGAGGGACAAAGCAAACAGGTTTAATATAAAATAAGGGATCTTTACTTATAGGATATTTATTTTCAAAAATTCCATAATAAGGCAAAGAGAAACCTCACCATTTCATAATAAATACACACTTATTTTTCTTTATACATTCTAGACATACCATAGGCTTTCCAGAAAAAGAACAATGTCTGTTTTTGTGCCGTGCGCCCAGAACAGCTCCTGCATGACTATTGTCCTGCCAGGATTTGGTGCTGAGAAGGTGCAACCTAATGCGTGGAGTCAGAGTGCTCCTGGTTTCACTGGGGGCCATTGTGAGGGGCTGCGGGTCTCTGGATCAGCGTGGGTTTACCTTTTGACTCCATCAGAGTGGCATAGCATTATATGTATTCTGGTCTATACATTTGGGAAGTACACCTCACTAAGTCCTCTCAACTTGAGTTTTCAGCTCAAGCCCTTGATTCCTGGAACAGTTTCATGTGCATGGCACTGGGTCAGATCTGAAGCCCATGGGACCATGAGCACCTTTATGCTGGTACTCAGTCAGGCTATAAGTGGATTTTAAAAGTGACCTATATCTCTTGCTCTGCTCTTAGGCTCTCTTTGCGTAACCATCCATAGGTGGTCTAAATTTACCACTGCAGTGTGAAAACCTGAATCCACAAGCAGCAGTGGGTCTGCCTATTTAAACCACTTTTTGTCCTGATTTCAGAACTGCAAGCAAAACTTGCACTTAACAGTTTTGTCAGGAAAGCTCAGCTGGTGAATATTTTCTTTTGTGACCATTTTTATTTCTGGTACGTGGCTCTGCCAGCAGGAGCTATGGTGGGACCAGCAAAAGAATGCCTTAGAATTCTTTATTTTACTTACTAACCTGGGTTTGCTAGCCTGACAGATGTGGCTTTTGCTTTCCAGTATAGCTCTGTTTAGGCTGAGAGGTCTTTTCTGACAGTGGAGTTCACTTTTTGAATTTCAGATGCAGGCAGATGCAGAGGGGCTTTCTACAGCTGTCTTGCCCATGAAAAGTGCAACCCATCTCTCAGGGCAGATAGGCATATGGCATCTGGCTGACCATTCTGGAGCAAACAGGATACCTTTGCCTTTGGAGACAGCTGAGACAAACTATTTAAAACTTTAAAATGCGCTTTATTAATCCAGGGATCTTAATCTAGCACTGGAAAGGTAACATGTGCTGTGTGTTACCCAGTTCTGTGAGTTTTTTGGTGGAGATTGAGTTTTTCTCAGGATACACCTGATTGGAAGTGCAAGAAACTATTGTGATTTCTGGGAGTTGAGCAGATCAGCCAGGCAGAGTGTAGCAGGGATGCAGGAGCTGGGCAGCAGTGGACCATGAAAAAAGCAGGAGTACAGTGCAGGACAGGAGGCCAATAGTCAGCAGTGGCTGGTTCTGCTGATGGGAATCCAGCAGGGAGAGGGATTATTTCAGTGTAAATGAATTCCCTGCAACTCTGGGATGCAGAGCTCACAGTGATTAGTCCACTAAGTGGACGGAGCAAGAGCAGTAGTGAATCACTGTTGTTTATAATCAGGGTACTGTGATTTTTTAATTGTGATATTATTAGAAAACCTTCTGGAATAGAGAGAGAGTATTGTGTTAAAGTGTCTCCTGAATCAAACTCGTCTCATATGGCAGTTTCAGGGTAGTGATAATGTTCCCAGAGAGAGCTAGATGGGAAAACTGGAGGTTTCCTGGTCACATCTTTTCGAGAGCATCAGGCTTCCTTTTTGTTAGATGCAAACTGTTGTGGATGTGACCCTTAGTTACTCATGGTGGTTAATACTAAAGCACTTGTTTACATCAGTGTTTTGAGCTACTGGTTTTACAGCCAGGTGCTTGCTGTCATGAGTTAGGCTTTTGTAAAGTAGGTCTTTATAAGTTCTGCAAAATATTCACAGGTTTGCTCTCCCTACACACTCTTCATTCATTGCTACATAACAGCAGAGAACAATTTAGCTCCCTAGCAGTGTATTTTAGTTAGACAGCAAAAGGTCTGTGTTTACTTACGCTGTACAATTCAGTGATTGTACTGCAAATCCTGGCCAAGTTCCTGAGTGGTTGAGGCCTAAAAACAAGCTCTTAAATTGCTATTTAGTTTCCTAAATAAATAGTCTTGTTTTTCAGATACTGAGTCCATCCTGACTCTTGATGAGTGTTTGGAAGCCAGCAGGCTATCAGCATTTTGAAAATTGAGCCTGCTATTTGTTCCCATGCTTGTATGGGGGAGCTAAACTATGGTTTAGACTCCTTTTAATATTTTTAGTATTGCAGTGCCTTTTTTATTTTCTAGATTGCAGTAGTTCCTGGTGGGGTTTATTCATGTTGACAAACTATCAGTTTGGATTGATTAAAGTATCCAGTGTAAAGGTTGTCAGCAAGGCTGCTCTTTGAAGCCTGCACTGGGAGATGAAGAGATGCATAGAGTAAGAATATTTCTGTCAAGTCACTGGGCTTTTTTCATAAAAGGGTAGGCTATAAATACCATCTTTCATGTAACATATGCTTCACTGCCTGTGGCTGACAACAAACCTGAGTGAAGTAGAGTTCATCAGAAAGGCTAATTTTGCCCTCAGTATTATTGGGAGCTCTTCAGTGCCTCTTGGTGAGGTTTTTCTCCAATGTGTCAGTGCAATAAGGCTTTCTTTCCTTTCCCTATATTATAATTTCAAGGAAAGTCTGATTCATTACTTCAGGGGCTGAGCTAAATTTCCTCTGGACCATTTTAAAAGAAATCATTCAAGCCTCAAATACTTGTGCTGGCTGCAGCAGCAGATGTGTGAAAGAGTGAGCATTCACTCTGGTTCGTGCCACTCATCCTTGAGAAGAGGATGCTCTCCTTAATCTGTGGGCTCAGAAGCACAGCAGAAGGACTTTTTGACCTAAGATAAAACAATGACAGTGTTCCTGTGGAAGCACAGCATGCACATGGATGCTTCTGGAATATATTACTGGGGATAACTTGTGCTTTCTTTTGAAAAGAAAATCATACTAGTGCCTTTGGGGGGAAAAAAAAAAAGTCTTATGAGGGAAAAGGGAAGGAATTATTCTTGATAGTATTTAAAAGTAGTTAAATTCAAATGTCCCTGGAACAGGAGGATTTAATATATGGTAAATCAGCAGAGTGATCTGGCACAATTGCAAAAGCGACGTTGAAAGAGTTTCTCATTTTGGTCTCAGAGATTTCATTTTTTTCTATTCACATACCCTGACAGATCAATATTTACAGCATTTTCAGTTATCAGTATGCTTTTTTTTTTCATAAGTAGGGGCTGTTCCTGAGAAAAGAATTTTGTTTTGTAAATGTTATTTGGCTAAGACTGACTGCATGTTTCCATTCCCCTTGCAGAGGCACAGCGATAGCTGGAATTGTTTTTGGCATAGTGTTTATAATGGGAGTGATAGCTGGGATTGCCATCTGTATCTGCATGTGCATGAAGAGCAACCGTGGGACTCGAGTAGGGGTCATCCGGACCACGCACATCAACACCATCAGCACGTACCCAGGTAAGGGGGCAACACAACAGCCCTGCAAGAGTGCCTGTAGTCATGGCAGGAGTGTTATCTTTGGGCACTTACAGCTCCACAGTAAATGAGCAGTGTGACTCCAACAGGAGGCTCCTTTCAGTCCGGAGGGGAACGGCACAGCTCCCTGCTGAGAAACGCAGGACAGCTCAGTATGCAGTGTCTGTCAGTGCATCACTCTGCCTGAGCTGATTTATTGGGCTGCTCAGTGGGCTGATGAGGGCTGATGAGTGTGCCACACTCACACAGCTGTGTGGCTTGTGGTGCCTGCAGGAGTGTGTAGAGTCCTCGCTCAGGGCAGGGCTGCATTGTGCAGGACAGACCTTCTCCCTGTGCCAGAGGCTCTCTGGCAGCAGATCAGTTGTTCTTCTTTTGTGTTCTGGTTCTTGTATTCATTCTTGTTCATGTGCAGCCAGCTCTTTTTCATTGTCCAATATAATGGGGGCCCAGCATACCACAGAGAGGGGAAAACCTGGACAATAAGGTCTGTGGATCATAGTGCAAAAATTTTGAGTGGTGATGTGAAGTCTAATGCAACCTGAGCTGGATGCTGCTTGGCCAGAGCTCACAAGCCCTGCTGAGTGCTGCAACTTCTCAGACTACTTCTACAAAGACACACGGGCGCCTCTGCAGGGTGTTCTGTGCTGTGTGTCCCAGGAGGGACTGCTGGCAGGGATGCAGGGCTGGATCCGAGATAGCTCTCTGTATGCACCTGGCACCATGCCTGAACTGAACTGATAGGAAGTTGGAGAGTGGTCATAGAATATTACAGTAGCTTGGGTTGGAATTGACCTTAGAGATCATCTATTTCCAACCCCCTGCCACAGGCAGCGACATGGTGCAGAGGTGCCTGTTGTGCCTTGGTCAAAGTTGGCTGAGTGTTGGAAGTTTTCAATTCAGGCTTGTCTGTGTGTTAACATTGTGTCGATGTAATGGTTCTTTAGGTGCAGGCAGTAGCAGGGGAGGCACAGAGCCTAAGCTGGATCTGACACAGAGCTAATAAGCTGTCACAGGCTCTGGGGCACCCCAGAGGACAGCAGGGACCCCTCGTAGGTCAGGTGCAGTGCAGTTGTGTCTGTAGCCAGTGTGAGCTGGTACATCTGAGCCAGCTCTGTTGCAGAGCCACCCACTGCACCACACTTGTCCACTCACACCAGTCTGGGACTGGGGAACAGGAGCATCAAAGAAAGAGGCACCAAGCCAGGTGGGGTCTGCGAGGTTTGTTTGTCTGGACTCCCCATCTACCATGTGAAAGTGTCTGCATTGTTGAAGAGCAAAGCAGACCCTGGAAGCAGCATAATGGTGTTTATGCAATTCAGTGACACTGTTAATTATAAATCCAGGAGCAATCGCCTTGGGATAACTCTGAGAGTTCACAGTAATGAAATGCAACAGTATAATTGCATGAAGGCTCCTCATCCCACTCTTAGAGATCCCCTGCCTTTATATTCCCTCCTGTTGCAAAGGTTACAGCAAACCCCAGGTGCATTATGTATACTTACAGGCAAGCTATGCAGTATTTATTATGTATTCCTTTATCACACCAGCCTTAGTGTCTGGTTTTTTCCCTCACGCTCTTACTTTCCAGTTAAACTGAAAGCATCTATAATAATCCTTATAATTGCAACATTGTTTTGCATAGAGAGATGAACAGTGAAAGAAAACAGCAATATTCTCAACCATGAATTGCTGAAGAGCTACTCCAGAAACTAATAGTCACTGCAAGCTGTAAAAACAAGAGCAAAATGAAAACTGCAGGGCTGTAGCCTTTTCCTCCCCAAGTCTGCTCCTGCAGTGACTCACCCTTATCTCTCCACCTCCAGGCAGTTTGACTCCACACGATCTCGGTTCCTGGTGCAAACATTAGTTCCAGCAGTTCTTCCTCTCAGCGGCAGTAGCAGATCTTGGAGGATGGGGAAGCCCTGCTGTCATGAACAATTCTGGAGTAATGACTGACCTGGCTTTGGCTGAAGGGCTTGTGATGAACTCTCCCTCTGTTTTGGACAGGAATGGCTTCAGCCACACCAACAGCCTGGTTTTCTGAGAGCGGGGCATGCTTTTCAGGGCACACAGGGATTTGAGTCTCTTCCCGCCATCACAAACATCCTAGATTTCTGTTTGCTCTCTATGCCAGTGCTGTTTCACTGCCCATCTGCCTGAGACGTCTGGAGGGGGGACAGGAAAGCATCCATGGTGACATCAATGGAGACATGAGCAGACTCGGGACCTTAACAGTGACATGGTCACATGAGCAGATTCTGGACCTTAAAATTGTAGACACTAATGGGATGTTGATACAGAGCCTTCAGTTCCTTCCACGTTACCATTCTGCAGCATTTACTGTCCTGTTCATCACTGAATGGATCTTTCTTCTCTAAGGTTAATAGAAGTAGTTGAGAAAATGTTTTCAGCTGCTTGTAAATATTTTTGTTGCCTCCTAAATACCTGACCCAGTTTACAAATGCTGGGCTCTCCTCAGATGTCTCCATGGGTGTGAACAAGGGGAAAGCTTTGTTCTGCCTCAGCCCAAGCCGTAGTAGGATGTTCAGTATTTGCCCTGGGAGATGTGATGCTGCTGTGTTTGCCATGATTTGGAATGTCACACATCTCCTGGGGATTCAGAGGGTGCTTGAGAGGTCTGTGGAAATCGAGAGCCCTGGCTGCCCTGTCATTTTGGGACAACATAAATCGATGTTGCGGCTGAAGGAGGTGGAAGGGAATGGATCTGATAAACACCCAGCCTTCCTTCCCTGAAGAAGTCTAGCTCTGCCACATTCTCTGGGTGTCATATGCTATACAGCCATTCAAACACTGTTACCAGCACACTGTGCTGGTGGGCACACAGCTAAGTGAAGGAAGGGGCAATAAGCAAAGACTCATCTTGATGTAAAGTGACTGTATAAGGGCAGCCTGAAAAACAACTGAGTGCATTGCCAGGAGATTTTGTATCAGTTGTATGGAAATCTGGATGTCAACAAGGAAATACTTAAGGGCTGCATCTGAAAAACATATTTTTAACTATGTCTTCTCTTTTCTCCCATTTCAGTGGCTCCACCACCATACAGTTATGAGTTTGAAATGGAGTACCCAGCTGACCTACCTCCACCTTATACTCCAACCCCACAGACTTCAATACAGTATCCCCCACCCCCTCCATACCCTGGATATTCAGGGAAATAATTACATGGCTTCACACGGATACTGAGTGCCTGTTGCAATAGCCAGTACTGTTGGGACAATGCCATAGGCTCAGGGACAAATAGGATGGCCAGGCACTGGAATAACCTGGAAAGGGTGCCATGGCTCAGGATGAAGAAAAATCCTATCCACTGTGGACCATCATGTTTCATGTCTAAACAATGTTTGACCAAAGAAACAGTTCCTGTAAATCAGTGCCTGCTGAGTAGTGCTCAGCATCAGGCTCAGCTTCAGCTGCAGAACGTGGGAGTCGGACTCTTCCCATGCACAAACATGCATGTGGTGCAAATGGTTCAACAAGCCATTTCAGAAACACAAGAGGCAGCTGTTGGGGTTTATTTTGGGGGAAAACTGCAACTGTTGTCTTGAAGAAACCACAATGCCTTCCTTGCAACAAAGGAAATAAGGAAGAACAAGGAATACTGACTGAAGCTGTTTTCATTTTCCACTTCCAGCTGATAATACCTGATGATCACTGTGCATATTGGTCTGATAAACATGTTACAAAGAGAAGGGCTGTTGGAGTTATGCAGTAACTAAAAAGTGATGGGTATTATTTTTGGCCAAGTGCAGGTTGTTTAAAGTGCCTACTTTTAAACAGTTTGAGACCAGTTTGTGAACTAAAATGTTAACATAAAGAGCATTTTTGTATGTGAAATACACTAATTTATAGCTGATTTACTCTTGCTTGGACTTTGTACATTGGAAATATGCTACAATGCCTTTTTTATCAGCAAATGATACTTGGATTTTATTTTAAAAATACTGAATCAGTAAAACTCACAAGTGGTAGAAGAAATGCAAACCAAATATTAAAATATCTTAGATTTGTCTTCAGTTGGATTGAGTACAGGCTATTTTTTTAAAAATCTTATTGTTTACCAGCAGTAAGAATATTCAGCCTTCATCAAAGAGATTAACATAGAGACTGTGAGGATCAGATTACTTTTGAATGTTGTCTTGGGCATTTTAAAACTCTAGTTCACCAAGTAATACTTTTTGCATTTGTCATGAATATTGTTCAAAATTACTTATTCTTGATTATATACATTCCAAACCTTTATGATTTAGAATGTTCCATGTACTTAGGAGGCTAACTGCAATTCAGCAGCAGCTGTTTGACTTCAGAATAGAATATTCCATTGCCTAAAGCATCATTCTTCAGTGGTAAGACTATTTTTTTTCTTAGATTTATCTGCAAACCACAAAGACAGTTGTTCTCTTCAGGAGTTTAAAAGTGCTGAATGCCCTTAGTTTCAGTTGGGTGTCTGAGCAGTTCAACAATGCTACATCCAAAAATGTGGCACATAGTTCAGGACAGCTGTGGCATCAGGTCCATTTCTGAGGGAGAGACTACAGCTTACTGATGATTCTCAGAGATCCGAATGCATTTAAATGCTTTACAGTTTAGCCCTCATCTTAATTTGCAGGTGTGTCCATATAGTAATGACTAAAAAAGCAGCTCGCAAAAGGTGGGTACTGTATCCCAGTGAAGTCAATTGACAACCTCTCATCACCCCAAAGTCTGACATTTTTGGTATTCAGTTCTTATTCAGGGAAGAACTCAAGCAACATTTAACTTTGAGCATAAAAATTATTCAGAGGCATCCTCAAAACAAGACCTTATTGACTTCTTGCTCAGATTTTGCAGTTGTATTTGTCCTTTCCAGGCTGACTAGACTTATCCCCTTGAAACCCTGCTTAAAAGCATAAATGGCCTCAGTCCTCACCAGTAGAAGTTCAGAAGATCTGGTTGTGGCTCTTGGCCAAGCTGAGCCTTGGGTCATTAGCTCATTAGCTACCAAGGCATTTGTGACCCAGTCAGAGGAAAACTGAGCTGCATCCCAGGTTTTTGCTGCTAGTTCCTTGGAGTCTTCTCCAAGGGAGAAGAGTTAATTTCTTATTTCTGTTTTGCTGTTCAGAGGTGACAAGTCCTGAATTGGCTTATCCTTACAATTACTTCTGCTCTGGACTATGTCCTGTGACATTTCAGCTGTTGCCCTGACCTCTCAAGAGGTCCCAGTTGAAATCCTCCCATGGAAGGCAACCTTCTGAGTGTGGTGTTTTTGCAGTCCCTACTCAAAACCATCTGCTGGGCTATTGATGTGCCTGCCAACATGGTGACCAGCATGAAGAACAGAATAAACATAGTTTTTCCTGCAGAAAAACTGGTTCCTACTGCATCATACTATACTAGTACCTCAGCAGTTTCTAGTTGATCACACTGGATGATATTTTGGTGCCAAAAAGTTACCTGTAGATAATGAGTATTGTCATTTTCTCATTCCCGTATTTTATTTCTTTCTGCTGAACATGGAGACACACAAATCAATGAGCAGTTTGTATTTGTTGAATCCAGTCTTCTGAAAAATACAGAGAATGAAAACTATCCTATAGATCATAAATCTTCCCTGAAAGAATTTCTCCAGCCGTGACATTTGTCAGAACAAGTTATGAAACAGATTTCTTACATAAAAAGGAATTTCTGGAAAATTACTAGAAGTCTTTGATCACAGAGTCCATAGTTTTCCAGCCTTGCAATTACATGTTGCCTCTGATGATGTTGCATAAAGGTCATAGTGACCAAAGTACCTACAATGTTTACATGACTCATTCCAGGGAAAAAGATGGAAATGGGAAGTTGAGAATTTTGTACTGATTGAGAGCTATTTGTTTGATATGAAAACAGCAGTGGGAATGTTGGTTTTTATGTGTTAATTAATGTTCTGCAGATACACGTATACTGGGACATACCAGGCACTGATTTTAATCTGAAAGGACACCCCATGTCTTGTCCTTGCTAAGGCATAAAACATAGGTGTTGCCCTTTCAGCAAACCTGGTAGAACTTGTACAGAGTAGCCTAATTTCATAAAGAGGTCATGATTGTGTTGAAAATAAGTAAAACTGAGAGAAACAAAGAGGAGGAGGGAGTCTGAGAGATTTACAAAAGTAAAAGAATAGAAAAAAGAAGTATGCTACAAAACAAATGGAAGGATTTGCCAATAGTGAAGTTATATTAGTTGAGTTTAGTTGAAAAAATTGAAGTGTTCTAGTACATAAAGGGGGCTACAAGAAGGCTGGAGTAGGCCTTTACAAAACCATGTAGGGGACAAGGCGGAAGGGTTTCAGAAGGTAGAGTTAGATTAGATATTAGGAAGAAATTCCTTACTGTGAGGGTTGTGAGACACTGGAACAGGTTGCTCAGGGAAGCTGTGGATGCCCCATCCCTGGAAGTGTTCAAAGCCAGGCTGGACGAGTCTTGGAGCAACCTGGTCTAGTGGGAGATGTCTCTGCCCATGGCAAGGAGATGGAATTAGATGATCTCTAATCTCTTAAGGGATTAGAGGTCCCTTCCAACCCAAACCACTTTATGGTGCTATGATCCTTTGTGTGGAAATGTGTAATTTGTTCAACACCTCTGTATTCAAAGTTCCTGCAGCACAGATATTGCCAGGCAGTGGTCATTTATTCTGTCTGACATCAACAGCTTGCAGACGAGTGCATTAGTACAAAGAGTTTTTATTTAGTCACACTTTTTTCGTCTCATTGCCCTACATCATATTGTAAAGAAAAAAACCCCACAACCCTGAAAGTGTAATCTCTGGCTGAGAAAGGCCAAAGGATCTTCTGCTTTTCTCACTTGGCAGCAGCCATTATCACTAATTGGTTGGTGAATGTAGCATTGCCCTGGGTGTTCATGGACTTGAACCAAATGCTGATATCTTATGGTCTCAGGTTGCTCTGCCTTTGGTTCACAATTTCTAGGCTGCAGTGGGGAAGCAAAGAGGGAAGGTCTCCATGTGAGGAGTACAGGGCCTGGTCCCATGAGCCTTTCTCCTTGGTTTCCTAGTTTAACACATTAGATGGCTGCCTGCTTGCACAATTGCTGTTAGGGATTGGAAGCAGCAGGAATTGCAGGTGCTTACAAGGGCACATATGCTGGCATATGCTCTGCTGCCAGTCCTCGTTTGTGGGAAATAAAATCTGTGTGATGTCTTACTTAGTCATGTATTGGGGATATTTCAAGCCATGATTCATTTCACAAACTTGATTTAATCTGGCACTTCTTTAACTATTTTTTTTTTCCCCCAGAAAGAGCTACTTTGAAGCCTGTTCTCTCTCTGACAGCCTACTGTTTCTAGGGTATATACCAAACAGCAGGAGACATCTCTTTAAGAGCTAATGACCCATTCGGGAGACTTTACAAATTAGGTAATCATCAGTTGGAGGAGTTAGAAGGCCAAGACAAAGCCAGGGGAAGCTAATGCGGTAGGCTGCCATTATCTAAATTACATACCTGAATGAAAGGATCATTAATGTTACTATAAGCTGTTTTTAATTAATGAAAAATGTAATGATTTGCTTTCTCAATGTTGGTAACTTCGAAGGATGCAGTTTTACCAGTGTACTAGACCAGATTTTCAATTGTGCCACAATGAAAAGATCAGTTTGCTCCACAGAGCACCTGGATCAATATTAACGGTGTTCTTAGTATAGCAGAAATAGAGTCTTTCAATTTAAAGCAAATGTTCTCAAGACCCTTTGTGAAATCACAATTATAATTTTTTTGATGTAATGGGATAGTTCATAAAGCACTGATGGCTGTCTATTAGAATAGTAAATGTTTGCCATTTCTATATTCACTTTCATACTGGAAGCTCTCCAAATGCTGTAGTAACTAGAAAAATAATTATTTTAGTCACTGTGGAATAAACCAAATAGGTATTTAACAGCACACAGTAATAGTGTCTAACACCCTGAGGCAGAAATTGCACAAAAGAATTAAGGGAAGTTAAATCTATTTCTTGTGTTTCACTAAAACGTTGATGTTTGGACAGAACACCTTGAGAAAACAGTGACCAGGACCTTGTATCAAGTGGCTTCTGTGATTATGTTCCGATGGGTATACCCAATTTTTGCACTGCAGAAATGTCTGAAGTCCAAAAAGCAGAGCCCCTGTCCAAGCCCGGCTTGTGGTTCACCCATTGTAACCCCCTCTTCCACTCTGTTGTGATTTTGGTGTACAGCCAAAATGGATGAGCAAACAGAAGACTGAAAAAAGGAGAGGTGGTCGTCCTTTTCTTCAAAAGGGGAAAGAGAGATGGGGTAAAAGAAAATGGTCAAGACTTGTTTTGTTCTTCAGAAGACTGGTCCCTGTATGAAGAGACCAGCAGGGAGCTGCCACACAGTCAGGAGAACAGCCAAGAGAAGAATCTGGGGAGCTCCAGCTCCAGGATCATGTAATTTAGGGTTTTGGAGGTAGTAACTAGTTTTCCAGTTTGCTGTAAAGATTAGATGGTCAATATTTATACAACTCTGGAAATGAAAGTGTTAATTATTTTTGTTATGCCGTGCACCATTAATATTTGCATCCCTAGGGAGAGTAGGAAAGGACAGGCTTGGAATGCCATTGCTACCACAGTGATGACTAAGAGTAGATTAAAGCCAACAGAAACAAAAGGAAAGCCAAAGACTTAGGTGTTTCTGAAGAAAGTGTTTTTGAGGGTTTTTTTTTCAGCCTAGCATATGGAGCTGGTTCCTTCGTGGAGGCGAGCTGGCCTGCTGCCAGCAAAGGCAGCTGATTTTAGACAGCTGAAGCCTGCAGAAGGGAGGCTGGAGTGGGAACTGTGTAATGCTGGTTTTCCCCCAGCCTGCACCTTCACCTGACCCCCCTGCTCACCCGCAGGAAGCAGGCCTCCTTTCTGGCATTAGTGCCAGGCTGGCCATCTTAGCTCATAACCTTCCAGCACATCAGTTTTCATTTTCAGCAACATGGGTAAAGTCATTTTTGCATGGCCAGTAAGCAATCCCCAGATTTCTCTCAGTAGATCCCACATTGTATTGGTGGGAAGTCCTCCATTACAGGAGCTAATCTGGGCACTGGTACCACCTTTCCTCATTTTATCCAAATTGTCCCATCTTTGTTATATGACAACATATTTACCAGTGGCTCATCTCATTGCTCTTATATCACATGCTCACTTCAGATCCCTTGGGGATGTGTCCTTATTTTATTGCCGCTTGCTAAAGAGCTTTTCCAAAGAGCACTGATCACAGGAAAACACCTTCCAAGCAGACCCCTGCCCCCCCTGCATCACGACCATGTGGAGGCTTGGCTCTGCAAATCATCCCCACCTTGGTGTTAAGCATCACCTTCTCTGCAGGGGAGGAAGGCCAGCTGTTCAGCAGCTACCCTGAGATCACCCTCAGCCTGGGTTTGCTTTGTGATGAAACTCTGTTTCTAAAAATCCAAATGTGTAAGTTTAGAAAGAAGAAAAAGAAGTGAAGCCCACATCTGTTTTCTGGTTTAGCTCAGGTCTGAGGGATGTCTTTTTCCCTGTATATTACCAGCTATGAAGTCAACAGCACATTTCCAATTTTTTGAATGTTTCTGTTTTCCTTTGCTGTAGAGCATCTTTAACAGGAGGGGAGGGTGTGTTACAAGCATCAGTGCAACTACAAAGCCCAAACATTTCCTGGGGATGCCTTGTGATTTCAGTATGTATAGTTTCTCCCTTTGCATCTGGACCTTTATGAACAATTGCTCAACTGGGAAATTGTTTTTACCCTTTTTGTTGACATATAATACACTTTCTGACTTAATTTTTAGGTATTTAATGTCCCTTGATTTTACACAGGTGATGAGTTGCTGGTGACTGGGTTGTGCTTAAACAAAGTGGTAATCTGTAAATAGTAATCTGGGAATTCAGCAAACCCATGTAGTGGGACTCAAACTCCATTATACCTTGAAACTTGAACAATAAATCAACAACTACAGTCTATATAGACTGTACAGCAGGATATGGGGAACATATATGTGCAATAAATATCTCTGTAAACAATACAAGTAAATCTGTATAGTTGTGACTGGCCCATGCTTGAGGCTGAGCATCCTAGCAGGGAGTTGCTTTGTTATGGTAATGCGCTTGGGGAGGCTGAGAACTTGCCCAGGCATAAAGGGATGCTATGGTACCTGCCATTTATTGACAGCTAAGGGACAAGATTGCTTCTGTACCTGCTACCTCACATAACAAGAATTTATGGAATCACTTCAGGCTGCCCTTGTCAATTATCATCATTATTATTTCTGCGTTTAAAAAACAAGACAGAGTTCTTGCAAGTATTCATCCAGTAAGTGCTGTGGTAATGCAGTGCCCACAACTGATCCTTAACTGAGACCTTATCAAGTAAATTCCTGAGATTTAGGAATGACAATAAATACATGTGTTGCTTTGTTGTTCCTTGTTTGGTGGTGCTCTTTGTCTGAGATGGAGGGTGGGGGATCAGTGCTATGATTCAGGATTGGGAAATCAGCCAATAGGTGTGTGTGCACGATGAATTTGGATATAAACGTAACTTCTTACTAACAAAGTGAACCTTTGTTTAAGACATCTGCCACAGCTATGCTAGTGTTGTTTATCTATCTTCATCTTCTGCAAGACACTGTAGCTGGGTAGAAATGGTCCCTGACGTATCTGGGAGACTGATAGAGTAAAACAAAGTTTCCACCAGGTCTCATTATGTGTTATGATCAACCTAGGGCAGCTGAGCAAGCCTTCCCTGCTGGGGTGGTCTCCCTCTCCACAGCCATGAGTCCTCCCTTCCCACTGTACCAGTACAAGAAGTCTGGGAAAAGTCACAACATAAACATGTAGGTTTATTGATGCTTATCTTTAAAGCCAGAAGAGTAGCAGCTTGTTGTTCCCACCCCTTTCACACCTGCCATACTCATTTATAAAAAAGATAAGGAGCCCAACCCGTATTCTTTCTCTAGCTCCTGAAGGCAAAGAACCTCCTTTTGAAGCCTGGTCAGTGGTAAGCTTGGATAGTGATCCTTCTGACATGAATAAGGATAATAAAAGGGACTGATTCAGAGTTTAGATCTTGGCTTCATTGGAAGTGAGGGAAAACAAAGCATCCCACTAGTTGGAGGTCAAGATTCACTGAAGTTTTAAAGCCCTTCTCCATTCATGGGTAATAGACTTGCCTTTGATCTTGATAGTCAAGATACCTGACAAGAGTTTTCATAAATGAAATAAGACAACAGTGATCAGTTCTGTCTGCAACTGAACAATAATTCTGGTCTAGGGAGAGCAAAGTGTCTGGTTTCCCTGTGCCCTGTTCACCATGACCTTCACATAAGACTTCTGAGAGTGATGAAGTTGGATTAAGCAAAGTGAGAATCTGCATCCAGAAATACACTTACTCATTCCATATCAATTTAATGAGCTGGTATTTTCAAACTTTACAATTGAAAAAGGTGATAAGTCTCTGCCATTTGCTTCTTCCATGCCCTGCAAATAAGAAAGGGGAATGCAGGCTGATGTCTGGCAGTATCTCTGCCTATCCTTGCTCTCCTGCAGAGCCTGAAGAGAACGGACACAGCTCTGAGCATCTGCATCCAGCCATGGGAACTGTTAAGGAGTTACATGGCCAGCTCTGTAACCTCTATTCAGTTAATTTTTGAGGTTCTATAGTTACATTGCCTAAGTTGTCCATATCTGGGTGCCTACCCAGGAGGTGACAATATTTTCTTTGACTTCTCAGCTTCTGGGAAAAAAAAAAAGCCACAAAAATCCTCCTTCCTGTACAGGTGATCTATTGCTATAAAAGGCCAGTTCCAGTGGCTCTCAGGGCTAAACAAACAAAATGATAAATCTTTCCTGAGCTTCACCTGAAGACTTCCTCACTTCAGGTAATTAGCTCCAGTCAACCCTGGGTACAAGGGCTGCAAAATGACAGCCAAGGGGAATTTCTCACGCTGGGCAGCGAGAGTGACTTTGGGGCTGCTTTTTTAAGATATGTTAATGCTATCTATAATTTAGAAATATTTCATTTATCCTGGCTATGGAAAGGAAACAGAACAACAGGAGGTAAGGGAACTTTTCAAGTGCAGATAAATCTTTCTGTTCTTCATATCTTGGAGGTCAGTGTTTAAAAGTAAGAAGCCATAGATAAAGATCTTCAACAATTTTCAGTCTTCTCTTGCCTATATATTTCCCAAGTGGCTGTCAAGTGTTATTTCTTCCTGGTGTTGTCAGCTTCTATTGCCTGGTACAGGATATATATTTTAATTGACAGGCAGTAACAGCCATTGCAATCATGGTGAAGACCATATTTTATAGCCAGTATGGATTGAAGTCATAACTTAAGGATGTGTCGGTTACTTGTTGGAAATATGAATAATTGATACTGAACATAATACCTTTTCACAGTCTCTATCTATTAGAGACAATGCAATCAAAAATAGCTTTTTTTTTTTCCCCCCCAATGGTTTCCTTTATGTGTGATTTCGTAGTCTGTGTAATTCAGGAAGAAAATTACTCGGCATCTAGTTAGGGTCTGAGTGAAGACTTGAACTTAGAAATTTAATCAGGCATGACAAAATATTCTGTTTTGCCCACATTAATATTGAATACAAGGTTGACAGGTAACAGTGTCCTGCTAGCATCATTCATTGAAGTGTGCTGGCAAGAATACAGGTGAGGTCTGCCTGGCAAGATGGAAGTGTGATTTTCACAGAGATACACCTCGGAGGGCAGTCAGAGGACAGGGCAATCAGACCCACAGTGGGGTGTTCCACAGAGGCTTTGGGAGACTGAACAGCACGTCAGGACCGCTGCCCCAGCCCCTGGTACCCTGTGTCTTTGCAGTTGCCACTATTTGTGTTGTTATTGTAATTCTGAGTCTGCATTGAGTTGAGTGAGATCTGATATCCCACCAAAGGCACTGTGAGACAGAGGCTTTTAAAGAATCCTTTTGATCTGAGCATCCACTCACATGGAGGATTAAGGCTCTCAAGGTATATCTGCCTTCACTGGCAACTAACATATTTCATATGTCCTGTGTGTGGTATTTCTGAGCTTGGCTAAGGCTCACCATTGGCTTGGATCTTGAAATTTAATTTTTATTGGGCTGCAATGTGATTCATAAACTGTATACACCTTTTGCTGAGACCATGCCACTGACATCAGCTCTTGTGATAACTGCAGTCCACCAAACCTGCCCTAAGCCCCTTGGTGGGAGGAAGGATTGTTACACTGCACATCAAGACCAGAAGGAATTTTAAACCATCTAAGCCCCTTGGTGGGAGGAAGGATTGTTACGCTGCACATCAAGACCAGAAGGAATTTTAAACCATCTCAGTGGGTTGGGAGGCATCCCTTTCCTAAACTTTGTACCTGATGTTGTAGGTTACCCAACAGACAGCCCACAAGAAGGTTGTCTTTTGATAAATCGATGGTGAATACCAGTTGGAAAGGACAGTTTCATTTGGTTTGTTTACCCTGAAATGAACACTTGGTGTGTTATTTCGAAAAAGAAGAGGGTTTTTTCATCCTTTATTTTCCATGATTGTTGAAAGCTGAATAAACTTTCAAGACCTGGAGGCAAAAATAATGAAATCACTAAATACAAGAAAGCTTTCCACCTACTCTGAGTTTATGGCCTGCTTGAGCTGAGATGAACTCATCTCCAAGTTTTTATCAGTTTTTCCTATATCTTCCTTATCCACCCAGAAGGTTTTTCCATGGCAGATTTGGAGGACATTCCAGAGATTCCTAGGAATTTGTAGAAGACCCATTTGATGACAAGAGCCAGAGGCAGGGAAGTGGCCACCTGTCACATTGTCTGCCTGCACACTGGTGTGTCTGGGAAGGGCAGAAGGGTCTTCAGCTCAGAGGCTGTTGATTGCCTGCTCCTGGCGGTAAATTAATTTTATCTTTGAAAGAGATTTACTGCATCTTTCCAGAGCTTTCCAGAAAATTTAGATTTGTTGTGTGTGTGTTAATATATCTGTCCGGGAAAGCTCCAGGCTTAAATGAAGGTTGATGAAAAAAAAAAAAAAAAGGAAAAAAAAAAAAGATGTCTTACCACAGGCTAAGTTAATAACCAGTCCTAGTGCAAAATCAAGTGGAAATAAAAGAGTTGTTTGTTTTAATATTGACAGCAACTTTCCTCAACCACACTCTGCAAACAACAGGAGTCACTCCTACACACACAGTTTTTCAGTTGAATAATTTGCCATCTCACAGATTAAAAAACACAGGCAAATTCCCACCTTTCTCTGGGGGAAGACACAGTCTTCTAAAATCAGCTGAGCTGAAGAAGGGAAGAGCTCCCTTCCCACTAAACCTGAACCAAAGCTGTAATTTCAGGTTCTATGCAGTGAACAGGATGGGTCCTGGTGTCTTCCCTATTGCAGTGCAGCACAGCCCTGCAGTGCCTCATGCTCTGTGACGGTGTCACCAGTGCCTGCGTTTGGTGGGGACCCTGTGCCGTGGGGCACAGGGGGACATGGGGGAGCTGGTCTACACTGCCAGCACAGCCGTGGGGTGCCCCCGCCAGCCCATCTCCTTGGACTTCCTCCCTCCCTGGCAGCTGGCACCTCCTATCCAGCTGGGATATGCCAGCTTCTTCATGAAACACTGATGGAAATGTGAGGTTAATGAGACTGAAGTCAGCAGGTAGTTTGGCAAATTATCTTTTTATGTCTGCAGTTGATTTTCACACATCAGTTCTCTCTCCCTTTCCTCTGAAAGCTGCCTGTTGAGCCAAAATATGAGTATGTGAGTAAAAGTCCCTTGGCCTCAGCTCTTCCAATCTGAGTGTAATTCCTCCTTTCCACCGGGTGCGGAGCTTTGAGCCTTTTTGTCTCTTTTTTGAGAGAGGAATGTGAATGCTCTGACAGGTGAAAACCTGACATGAGGTGGCTGGATCATCCAGACTACAGTCCTTCATTGTGCCATATCGAAGCAAGGACAAGAAAATACCATAGAACACCCTTGCAAGTGGAAATATGAGCATTGAGACCTGTGCTCATTTGCTGTCACTGGGCAATCAGTTCATGGGTGCTAAAGCCCAAATTGTGGCAAACTCCATAAGAAACCATAGCCAACACATTTGCTCTAGAAAAGAGCCTTCCTCTCCTGTGGATCGGGGACCACTGGTCTGTGATTTGGGGGCTGCCCATCATGCAGCATTCAGTTCTCCATGCCATCAAATATCTTCTTTCTGACTTCATGCTTCATTTTGAGCTGAAACATTCCTTTTTTATGCTAATAGCTGCTCTAGTAATTGAGACTTTTTTCCCCCTTTTCTCCACTCCCCAACATATAATTAGGGTTTCTGTTGGCATGTGGATGCCTGATATGGCTATACTGTCCTATGCTTCCTGTGTGGGAGTAACTGTATGGGGATTAAGTACCTCATACCATAGTTACGCTGAAAGAGAGTTGTACTGCTTCACATGTACTGTCTACAATTTAGTTTTAAACGCTTCTCCGAAAGGCAAGAAATCTGTACATTCCTCTTATGTTATTCTCCAAGGCAGAGCCCCATCCCCTTTTGGGGACTTTGCAGGCACAAATCTAAAAAAAAAAACCCAAGATAGGACAAAAGCCAGATGTCATTTATCTGGACTTCTATAAGGCCTTTGACATGGTCCCCCTCAATATCCTTCTCTTCAAATTAGAGAGAGGTGGATTCAATGGGTGGACTGTTAGATGGATAACACAGTGACTGGATGGTCACATCCAGAGGGTGTTGGTCAATGGCTCAGAGTCCCGATGGACATCCGTGACAAGTGGTGTCCCTCAGGAGTCTGTACTGGCACTGTTACTGTCTTCATCAATGACATAGACAAAAGTGCACCCTCAGCACATTTGCAGATGACTCC
>JAWWEW010000001.1:15316585-15352303 GCA_035583185.1 Anabacerthia variegaticeps | reverse complement strand
CAGTGGCATGGGAAAGTAGAAGAAAGAAGAAAAACAACTGAGAAAAACAAGATATGTTTTGAGTCTTACCAGCATGATGAGAGATGTAAACTACCTATCAGAAGATGGTCTAAGACTTGTGGACAGAAGTGCTTGGCCGATAGAGTGTGACATGTGTGTGTGTGTACAGATAAGAAAAAGTATAAAAGAGAAGCCTTCTGTTAATAAAGTCGTTCTTTCTGTGGGTTCTTGCTGTCTGCTGTTGGTTGCTGTTGTTGTTGGTTGTTGCTGCTAGTTGTGAATATTCTTTGTGCCAGACCTATGTGTGTGTGTGTGTGTTTGCCTGCTGCCGCAATTGGTGCCCTGTGTGAGGACAGAACCATGTGAGGATGAAACTGCAGTTTTGTTTTGTTGTTTAAAAATTTACACTGTAACACAATAGCAGATGTGAGGTAACTTGGAAATTACAATTATTAACAAGAGTAAGGAAAAACTAGTGATACAGATACTTGGATAAGTGTACTTGAGCAAGCAGAAGCGTGGACAAGTGATGTCTCATTATAAAAACAGGAGAGCAAAACAGCCTACACTTTCCAAACCTGAGGATAGCCTGAAACTTACTGCTAAAAAAGAAATAGTTGTTGTTGAAAAAAAAGTCCCAACTCATTATCAGATCTAAGATGGAACATTTTCTTGATATTGAACCTGAGATATATTCTGAAAGGTAGAAGTGTTCAGATCAGCCAAGCTCTTACTACTTCTTTGAAAGAAAATAGTCTCATTTAGGAGAGAAAATCTTGGAAACAATTCTAAAGAAAAAAAAAAGAAGTAAGAATGGGGAAAAAAATTGCATCTCTTGCAGAAGGTGAGAAGACTGTAAGAGGGAAGGATCCTGCCCTGGAGCACAGATGACAAGGAAAAGAACTTTGATGAAAAAGGACGCTTTGTCTTATTACATGGACAATAATTTTGACCTGAAGATTTGATTGTTGTTTGACATCATTAAAAGATTGATGTTCTTCTGTTTGTTTTATGGCTTATATTTAATATGCCATTTAATGGACCTGCTGATTATACCTGTATAGAACGCATGAGGTTATTTGATGTGTATTGAAGTGCATTTTGGCCACTTACTAGCACTTAGCAATATTAGCTGCCTCACTATTACTGATATTGACCTTTAGCTTCATGTTGTGAAGAACTGAGGAACTGCCAAGACTCTTTCTTTTTTTCTCACAAAAGAGAGAACAATCTGTTTCAATAGTTGCACTTCTAAGTGCAAATTTAGCTTCAATGTCCTCTGTTATCCCTGAAGTTCATGACTGCAGAAAGTGTGTGCTTGCAGATATAGTCTAAAAGGAGACTAACTCTTCCAGTGTGTGTATTTGGTTGTGGTTTTAATCCCCCCTGCTCCACACCTTTTCTACCCTGAAAGAAAAGGTTTGTTGTTGTTGTTATTATTATAAAATACCTCTTATCTGTGCCTCCTGAGACTTCAAGACTGGCCTGTTGATGGATTCTTTGGTTTAGATCAGAACCTGAAACATTCAGAGCTTGACAATTCATATGCTAATCCGTAAGGAGGAATGCCTCTGCAAAACAGTGGCAGCATTTGAATTTTACAAGATGCTTTGCTCTGGCTTAATTCTCTTTCATTCTCTATTTAAAAAGCAGTGTAAAGCATCAATGTTATGAATGGCTGCAGGTTATATGTTCTAAGAGAAGTTAGATAATATAGCATGAAAGATTATATTCCACCAAAGAAAGGACACTGAGGAGAGGAGAAGTCTGTCCTTTTGGTTGACATCCCTCTCATAAATTATATTTTTTTTGTAAAAGCTAGTTGAAATGTCATTATTTTTTTTGCTCATACACTACAGTATCCTGATTTATTATAGCCTATCTTTTTAGATGGGTATGGATTTCATTCAATTGACTACCCATAGTCATTTGTTGCTGTTTTAGATACTTGTACTTGACATTTGTTCTAGTTTTGGGTGGGATAAAATTTATTTTATTCATAGTAATTTCTATCGTGCTATGCTCTGGATTTGTAATGAAGATAGTATTGATAACACAGGGATGTTTTAGCTATTGCTGAACCATCTTTATGCAATGTCAATTCCCTGTTTCTCACATTTTCCCACCAGCAAGGAGGATATGCAAGGGGCTGTGAGTGGATACAGCCAGAACAGTTGACCTCAACTGACCAAAGGGGTATTCCATACCATATGGTATCATTATTAATATATAAAACTGAGGAGTGAAGGGGAAATGTTGGGAGTAATGGTGTTTTTCTCCCCAAGTCTCCTTAACATATGATGGAGATTCCCTTTCCTGGGAATGACTGAACATCTCCCTGCCCATGGAAAGTGGTGCAGAGGAAACATGCTGTTTTTCTGCAGTGCCACCTGGATGTTAAACAAAATAGATTTGGGCACTTCAAGTGGAACTTTCATGTGTGGAAAACTGAGCACCCTATGTGGCTGGCCAGGGTTCAAGGAAAGAAAAAGTCTGTGTTTTGAGGTTTTTAAAAAAAGGCTTCATGCAAAAAAAAAAAAAAAAAAAAACAACCAAAAAACCACCAAAAAAACACCAAAAAACCAAAAAACCTGTAGTGCCTAGCAAAAGAAAAACAAAATAATAGCAATCACACAAGTAATTCCCTATAATCATCTGTTTGGACATTTAAATTGTACTTTCTTTAAAGAATAAATACACCTTTATATCCTTTTGGGTTAGGACGTGGGTTCTCAAAAAAAAAAAAAAATTGTTGTAGATATTATGACTTTAGCAACATTTATATCATCAAAGTCTCTTCAAATCATGTTTTCAAATTGAATTTAGTTACAATCCACTCCTGTTTTGGTGGTGAGGGAGGAAGGGAAAGGAGGAGTTGGTCATGCTTGTATGCACCCAATTTGCAAATGTACAATTCTAATTGGTTTTGCACAACTCCTGGGTTAGGCAAAGGTCTCAGATAGCAAGATACTCATTAAACTGTTATTTGACATTGCTTCCTCTGAAGAAAATAAGGAAGGGACAAATAAAAATTGTAACCTTTGTTAGTAAATAGCAATGAAAATACTGGAAAACAGCTTTTAAAATAATTGGTACATTGTGTTGATGTTTAGAAGAGAAAGGAAGAAAAAAAACTCTTACAGAAAAAATGTTAAATGTTGAAAAACATTTTCTTTTTTTTTTTTTTTTTTTTTTTTGCCGGAAATGCTAATGTGATAAACATTTGAAACCTAAAGGAGTGGAATCATTGTAAATATCTCTCCATGTCTCAACTTTCTGAATAAGGGATATTAAAAATTTAGGAAGCTATGACCCAAAATGATTCCTTTGGCTGCTCAAGAAAGAGAGAGGATACAGAATATCTTTACTAGAGATTTTCTTTACTACATTTTTGAAGACACATATAAAGAGGGAACATTATTAGAAGTGATCCTGCTCTTCTCTGTCCTCCCTGAAGTTTTATACTGTAAGCCTTATTTTAAATAAGCAGCC
This sequence comes from Anabacerthia variegaticeps, assembly GCA_035583185.1. NCBI lineage: Eukaryota > Metazoa > Chordata > Aves > Passeriformes > Furnariidae > Anabacerthia > Anabacerthia variegaticeps. The sequence continues at coordinate 15,348,811 of JAWWEW010000001.1, read as the reverse complement.
CAAGGAACCAAGAGCACTTATGGCCATCCTTTGCTTTGTATTGTCCATTAAATTAAATAAGTGAGCCTCTTTTCTGAATAAGATTTCACATTTATAGCAGCAGAAGGCATCCTCTTCATGGGAACACTGCAGAATTGGAAGTAAAGAAGACACAGTTTCTGTGCATTCTGGGATAAAGTATTGTAAAATATCATTGGTTTGTTCTTAGCTGTTTCATTATTAAATCAATCATCATCCCCACTAAACACTTACAGCAATTCTTTAGTCTAATAGTCATCATTTGCCCCCACATCCCAGTCTCAGTGAGGAACAGATCAGTCCGTACAGCTCCCACATGGGAAAACATTTTTGGGCTTTGATTCTTATTCTCATGTTCACGTGGAGCTAGAGTTGAACATCCTTGGGATTATTAATCTTAAACCAGAGAAGCAGCTATAGAAATATTAATTGAAAAGTTGTAAAAACAACCCAGAGTGCTCCTGAGATATGAGCACATCTCAAAAACATTGAAGAGAAACATGTGGGCTTTTCTTCAGTACAGTCACAGACTTAATTCAAAATTTCATTTTCTTTTCATCACTTCTGAACACAGGCAGTGTCTGTGGTGGTTTATTGCTGTCTTCCCTCTAGTTGTGGCCAACACTGATTATCTGAATACTGATGCAGATTTTGAGTAGCACGTGTCCAAGCCTAGGTTGTGAGGAACCTCCTGTTTCCTCAGCATACAGCTCTCTACCATTTGCACAACTGGATCCTCATCTTCCTCAGGAAAAATCTCACTGCTCTATTTCCAGGAGCTCCTGCAACAGCTGCCTTGCTCCTGTTGCAGATGCTGGGCTCTCTTGGGGCACAGCCCTGCCAGCACAAGGGCTCAGTGCTGAGGTTTGGGTCCTCTTCACCTCCACAGCCTGTCCATCAGTGTAGTGGCCAGAGGGGCTCCAAATCTCACACCAGCCCCAGTGAGCCCCAGTCACCCCTGGGTGTGACCATGTGAGTCAGTGTGGACCAGGAAGCCCATGGACCACCAGGATACACAGGGGAGCTGGGGCTCCTGGCTCCTGGCTCCGTGGCTCCTGGTCCCAAGGCCAGGGAAGAGTCATGGACAGGTTTGATTCACTCATACACCTCCAGCCTACGCATATTGGCTTTGATTGTGAAAATGGCCAGAGATTTTGGGTCTGTGGCAAGTCCTTTCTCTGCTCTCTATATATACATATGTATATATGTGTGTGTGTGTGTGCCCTGAGAAAATAGAGACTTTTTTTGTTTCATTTCTTTGTTTGAAATTTTCCACTAAATTTGAGGTTTATGGACCCAGGGATGCATGATAATTAAAATATAATTTAACACTTGGTAGCAGAATAGTTGTTTCCTGCCGTTTGTTCAGACCACTGCCAATTTGCCTTGCTTTTGGTTTGGTTTTTTTCAGGCCACTGTAATGGCCTTCATTGAGGCAGAAAGTCACCCTGATGTCATGAAAAGAAAGCAAGAAAACAAATAAAAGCTACATCTGTCATGTTGCTTAAACTATGTTGATGAGGAGGGAAACCAGGCCATATAAGTGATTATGTGTATCAGATGTCTGACAGCCTATGCTGTCAGTGTTCTCTGACTTAAATACTCTGCTAGAAAGAGAACAATAGTGCCTCTAAAAAAAGATTATCTGAAGAGGAAGTATGCCCTCATTTTCAAGGGTTTGGGATTTTTTTTACTTTGGCTTTTTTATTCTGCTTTTTTTTAATTCTTTTTTTTTTCTTGCTATTATCTTTAAGGTATATAAATATGAAATTTACTGACCTTCATAGCAATAGAAGGTATTGGCATATCTCTTTTAAAATGTGCTTTTTTGAGGTTGGGACTCAGCCCATTACAGGCTAGCTGTTAGATAGCTGATAAGTCAGATGAATCACCTGCTGAAGGCATCTTGTTCTCTTCATTGCCTGCAGATGGATCCTAGATAAAATGTGTACTCTGAACACCTGGGGTGGGTTTCAGTTGCTTAAATATTAGTCCTCAGAATAGTTTAAGTTTCAGCTCCTTGGAAGGGTGCTGTGGGGCTGGTGGAAATGACCTGGGAGTGGTGAAGCCACACATCTTTTGAGGTAGCAGGTAAGTTAGGCAGAGGGTACCCAAATGATAGTGAATGTGTGCAGGTTTGTTATGGAGTTATACCTAGAATGGCACAGTTAGAAGAGTGGAGTGTTCCTGTGGCCTCTTCTTGTGTGTTACTGGGGAATGTGCCTTGATAAAAGATCTGCAGCTCTTGAAATTTGAAGTGAAAGAGAAGAAAAGTAATGTAAATCTCTTGGCTGTTTCAGTGCAGAGAAAAGGCTTTCATTAAGTATGTGATAAAAACTAAGCTTTAAGCCACAAGGAGTTATGGGAGCTACAGGAATTGTTCTTAGCATTCCCTGTAGCTCTGGGTAACATCCATTGCAATCTGCTTTGTGACAGTGGTTAAGTGAGTCGTAGGTGTGTGGGTGTTCATGTATATATCTATAAATTGTGGTGGGTCTCTGACACTGCTGTAAGTACAAGAACTTCAGACTGGGGAACCTATTGAGTTTCTAGTTCCTGTTTCAAGACAGCAAGAAATGTGTTTTGAAATGTGACTTTTTTTTCTGGAGCAGTGACATTATGAGTGGCCAACGCTTCTGTTTCTGGAGTTCCTCAGCCACATATGCTTTGTCTGTGGCACCTATTAAGACTCTTACACATTGGCATAGCAAGGCATCCATTGAGCTGTAGACCCATAACTGCTTGCTGCGTTTTGTTTTCTGATACAGAATGGAAACCTTTTGCTTTGGTGCCACAGAAACAAGACCAGTTTTGTGTATTAACATGTATTTACACATATGCATGTGCCTTTGGGTAAGAGTGCGTATAAGTCCTGGAGGAGGGAGGGGAAGGCACAGAAGTAAATCATTCCCCATCACAGCAACACAATAATTCAAAAGGACCGGAAAATCCCTCTGGCTGGGAGGTAATTTGCTTGCCAGCACACTCTATAGCCTGTAAGACCCAGAAGGTAGTATGAGTTCTATTCCTTTCCCCGCATGCATGGAGAAGGAAAAGTTCAATTATGAGAAAAATTCAAGTTTTTCAGTTGTCTGTTTCATTTTACTACTTTTTCATGCTTCTGCACTTCGGATGTAAACAGTGCTGGTGACTTAAAATGAGAGAAAACAAAATCAGAGGGAGGGGAGGGATAACTGTGGAACAAAGCTGATGGTATCTCACAAAACATGTGGCAGGAAGATTTCTTAATTCTTCAAGTATTTAGCATTGCCCTTGAATATTCTCAACACACTCACACCTCACTTTTTGCAAGTATCTACCAGGTGGCAGATCTCTGCCCAGCTCTACAGAGCCTCAGGGCTGTGCCCTGGTGCAGAAGCTTTCCAGGCTGTGGCAGGGAACTGTGTGCTTCTGTAGGGGTGAGCGAGTCCTCAGCCACTGCAGTTTCTGCCTTCTAGGTTTCTGATGAGCCGGGGAGTTTAGCTCCCTGTCTCGTAATCACATTTAGTTGGACATAGCCTCTTAATTATGCCACGAATTTTTGCAGAAACTGCTCCTCTCTTTAGAGTGTGGAGATGAAAATTAAAACTGTCAGTTTCCTGTGTTATTGCCAGTTCAACAAAGTAACATGGAGCACAGAACTATCCACGGAGATGGCACAAAGGCAGTCATTGCAGCAGCTGGAAAGGCTGCTATTGACTTCGTTGCTGAAGGAAATGTTTGCTTAGACTGTGTCTGCAGGTTAACAATGAATCTATTAAAATAAACCCTGCTTCATTTCCTGGCACTTCACATTTCCTGAATGCCTGATCTCTGCATAGAAAACAGCATTGTTGTTGTTTGGGGTTTCAAGGATGAAACGTAACCAGTCTCCAAAGATATATATGCTTAAATATTATGTTTATTAACATTAGCAGGGAGGGAACTCTTGCCTCTTCTATTTATTATTCTTGTGATCATCCAGGAGCTGGTGTAAAGATTTTGGATCTGATGTGTTTCAGGAAGCCAATTGTTGCAGGACAAGCATCTTTCTGGTATGTACCAGATCAAAAGAAACAGCCATTTCTTGGGTTTAATCTGTCAATCTTATCATTATGGAGGCAGGAGTATATTAATTCAGGTAGAAAAGGAGTGGATAATGATTCTGTTCACCTGCTCTGTGGAGGAAAAAGTGCAGTTCCACAGTGAGAGTTACCCATGAATGTGAAAGAAAAGGGCAGTGCAGGAACCACAAGTGTAATTGGGGATATCACCTGGAGGCAAACAGGACATACCCTTGTGTCAACTGGCATTCAGCAGGATTGACTTCATTTATGTTTACTGATTAGTGTTTTGAATTTTATTTCATGCAAGAATGAGATCAAATTAGAAGATCAGTTAGGAGAAATACCAAATATTTCATTACAGATGCCAGATGTTCTCAGTATAAATTATAAATAGCTAAACCTCTTGCTGCTGTAACACCTCAGAAGTACCAGACAGTGGTTGCTGCAGAGTGCCCGAAGACTCTATTTTTTCCTCTCATTCTTGACAAGCAGCTCTTTGTCCAGAGAGAAGCTCTAAATGACAAGCGGAATATATAAATTTGGGAAGCAGTTTATATTAACAGAAGGCAAATCTTCCAGAGTTATGAAATGCCCCTATATTTACCATTTCACTGTTTCAGCCCTTGATGATGGGTACTGAATTAGCAGCAAAAGACTGAATTAGTCCAATTGTATTTCTTTCTAATCAGAAATCATCTTCAAGTGGTTTTGTGGTTTAATCCCTGCTGCCAACTAAGTACCACATGGCTTCTTGCTCACTTCCTCCCCTGCCAGGTGGGATGGGGAGGAGGATTGGAAAGAGAGGGTAAACCTTGTGGATTGAGATATGAACAGTTTAATAAATGAAACATAATACAATAATAATATGCAATTCATAATCATAATTGTAATGAAAAGGAGAGAGAGTAACAACCCAAGAGAAACAAGTGATGCATCACACAGTTTCTCACCACCCACTGATGGGTGCCCATCCTGTCCCCCAGCAGTGATCAGTCCCTCCCAGCCAACTGCCCCAGTTTATATACTGGGCACAATGGTCTGTGGTGTGGAATACCACCTGGCCAGTCCAGATCAGCTATCCCAGCCATGCTTCCTCCCAGCCCCTTGAGGACCTCCTCACTGGCAGAGCATGGGAATCTGAAAAGTCCTTGACTTGGGGTAAGCATTAAATGCAAATCACAAAACTGTACCAGCTACTAAGAGGAAAATCAACTCTATTCCAGCCAAAACCAGGATGAGTGGGATCTGAGGTACAGACTATTGACCAGCTTTAATGACACTGAGGCCCAGCCCAGAGCCTTACTGGCTGTGGGATGTCCCTTGTACATGGCATGGCTTAACCCCAGCTGGCATCTAAGAGTGATGGGGAGCTGCTTGCTCCCCAGAGGGAGAGAGAAGAGAATAGGAAGAATAAAAGTGAGAAAACTCATGGCTTGAAGTAAAGACAGTTTAATAGGGAATGCAAACCAAGGGATTAATTCATTGCTTCCCTTGGGCAGGCAGGTGTTCAGCCATCCCTGTGAGAGCAGGGGCCTCATCACATGTAATACAGACACCATCACCTTGAATGTCCTCCCCTTCCTTCTTTCCCCAGCTCTATATGCTGAGCATGATTCTATGTGGTGTGGGATATCCCTTTGGTCTTTAGGGTCAGCTTTCATGGCTATGCCCTTTCCCAACTCTGTCCACCCTCAGCCTACTTACTATTGGCGTGAGGGACAGAAAAGGCCTTGATTCTGTGCAAGTCCTGCTCAGCAATAATGAAAACATCCCTGTGTTATCAACATTTTCAGCACAAATCCAAAACACAGCCTCATACTAGCTGCCGTGAGGAAAATTACCTGTACCCCAGATAAAATCAGCCCAGTGTGTAAGGTTAAAATGCATAAGTATGGAAATTTCACTTCTAACAATTATGCAACAAAATATTATGTGACTTCATGGAGGAGACAAATTACTGTAATGCAAATAACCATTAGAGTGCTCTAATAAATGAGAATAAGCACTTTAAATAGTGCCTCTACATGGTGCTGATAATCATGGTTAGTTTTACAACGATGTGTATTGTGAGTCTCAATTCTATCTAGAATAGACACTAAGGATGTTTCTATATAGCTGGAGGAAAAAGTCTGTTGTTTTCTAAAAATAGATTTCCAACTTTACATATTTGTGCTGAGTAAGTGTATAGCATCATAGGTTTGTGGTTTGGGTTTGTGAGTGGCTCGTTCTTAGACACTGGTGAAAGAATTGTTGCATGGCTTTAGTTCTTGTGGTGCAAGCAAAGGCTGGTTTCAAGAGGACTTTCTAAATGCAAGGTTGGTAAGATGTGTTTCCTGATGTGCTGTTTGGAAGTGGAAGAGAAGTAGCCAGTAATGCTGTTGAGGAATTGAGGGAAATAACTAGAAAATGGACTGAGCCTTTCTCTTTATGCAAAGAAACAGACCTTAATGAGATTTAAGCATTTACTCAAAATATGTTCTGGGATGTTGACCTGGCACTGTGAAAGGTTTCCCTAATGTTTTTCTTTCTAACCATCAAGAAATTGAATCTGAGCTTCAAGTTTACCTGCTCAGTGCAAATGCATTTTTGGAAAAAAGAGTAAATATTGGATTAAGCTGAAATCATTGTTACATATTGAAGAAAACTTGGAATTGCCAGTACCTGGAGGAAAGACCAACCCAGTAGTGGAACAGCTATTAAAGAAAATGATGTATTATACTCAAGATAAGAAATTACCCAAAATAATCTCAGAGGCTGAATCTTCTAGAAGCAGATTAAAAGCAGGAGTTTAATTTAGATGAAGTCAGTCCATCTTGCAGGACAGATGTATTTCTAGACATAAAAGTTTGCCTTTGAATAATCCCAAGATCAGGGTTTGGCAACATTGTGATTCTATTCCTTAACCTTGGTATGACTCTTTGACTCAGGAATGAATACTACTGTTTTATTTGCTGCCAAGCCTTTAAGTTGGTGGAAAGGAGATGGTGAGGTTTGCTATGGTAATGTCTGTATCCTGCGCTGAAGTGTTCAGCAAACAGGAGAGAAGTTGAGTGTGGCATGAGATGTTTATTTTGATAAACTATTAAGCTGTTACCCAAGCTTTGAGTGATTCTAGATGCTGTCTTCAGAAATGATGGAATATAGTTAGTTGGTGACTGATTTGCCTTATCCTTCACTATATGTAGCCTAGTGCTACATTAAATGCACTTATATTTCATGTTAATCCACTTGGCATACCCTTATTGCCTGCAAAAATCTGCCTCTCCAGCATTGTGACCTTTTCTTATTTTATTTGGTTCAACCTTTTTTGTAGGAGGTGACATGCAGAGGAGGTTCTATGACTTTGATGTGTTAATGTATTTTTAACTAGAGGCATGTTAGAGCTGTGTCAATACGTGGTACAGAGATACTGTGCTCTGCAGTTTTGCTTAAGCAAAATGGGGTGCTGTGGGCATGGAGCACAGAGGGGTTGTTCTTTTTGCCCTCATGAACACACTGGACTCTTCAACCCTAGAACTCAACAGGTGCTCCAGGTCCCTCCAATTGCATGGAGGGCCAGTCAGTAGCACCTGTAGATTGATGGGTTCAGAATATGCATGTAAGTGTATTTAACACCATTTTGAAACCTTCTTCTCTTGAGATGCAGAATTATCTCTTCTCTGTTAGGTTGGTGTTATGTGGTGTCCTACACAGTTTGTGTAGGTGATATTAAAAGGCACAAAATACAGATAATGCACTTGGTGTTGTGTAAAAATCAAATACCACATAGCCAAATGTGGCCTGGAAAGAGAGTGAAGAATAATTTCAAGTGAGAACAACTTGTTCATAATCATCAGTTTGACTTTATAAGGTGACCTGGTCAATCTTTGCTTCCTACCTTAGGCATTTTTCAGCCTCTCTACAGGCTCAGTGGAATCGTTGCATCTGTATGTACTCTAACATTTGCAGTTTACTTTGTACCATGTAAACAAGAAATACAGCTTAAAATAAAAGCCTGCTTATATCACAGAGTGTATTCCTTTGGCAAGAATCAAAATGGATTTTGTGGTAAATTCCATAAACATGAATTCTTATGATAAAATAGAGTATAGCATCACCCCAGACATGGCAGCAACAGTGTCTTTTTGGAGAATGAAAAGGATATGAGAGGTAAAATTCAGTTTTAACTGCTTATATCTTCTTTGATTTTGGTTGTGTTTTATAGGCAAGGGAAGAGACAGAGCTTCTGGTTTTTATACATTCTTAAAAGATAAAGTGTAGCAAATGTAAAATGGCTGTGGTGAAACAACAGTAAGGACAATAATTTTTAAGTGTTGAAATGCATTAAGTATTTGGGGAATACAGACTGAATCTTAGGGATAAATTATTTTTATATTCTTCCAGGAAATCTTAAGACAGACCAGCTCTCAGTGACTTTTGCCCCACATCCAAATTAATTCCTCTCTGTGTGTCCAAGTCCTGCCAAGTGGAAATGCAGGGTTGCTGGTAACAGACTGTAAAGCTCCTCATTGCCTCCCTTTCATGGGCCACTGGAAATGCTGTGCTACATGTTTGCTGCTGTCCCTTTGGCTAATCCTGTGAGAAGCAGCTCTAGTAAAATAGACATAAACAACTACAAATTGACTTTCAAGTGGCTGTCAGACACCTAGAAACCCACAGTTTCTGCTTAATGCCAGCACAGAGCCAGCCCTGTGAAATCCTAAAGGCAGTCAGAGTTACAAATGTGGACTGTATCCCACTGAGATACAAAACCACCACATTCAGAGCCAGGCTTGCCATCAAGCTCACAGCAGAGCTTAGTGTTTGAGTTACAATTCAGAGGATTTAATCATTCTAAAGCAGCATTTGTAGGATCACAGAGACAGGAACCTCTTACTTTCATTATAAGATGTTATAAATAGCTCCCCAGAAAAAAACAAGCCTTTGCTACACCCCTGAAATCTAATAAATGTATTATTTTAGTCTTTGACACAGCATGGCTTCAGCCACTGATTAGATCTGTCTCTGCATATGCATGCATACAGTGCTGCCATAGCAATGGATATGCCTTCTCAGCTCAAACTGCATCAACTTTTCTTAACATTAAATTCTTTAAGCATAAGGTGAAATAAGCCTTTATTTGGTTTATATTGTTAAACCAAACAAATAGAAAATGTGTGCCAATATCTTGCCTTGTTCCCTTTTTTAAAAAAGTCTCTAGAAACGTTTATCTTCCCACTGACCATGTTTGCAGCTTTCCTCCCAAGGCCAGCAGGAAGGAGAGATGCCTAAGGAAGGCCTTGCAGGAGCCAAAACCTGCATGTTTTCAGTGTTAGCTTTACCAAAGGCTTTCTCTCATGGAATCTCATTGCAAATAAAATGATCCTGGGGGAAAGGGGAAACACTTGGGCTGGAAAATAACAAAATCAAAATCCAGCTTTTCCTGCAGTGCTCATAAAACTGCAGAGAGGAGGAAGCCTGTTAAAATAACACCTAAAAGAATACTTAATTGCTATGTTAACCCTCCTTCTACTGAATTTATTTTCCAATACCAAAATGTTAAAAAAAAAGTCTCAGAATTCCAAACAGTCTTGCACAAGCTCGTATGATTTTATATACCATTTTACAACAAATGTGTTGCACAGAAAACTTTTATAGATTCAAGAAAATGTTTTGCTTTTAGCATTTCTGATTTGTTGATGCTTCCTTCTTAAGGAGCAAGGACTTTTCAACCTATTAGTTGCTAAAAAAATAAAAAAATCCACTTTAGTTCAGAATGGGGGTGAATATATAGTCTTTTCACTGGTCTAGGTTTAGCTTTAACTTGACCCAAGGCAACTTGTTCTCATTGCCTCAGATATCAGCTATTTCCAGAAATGAACAAGAATGTTTTCTTTGGGAAAGCTTTGTATTTAATGATCTGAAAAATATTCCAGCCTCCTAAAAGAGTGTGTTAAAGGAGGTGATGGAGTCATAATGGTGTTTTTCTTTCTTGGCTTAACCATTAACTCTCTACAAGTTGCAATTAAAAAAAAAAATTAAAAAAAAAAAAAAATAAACAACCTGACCTGTGTGGAAGTGGGGTTGACACAAGCTGAGTGCAGCTGCTGGGTGGGTACTTTTGAAGGAGGAAAAAGTTGTGCTGCCCATCTTATGTCACATGGACTAACTCACCAGGCATGCATACCTTCAGTCCTGTGACCAGCACATACGTGAAAAAGCTGTCCAGTTTCTCAGTGTGGTTGTGAGGTGGGAACTATTGACAGATTGTAGTGAGGAAACCTGAAGAACTGAGGGGATACATGACTTAACATTTCCATAAATCTATACTAGTCACCCTCCAAAAGAGGCTCTCCAGCCTCATAATCCTGCACCTTAATAGAAACCCAACTGAACTTTTGTAAGTGCTACTTCAGAGACTTTGTGGCACTTCTGTACAAAGTTTTTTCTTTCTGGCCGGTTCTCCAGGATGTTCCTATTTGTGTGATGCTTTCATAGGACAACCCTGTATTAATCTATTAGTATGAAGTTAAGCTGTCTGTGTTGCTCTCCTAATCTATACTAATGGAAGTACAAAATGGGGTGAAATCTTGGCTGTCCAAAAAAATGCTCCATTCCAAAACTTTCACTAACTTTGCTGAAGTCAGGTGTTTTACACATAGTACTCAAGTTCCTTGCACAATATACTGATAATCTTTGTGTAAGAGGGCGTAAAGCTTCCAAAATCCATAGGTGTTCTAAGTACCAATGATGATTAGATGATCTTGATTTATTATATGAAATTCATGATAGTCTGTGATATATTAATGCTCAGCCTGCAGTTTTTCTATCACCCTGACAGACAAGGAAATATTGCTAACATATCTCTCTAATTCTGTAATTTCTCCATTGCCTAAAAACCAGTTGTCATTAAAGATCTTAACTACAAATCATGCCATAATTTTGCTTGATGGTGTACCAGACCTCACTCAAATTTTAAGAGACAGAGCTGTCTCTTTAAGAGTGAGATCTTTGGAGCTGTTGCATGATCTATCTGAATGAAATACAAAGTTAAATGGGTTATTGAGAAATGCTTTCTGCTCGTAAGCAAAGTGGCATCAACGTGTGACATGATAGAAGAAAGACGTGAGGAGAGATTCATGAAAGCTTCAGTGAAGGAATCTCAATTTGAGCTTTCATGTGGGGGCTGTGAAGGAGAGCTCAAGCCACACCATAGAGCTGATATGGAACAGAAGTGTATTATAGGGGTGGGTGATCTCTACTTTGCTCATATAGTGTGTTCTATTAATATCATTTGTCCTGAAAGATAAGGATGTGAAAAGTGTCACTGAAGCGCAGACGGGGACAGTTAAAGAAGCTCAGGCCTTTAGGCATCACTCTTGTCCCCGCAGAGCCTGGGCTCCCTCTGATACTCCCTTCAATCTTCAGACCACTGGGTAACTTTTTTGATCAGTCTCCACCTGGAGTACCAAGATCCTTCACAGCTCTCACCTGCTGCTCAGATGGGCCTGATGCATGGCCCAGCAATGTTTCTATAAGAGATTTTATAGCATTTTGTGCACCATTTATTTCCCCACTAAATGTGCTCAGAACCTCACTGTAACTCCCACAGATGCTGCCACACAGCCAAATATGATATAGGGCTGGGAGAATGTTGATGGCTTATCAAAAACAAGGGACTCTGTGAACGGATGTGGAGAGAACTCCTGGTTGCTGAGATGTGTCTTGCTGAGGGGAACTTTGTCACAAGCTTCATCAGTTCTTCCTGAGAAGTGCTCAGGTTGCACTTGCCCTGGGATATCACTCTGGGATGTCGCTGACTGCTGATGTCTGGTCTGTGATGCCTGCAGCTACCACGGTTCATTCATCGCTCGAAGCTGGGGATGAAGAGTCACTGGAGACCACAAATACACACAACCTGCATGATCAGCCTCTCTGTGTCGGCTTTGGGAGCTTGTTTTTAATCTACTGGGATAGCACTTGATCTTCGACAGATGTATACTGGAAATAGAAGTATGATTAAGGAGACAGAATGCAGCCAGAGCTGATAAAGGGGTTTATTTACTTTTCATCAGGTCTTATTTCATGAAGATTCTAATCTTCTCTTAAAATAGATATATAAAAATGGAGAAAAACATCCTGCCTTGTTGTGAATGAGCGACCTTAAAAACACATTCACAACAAGCACTATAATGATTGACGTTACATTAGCATGGCTATAAGCACAAAGAGGGCTACCATATTGTGGCATCACAGAGATGTGGTGGGATGACTTCTATGGCTAAGTGTTTGAATAGAAAGATACAAGCTCTTTAGGAAGGACAGACAAGAGAGACCTTAGAGCAACCTTCCAGAACCTAAATGGGGTCCAAAAGAAAAGCACAGATGGACTTTTTACAAGCCCATATAGTGACAAGAGAAGAGGGAATGACTTTGAACTGAAAGAGGGTAGGTGTAGATTAGATATTGTGAAGAAATTCTTTACTGTCAGCATGGTGAGACACTGGTACAGGTTGCCCAGAGAAGCTGTGTCTGTTCCATCCATAGGGGTGTTCAGGTTGGATGGGGTTTTGAGCAGACTGACACAATGGAAGGTGTCCCTGCCCATGGCAGGTTGTTGGAATTGGGTGATCTTTAAAGTCCCTTCCAACACAAACCATCCTTTGATTCTCTTGCTACCTCTCAGCTGCTGGTGCACTGCTTACCTCTCTCCTGATGAAATTTAAAGCAAACCTTTTAGGCAAAGCTGGTCATCATGTTTCCTTAAGTGCCCTTTGCTAATCAAAAAGTAATTGCCAAGTTAGAAGGGTTTCACTGATCATCTTTCAATGATTTTGCAGTCAGTTGGGGTTCAGTGGACTCCATCTTGTGGGGTTGAAGAAAGCTCAGCAAAAATGGAAATAGCAGGTTTTCTGCAAAGCTTACTTGGTTTTTTTGTTTGGTTGGTTTTTCTGGGTTTTTTGTCCCCCCTAAAAATAACTTACTCTAATGCCACAGCAAAGATCCTAGCTGTTATGCAGAAGGAAGGGAGTTTACATTGAATCTTTGATGTTCAGTATTCAAATCACCGTGATTTAATGGCATTTGATGGAATTATGTACCAAGGGTATTTCCCAGTTAGAGCAAGAACATTTCAAGTGATGAATTTCCCTTTATTCCTATCCCTTTATTCCCTAACACTTGTCATAGAAATTACTCTCAGTATATCTGACTTCACAAAGGATCTAGGACTGTTCCACAATTATTTTAACCAATTACTTAAACCATGTAAGAAGCTTTTAATCAGAGTTTACTGAAATAAACCAAAGAATGGCTAGGTTATTGTGTCTGTACATATTCTTGGCTTAATATATGTAGCTTTGAAAGATTTTTTTTGTAATTTGCCAATTTTTATTGAAACCACTGCTGCAATCATTTTCAAATTTTAACAATGATAGCAATAGGAAAAAATAATGGAAGACTAAAATGGTGTGTTTTCTTACTACATAATTACCTACCAATTCCTAGCAATTTTTTTAGAAAATTAAGAACAAAAAATAATCAAGGCAACTTGCCTTAGAAATACTGAGCTGCTCATGTTCTTGCTGAGATGAATGTTTGTGGGGCAGCAGAACAATGACACTGGCCTAAGAGAATATTTGACATCAGAGCCCACCTATGGGGACTGTACAGCTGGCTTCACAACGTGAAAATCACCCTTACTTCATAAGTGAGGCTCATTATAGTGTGCTTTTCCTTGTTTTTAATGAAACATAAGCATTACTCACTTTTTTAAGAAACTGCTTGCTTGAACGAATTCAAGGGAACTGTTTTTCATTTTTTAATTTTTACTCAGTGCTTTGAGGCCTCAGGCTGGAGGGAATTTTTATTTGGTGCTTTGAACTTGAGCTGTGGAGGTTAGCTGTCACTGATCTCAAAACTTTCTCCTTGTTTCCTGACTGAGCAGACAATGCCATTTTGTTCCTGTTGCCAGCTGCTGGAGCAGTAATTCCTGTAATCAAGATGAGGGTGCTGCCACTGTTTCCCTTGGGGAGAGTATCAGATGATTAGAAGTTCTTTAAAAATTGAAAATCACTTTCTTTGAACTCCCCAGGTTTTGTTTCTATGCAGGTTAGGCTGCTTTTAGACTCCTTGGTTCAGATGCAAGTTTAAAATGTAAGCAGGGGACCCATCACATTCCGATAAAGGTCTGTGTATGTGTGCATGGGTGCCTGAAGAAATCCCTGGCTGTTTCATGGAGCTGCTGTGCTGAGTGGTCCCCTACAGCCACAGCACTCCCCTTCTGAGAAACTCCTGCTGCTCCAGTCTGGCTTTGAGGGGTTTTTTATTGTTTTTGGTTTTTTTTTTTCCCATCACAGCGGAATGGACCCCTTTGCACTGTTTAAAGACGGTAAGTCAGTGGATAGAAACAGCAAAAAGTCAACCATGTCCATATTCTCAGATTTACCTAATTTCTCAGGAGTTCTAGTCCACCAGGAAATGTTGGCAAACCTCTTCTCACGTAACCTGAGCAAAAATACTCTTCAGCAAAGCTAAGTGCCCATCATCTGTTCAGTCATCTGCTCATACATGACACAGAGAGCACGGAGTATCAGTCACGGGTGTTTACTCACCGTGAGTGTGTAATTCTGGAAACTCCCAAGGTGGACATGGTCCTCTGTCTCAGGAACAGGGGGATACTGAGGACTGAAGTCACAGTAGTGTAACAAGGACTATGAAAGAGCAACTTTCAGTGCCAGGTCTGTGCTCTGAAACTTAGTAACTTGTTTCTGTCTCCTTAAATAGCTTTTGTGTTTCAAAAACTTTGGTATAAATGGTGGAAAATTGACACTATGCTCTCCTAACAGGGTAAAACATGCTGTATCTGTCAGCAAGATTTGAATAGTTCTGTTTTACCATGGAAAAGTTGATCTTGATGATCTGTGCTAGTATTTCTGCAAGTTTATATGTTTGGGAAACCAGTTTGTGAAGCATGATATAGTTTTGCACTACCAAGATTTTCTGCAAGCATATTTCTTATTGACATGGTTTTTAAGCTTTTATTGTGAAGTTGTTACAGGTTTTCTGTAGTGGGTTGCTTTGATAGCCCTATGTTTTTTCAAAGCATGCACTCAATAGAATTGAAGAACAAATAAAAGTAAGTACCATGCATCAGATATTCTCATAAAACCACCCCAAACTTGTTCTGCCTGCTAACCAAACAAAAGCGTGTTCCAATTGCTTCCTCTTAGTGCACTAGATTTTCTTGTGGGCTTTGCCTGTCTTATTTCACCCTCACACAGACATAGATTAACAAAGTTTATTCCAAGCCATATTGGTCTGCAAAGCAGAGCAGTGGCCTGTCCACATTTGAATCCCTTGAAAAAGTGCTGTATGTGATAGAATGGTGTCAGTGTTACACAATGGTGATGAATTAAAGAGGAAGGAAACAGCCATGGGAACAGGGCCTTACAATCCTGTTATACATCGTCACAGCTTCCAGTTTCATTAATGCTGTTAAACGCTGCTGACCTCCTCTCTAGTCACCAGCTGAGGAAGCTGGGCATGCTGAGGTCGAATTGTAGAGTGGCATTGATGCAGCCTCTCTGACTTAACTGGCTGTGACTGAGAGCAGCATGTGGCCAGCTAGGTGACTCAGAGGATGTGCCAGGCCCATGCTTTCCATATACAACTGTAGACCTCTCTCTTCAGAAGCTGCTTGTGGATTATAAACAGAAGAGAGGGAGAAACCTTTCTGTAGGCACAGTTAAGGGATGTGAAATCCAGAGGGGAATGGGATGCAGGCATACAGAAGTTTTCTCTTCTGATGTTTAGACCAACTTTGAAGGTTCTGAATTGCAAATGGGGCAACTTATTGGGTCAGTACATGATGTATTTATGCACACTTCATGGAGGCTGTGCAGACCTAAAGCAGTCTCTGTGAAGGTTTTGTCTGAACACATGTTGCCATTCTCAGTAGAGAAAGAAAGCTCAGTGGCTTCATGAGTGACTTGTCCTTTCCTGTAGGCAGAAATCATGGAAACCTATGAGAGAAGGATTCTGTGGGAAATGGGAGACACCCATGTCAACCCACCATTGCAACAGAAGATAGTCCTTACTTGCAAGGCAGGGTTGCCTTCTATTATTGGTAGATTTGGAACTGACCTCTGGATAGAAGATACCTAAATCTGTGAGTATGGACATAGGTGCCAGGTTTAATCAGTGACAGATGATTTAAAAACAAAAAAAAAAGGCAGTATAGCCCAGCAGTCTGTCAGATGTCTGATCCTATAACTGGGATAGTGGCATGGCTTGTGAAATAATTTAGAGTTATGACCTCATATTTTAGTGCAGTGGAACTAGTGTTGGGTTAGAGTAAAAACCTAAGAATGCTGAAAAGCAGATATTTTTATTTAGAAGTGTACAAGTACAGAAGGAAATGTACAAAGGCTGTATGTGAAAATTTGCACCTGCTTGGGTTCTCAGTTTAAGCTTTCCAAGTTAAAGATGCCACAGTGACAGTGAAAGACATGCTGTGTTTTGTATCATCATTTATGGTTGTGGATTTCCTTCCATCTCTAAACTGCAATTATATGTTCCTATCATCCTGTAAATTAGTCTTTCTCTTTTAAACATCACATTTGCAACTCTATGTTCATATAATCCTGTAATTATGTAACTATTTTCATTTCAGCACTGATTCAGCAATGTACTTAAGCATACGAATACTCTCTTTGAACCCAGTGGGACTCCTCACATGCTTAAAATTAGGCATGGTTTAATTACTTTGCTAAATCAGCATCTATACTGGTGTACAGAAATGGAGATAAAGGAGGTGGATTGCATCTACTGTAAACACTGTTATTGAACTGGACATTTCTAAAATCTAATTTTATCTTGCTACTATTAATGTTTTCTGCTGAATCATATTACTGGAGACACCATACATGAACCATTCAGATTGAATCACATCTTTTAAAACCACTTTGCCTATAGAGAAAACATTTTTAAGAGGCTTGAGCCCTCCCTTGCCCTGTGTGCTCTCTTGAAGTTTGCTGCCCTTTCAGGTGTGCCATTGCAACTGGTTGGAGATCAGTGCCAGAGAAAGTCTTTCTTCTGTTAAAAGTGGAATGCTGTGAAACATGATCCCATATTGCATGGGCATATTTGACATAGTGATAAACTGATAGGAACTGATAATGGAGATGGAAAGGCTTGAGGCCACCTCAGACCACTACACTACTGAAGAAAATATATTGTGTATGTATACATGCTGAGAAAGCCCTACTGTGGTCTTTAATCCCAAAATTGCACATTGCATCGAGCCTATAAAGTTAACATTTTTAATCAGAGCATATCCTAGCATTTACCTTATGCTATATGAAATAGGAGACTTAAAGCATAGCCACTGAGCTGTAATTACAAGTCCTCTATATTCAGGTGAAACTGAACTTCAAGGAGTACCCTCAAAGAAAGTGGGAACATAAAGAATGAAATGAAATGTTGCAGACTGCCTTTTGTAACAGAATGTGTAGGTCTGTACCAAGTATTTCCAATTTTTACGGTAGGAAACAGAGGCAAACAGGCAAAGTTTTTTGGAGTTAAGTACAAATTAATGATTTCTGAAAGGCACAATGGTGTGATAATTTTAAAGAATTTTTCTCCACTGTCATAATGTCTCATCCAAGCATAGAGGAGTTTTCAGAGAGCAATGGCCTTGCCCTGAGTCAAAACAGGACTGATAGGTTTGATATCGTAGGTACTTAGACAGTGATTATTTTACAAAATTATCAAGACACAAAGAAAATTCTCTATAACAGGACAGGCAAGGACAGAATTCTGTCCCAAAATCAGCATTTAATCTTAGCACACAGAGGAAAAAATAAAGTGCCAAAGTACGGTTTAAGGAATATTTTAGAGACAGAATCCATACAATAGTGTTTAAAGTTCCTGTTTATGACTTAATAAGCACTAATGGAGATGGACTTCTCCGTAGCTGTGAATAATGAGAGGCTGCCCAGACAAACATTTACAGGACAAGGTGTCAGCCTGCAGGGAGCCTAGATCTCAATTAAAAAGCCAGCACAAAGTCCCATTTAAAAAAAAAAAAAAAAAGGAGCAGAGGAGGAGGAATATTTGTACTTCTTGGTTAGGAGAGCTATTTGGGGATATTCACAGAGAAAATGGGAATGGACCCCTTACGAGGAAAAGAGGATTTAGAAAGGATCAAACAAGGGGATTTGGTCTATTTGTTTCACAGATTAGGTTCTGAAAAAAAGACCAGTCTGTGAAGAAAAGGCCTGATTATTGCTTTCTAGTGGAAATTCTATTTCATATAGATTTTAATGGTAGTGGCCTGATGGTGGTAACACTGCTGCTAACAAAATGACTAATGCCCTGGAAGGCATTACTGGAATAATTTGCCATCTTGCACAGCTCAGTCTGTAAACTTAACTGGTTTTTTGCATCAAACCTTTTCCTTCTGCCTGAACATACCTTCTAAGCATTTAATGCTGATTTACAGGTTTTCTTGGATGGAGAATGGATATGCTTCATCTAGTGAAATGTGTATTTTTGCCTGAATTTCTCTAGCTTCAGCTATCAGACATCATATGAGTCAGTTAAATAGGTCTTTTTATATCTCATTCCACCAAAAAGGTCACTGAGTTACTATACATTATATAAAAAAAATCTGTTTTGCCATCTGATGTTCCTGCAGCAATCACCTCTGTCTCCAGAGCTGCACTACTGTGGTCCAGGGAATCCAATTCAATGGCCTTCGTATAAGAAAAGCATAACAATGTTTGTCACTTCAGAATTTAATTTAGTTACCTAAAAACTATTTTATGCAACCTACAATTGGGTTTGTAAAGCTCCTGTTCCTATTTGCCTATGCAGATTAGGCATAAATCATGTTTTATGTAAAAAACCTGAGTTTTGCAAATGAGAAGAAAGACAGACCCCACAGGGTTTTTTATTTATTTACTTGATGTTTGTTTTGATGTCAAGCAGTGGGCCTACAGTGTCTTCACAATCTGGATGATGCCTCAGTGAATTTCTAGGCTCTTGGCCCCAGTGGAGCAGTGGTATGTGGTGGCTTCTCACATGCTTCAATAGGAAGAGCTGGGTACCATGGAAGGGATTTGAAAATGACACAACTCCTCAGTCTGTATTTTGTCTGAATGTAATCTTAAAGAAAAGGAAGGTAAGGGTGTGATGCAAGTTCTGCCTCTTTAGGGATCTGGAGTTTACTTCTTAGGTCGGTGTCTTCCTCCAGCTAGAATCCCAAGTCCTGTTCCTGTGTTTAATAGTTGTTTTCTTTATTACCTTGCAAGAATGGATCAAGGCTTGTTTTCTCTTTTAAAACATCCCTCAAGAAAAGTTTTTTTCAGTAGTCTGTTGCAAGTTTTGACTGTTGAGTATGGAAGGTACTTGGTGATGTATGCTGGAATGTGGGTCCCTCCTCATTTTGTGTGAGATGACTCTATGGGACATATAGGTATTCATATTATTGGCTTTCTCAAATTGTTTTGTTATCTAAAGGAATAAGAGTTATGGCCCCTTGTTCCTATGCCTCCTTTCTCATGGAATCTTTTGAGTGGGAAGGGCCCTCAGGAGGTCTTCTGTGGTCCAACCCTGTGCCCAAAGCAGGACCAGCCCTGGGATCAGGCCAGGCTTCTCAGGGCTTTCTGCAGATACATTTTGAAAATCCTCATGAATGGAGGTTTCTTTTCCTTTCTTCTGCCATGGATGACAGCCATTACCCTGGGGATCAGACCATTCCCTTGATGTAGGTAGGTTGAACAGGCCCCAGGAGAAGGGGAGCTTCAATATTTTATAGAACAAAAGGTAGCAGCAGCATCCACCTCTCCTACCCAGCCTGCAGCCACTACACATCCAGATCTGCCAGTGGTTGTCCAGTGCCTTCTGTGAGTGTTTACTGGAGTATGGGTTTCAGGAGGTGCAAGTAAGGATTACATTATTGTTGATTTAATGACAGTAAATAAAATAACTTAGATTTGTTTGTAAATAAAAACACAGGGACATGTCTTCTTTGCAACACACTCTTCTTTTGTCAATCGTCGTCTCCAGTTTCAGCTCTTTGACATTCTCAAAACATCCTTCAAAAATTGTACTTCAGTTATGTTGTGGGCAAAAATCTTTATCAAAATTAAAGGACAATAGGTTCATTAGCATTAATGAATAATGAATGATAGGATGTTGCCCTTAGATAAACCAGCTATAAACATTAATACAAGTGGCCATTTAATGTAAACACAAGTATGATGTTCTAATTTATTTTCTGTTTCCTTCTGTTTGCTAATTCATCAATGTATTAAATTGCTTAGCTGGAAAAAAATCTTTGCAAATAACAATTTCATTTGTTGCACACTTACAAATGTTTAATATTAATAGTTTAGGAATTGAAGAAGGAAGGTCTGGAATGATGTGACCACCTGTGCAACATAATTTTCCCAGCTTGCCCTTATATTCCCATTGCTCAAGAATTGGATCACAGGGTTCATAATAATCTGACTTGTGTGTGCCCCATCTGTGCAGGACAGGGACGAAACAGCTGAGAGAAGCCTCCTACCTGCCATATGTCCTACCCTCTATGTGAGTAACCAGTGTACTGAAGGAAGAAGACAAATATCTCAGGCCCCCATGGGTTGAGACATAACAGATTTAAGGTCTGCATACATCAGAATCTGTTTATTCTGCTGAATTGCATGCATTGCAAGGTACAGAAATTTTATGCTTGGTGCAGTTGTTGGATTCTTACTAGTATTGCTTTGTTTTCTCACAGCTTATTAAGAAATTATTCACATTTGTGATGAGCATCACACAATAATGAGTCATACAATAGTTTTTTTATGCTACATCTTTCCGACATTTACAAAGCTTTAGGAAAGCTTTAAGTTTAAGTTGCTTTAGGAAAGGGAAGTGAGTCCAAGCAGCTGCATAGCTCCTGTCCCTTCTATTTTTTTTTTTTATTTAATTTTCTCATGACTTAAGTTTTCAGATGTTGGGCATAGAATAGTTATGATGCAACTCATGATCAGTAACTCATGATCATATTGCTGAAGTGATTCATTATGGATTATAACCTTTTACAATAGGAGGGTGGTTTCTAGCTGCGTAGCTTCAGTGCAGTCAGACTGCAAGCAACCACCTCTGTTTCTCTTTGCTCATGTTGTTCATTGGGGTGGAGAAGCTGCCTAATGAGAGATCATCAAGGATCCTGTGTGTTTGTAAAGCATAAGCAAGCAGGTTGTATCATGGCCAGCTCCCACAATTAATATTTTCCTATTCATTCAATAAAAATTAATAAGCTTTCTGTACTCCTGAACTCTTTGTTCTGTTTGTTCTTTCCTTAGGGTAGCTTGCTTTTTCCTTCTGTTAAAAAACAAGAAACCTAATTTTCCCCTCGTCATTTCTGTTCACTTAACCACTCCATTCATTATATGACTCAACTGATCTTAATAAAGCTATAGCATTAATGTATGTGATCCAGTGAGTTTTAAAGCAATAAACTGTTTACTTATTTTCTCCTATGTGCACTTGTTTCTTTAATTTTTTTATTTACATGTCATCTGATTGCAACATTCCTATTTTGTATTATAAATACACTGGCATTTGTCTTCACGAGCTTGAGGTTGGTGTTTACTACATCCTGATAAACACCTTGATTACTGTAGGGCTCTGATTATAGCCAATACGCAGTACATTATCTTCAATCTTCTGAGTAAGAATTTCCTTAGGTTTCACAATACTATTCAGAAATAAAAAGTAAATAGTACTTTTGTGTTTTGTCTTGTTAGCAGTCATTGTGTCTGCTCTGTGGCTAGTACAGTTTGGCTCAAATAATTTATATAGTAGTTAAATAGGAATTGGAATAAATAGAATTTTTGGGAAGAGAAATTCTTTACTATGAAGGTGGTGAGGCATTGGCACAGGTTTGCCCAGAGAAGCTTTGGCTGCCCCATCCCTGGAAGCATTTGAGGCTCATTGGAAGGAGCTCTGAGCAACCTGGTCAAGTGGAAGGTGTCCCTGTCTGTGACAGAGGATTGGAATGAGATGCTCTTTAAGGTCCCTCTAACCCAAACCATTCTATCATTTTGTGATAAAACTGCTTTGACCATTAGAGCCTAAAGCTGCCTTAACATCTTTTATGTAAACACACATAGTCTCCATGTAGAGATTCTCTGTGATAGCTGATGGGTGCTTGCAGCAGGAGCACATTGTGTGCTGAGATACACCAAGTGTTTGCTGTGACTGCTATAAGAATAACATTGTTATTTTTTAGAGGTAATTGGTAAAAATTTAATAGCCGCACTTTTGTTTTTATAACGTCTAAAAATCTACTTAAAAAGTGACAATGGAGCTTTCTGGAAGAAGCTTGCAAGCAAAACAGCCTTGAAACTTCTTGTGTTCTTATTTTGCTGTGAATGCTTGTTCAGCACCATGTGAGATGATAAAGGGAAGCATGGTCTTGGACTGTTGTCACGGAACAAGGAAATGCTGAAAAAAGGTCAAGAGATATGATTCTCCCTCTCTACTACACCCTGTGAAGTAGAACTTCTGTGAAGCAGAACTGCACCCCATTTAATGTAGTGCAGTTCTGAGGTCCCCAGCACAAGAAAGACATGGACCTGTATGGAGCAACTCCAGAGGAGTGCCATGAAGGGCATCAGGGGACTGGAGCACATCTCCTAGTAAGAAAGATTGACAGGGTTAGGGTTGTTCAGCCTGGAGAAGGGAAGGCTCCATGGAGGCCTTATAATATCTTCCAGTACCCTAAAGGGGGCATATAAAATTCATAGAGACTTTTTACCAGGTCCTATGGTGACAGGATAAGGGGTAAGGGTTTTAAACTGAAAGAGGGTTGCTTCATGGAAGGAATTCCATGGAAGGAAGGGATTTTTTTAACAATGACGGTGGTAAGAAACTGGAACTGTTGCCCAGACATGCTGTAGATGCTCCCTCATTGGAAGTGTTCAAGGACAGTTTGAATGGGGCTTCAAGAAACCTGATAGAATTTAAGGTGTCTCTCCCCCACAGCAAAGATTTGGAACCAGATGATCTTTAAGGTCTTTTCAAACCAAAACCATTCTATGATTATATGAATAGTGTAAATGAATGGATTTCACACTGCCTACAAAGGAAAGGAATGACTCAGTCATTTATATAATGCACTGGTACATGAAATTAGGAAAAATGTGCCTGTTGACTTTTGTTCTTATGTACTTTTTAATTCTCGACTAAGAAAAACCTCTGAAAAATTCCATGCTGGCTAGCACCTGCAAAATTTACTTTTCTGTTTAAGTTTGTTTTAACGAATTGAAACCTGCCTTTACAATGTTCTAGCTGCTGCTTGAGCCTTGTATATAATTTTCTATTTACTGTCAGTGCTCCATGGAAGTTCAAAGCTGCTGCCTCGTAGCATAGCCACAGGGGTTTGGGTTTTCAGACTAGGTATGCCATACATTTTCCATGAAAAATAAAGGAAGATTAGTGTGGCTTGTCTAGAAAACCTTAGTCAGAACATTTATTTCATAGGCTTACTTGTTAAAGCAGTCTAGGCATGTAATCACTTGGGATGTCTCATAGACAAGAGATAAGTGCAGTTACACACAGATCTGTTGCTAATATTGATGGGCAGATACTAATCGCTTTGTAATTCCTGGTAGAGTGATGTTTCCCTAGATATGCACCCAGAGTACAGGAAGCAGAGAATGATGAATTTAAAAAGATACCTTTGATAATGTCTTTGCTATTCTACTGAATTATGAAGGGCTACCTTGGCTTGGGTGCTCTGGGTATCTACCATGCATCCTTCAGGAAGCACTCCAGGTGCACCCAAATAAAGCACCCCCAGGTCACCACGCCTGTCCCAAAGCCCCCCACTTACCTCCAGGCAGCTGCTCTTGGGCTCTGCCCAAGTGCCAGCTCACACGCCACTTAAAGCCTTGTATCCCACCAGGGCAAGTGCCAGAAAGGACACCAGGAAAGCCCCTCCTGAGGCTGCCCTGTGGTGAACATGGTTCCCTCTTCACCATGGCACCACCCTGAGATCCAAGGTCCCAAATTTCATCCCAGCAAGACAACCACCTCTCCTACTGCCAACTGTGGGGTGGAGGGGAGAGCCAGGGAGAAGCCTCAAGCAGCCACATCTGTTCTCTGCTGGGCCTGGACGGCAAAGAGGAGCCAGATGGGGTGAGCAAGAGTGCCCTGGAAAGGGATGTTCAGAAATGGTGACAGTGGAGCTGCCCAACAGCCCAAACTCCTGTTTGAGTCAGAGTCCTGCAGTGAAAACATTGTGAACCTTCTTAAAAGTGTACAGTTCATGTGAAAGAGGAGGAGTTGTGCTGAGTGTGCCTGGACAGGGGATTGCTGTTTATTTCCCCCAGCAAGAGTCAGCCTGGATAAATCAGCCAATTTGCACTGGCTGCCACACAGCCACTGTACTTGTTTCTTGGTTGTTTTTTCGGTTGGTTGGTTGGGTTTGTTTTTGAGGGGTTTTGTGGATTTTTTTGTTAGTTGTTTTTTTGCTTTTGTTTTGTTTTTATTTTTGAGGGGTTTTTAAATTTTATTTTATTTTATTTTAGCCAGTATCGGGAACACAAACTGTGGCACAAGCTGCATCTGTTATGTCCTGATCCTTAGGTGATCTGTAGCCACAAAATCAGGGCATTTACTATTTTTACTTCTGTATCTGAGCATACCATGCTGATTCCAACAAGGAGGCCCTTTTTGGCACAATGCTCTCCAGATGATGCTGAATGTTTCCCAGTGAAGAATCAATTTGGTGAAATACCTGGTTTTTGTTATTCCGAAGGAGATGTGCCTTACAGCCAAATCAAAATAGTTTGCTCTGGGTGGGTAAGAGGAGGGAGATGTAAAAATGAAAACCTGAGGAACTAAATTCACAGACCTAAGGGGAGTAGCAGTGTTGCCTTTCCCTCCAGTGCCTCGAGTTTTCCTCTGAATGCTCTAACCCTGTGCTTCTGGGTCATACAGAGCCAGTGGTACCAACCTTGGCTGTCTAGGGATTCCAACAGAGTCAAGTGGCATATTTTGAATGAAATTAAATGTAGCGTGGAAGATTTTCATTCCTGTAAAGCAAATATTTAAAGATCTTAAATTTTGTCTGAATTATATGTGCATGCACCTTTTTGCTTCTCTCACTGTCCAACTGAAAATAAATGTAGGTTTTGCACCACTCTGTTATGGACTGAACAGAAGAGAAAGTTGTTGCCAGAAAATCATTAGATTCTTGAACAATTTTTGGTATATGTTTTACAATACCTGACTCATGGTCTGCTTCTTCATACTACTGTTTATGAAATGCCTCTGGTGTGCCTAAAAAGGATAGAAGAGAGGGGTATGGTTCTTTAAATATGACTTCATTAGGGCTTCTCTAAATACTGCACCTGTAGTAAATCTTGTTAAAAATGGTTGCCCTTCTGTATATAAGAGAAAGGAGGAAGATGAAAACAGGAAAAAGCCAAAAAAATTCTAGTGCAACCACAACATTGTTGAGATCTGGATGAGAGCACCAAGAAGGAATTTTTATGCTGTATTTTGTGAAACTTTATGGTATATCTTTCAGAGAATACCATCTCACTCTTGCTGCTTCAGTTCTGTTCAAAAGGAAACAGGATTTAGTCTGTTCTTTGCAAAATAGATAAAAATGTCAGTCAGGAGTTGCATCTGTAAGGACGGACACAGGTTGTATACACCAGGCACCACAGAGATGAGAAGAAGCTTGCCCCTATTTTAGAAACATGAAGATTTGGAGAAGCCTTCAGTGTTAGTCCTTCTGTGCTCCTATAAAGAAAAGTGTGTGTCTTTAATTTTCAAACCACAGTGATAGAAATGTAAACTATTAAATTGTGTTGAAACTGAATAACTTTAATAACTTTATAATGTTATTTACATTCAAACAAAAGCCTAAGCCAAATTTAGGAGTAAAAATTCTGCCATCCTCTTTAAACAGTATAAATGTTTGTTTTTACTTAAATAAATGGTTATGATCATTGCAGGTGCTATTTTTCCCTAGGTATTTTGCCTTACTACCTCTTGAACCTAAACCTGGAGTTCTAGAGGGTAGTGGGCCTCTAGGGGATACATTTATTTCTAAATACACACACAAAAACATGCTGGGACTGAACTGGCTGGAAATACTGTTTCTCCATGTGAAACGCTGAGGGAGAAAAGATTGCTTTTCATATGGATTTCTTTTCTCCTTTGAGACTATTCTGACAAATTGTTTTCTGTTTGGGTGGAAAAATCTATCTGCCCTTCATTCCAGTCAGTTTTAATTCCGCCATCACCTAGGAAAGTGGTGGGCAGGGAGGCCCTGGTGAGGAATGGGAGCAGAGGGCAAGGAAAACACCAATTTTTATCCAATACTATGATTGTTTCCCTAACCCTGAGAATAGGTGTAGATGGTTGGTTTGCAAAGCACACAAGAGGAAAGTTAAATCAATAAAAGCTGTTCTCACGAGTTTCAAATTAAATACTTATCAAGCATTTATAGAAAGCAGGTTTTGTCTTTAAATTTTTCCTCTAACCAAAATTCAGTGGAAATTTTCATAGGACTTTTTTTTGTTTTGTTCAGCAACAAGAGTTTGGTGAGTTTTTAAATTTCTTTATGGCTCTAGATATGATTTTCAAAATTGTCCTATTATTTTGACTGGGAAAAGATTTTGATGTGCCTGCAGAGGAACAGTTAAGAAATTATGAATTCCCATATTGTAAAGATACAGATTTTTATTGCTGTTGTATTACTGTCAGATAATTTGATGACTGGGCCTTCTACAGGATAGAAAAATTATAGCCTTGGAAAGAGTTTCTTTTAACATCTGTCAAATGCCAATTAAAATGTTTTCATAAATACAGTAATATTTCTTGTATCAGGTAAACTGTATTGTCTAATTCTGATAAACTTAATTGAATACGTTCATTAACTGGAAGTCTGAGGGGCTGCTGATGAGAAAAATGTTATTTGTTGAGCTGTCCTCTGAGTCAATCAGCATTATTCCGTTGGCAAAAAATGTTGTAAACCAGCAATTTGGGCTAACTTGTTTTCTTGGGAAAAAAACCACCCTCTAATATCATTTATTGTTCTTCCTTCTGAGTAGAAACGGCTGAAGAATGAGGATCTGGAAAGAGGATGTTCTAAGACTGCCTTAGGCAAGAAAAGCAACATCCTGAAGAAAGGAGGTCTGTGCTTCTTGTCTTCAGGAAAAGTAGTGGATGATAGTACAGGTACTTGGAATAATTAATTCATTTAGTTCAAAACAACTGTAGCATTTTCATCTTTTTCTGTTTATCCCAGCTGACAATCAAGTCTCTTGACCTTGTTAAATGGATACGAATATTTGTTTGCACAACAGTGATACTTCAGATTTTATTTTGAGGACAGAAGTTATGCCATATCAGCATCAGGGTGAAAAGCACCAGCTCAGGCTTGTTGATTTAAAAGAAAAAACATCCCTGGGTTTCAAGGTAAAAAACAAATCCTTGAGGCATCTGGTTACACACAGGAGAATAATGTCCTGTGTCTCCAGTCCTTTGACTTTCAAATACGCACCCAGGTGAAAAACAGACACAAATTTACTTTTCCTTGGCTCCACTGCTCTTGGTGTTCTGACTGCAACACTTTATATGCATTCTTGTAAATATTGCACCTCCCTTATTTAAAATCCAGTCTTGGTTTTGGTTGCACACAGGTTGAAATTCACTTCCAATTGTTACACAGAAAACAACTGTGGTAATAGATCTATTATAGAGTCTAAAGATAAACTGTATAGACAAGTGAGGAAGAGCATAGAAGATGAAGGGTTAAGTGATGATGTGAGCAGAAACTGAGCTCAAAATTGGAGCTGTTACAAATTGAGAAAACAACATAGCTCCAAGGTGTTTTGTGGTTTGAAAAGCTACTAATTCTTTACAAAATATTACCGTTAGTTACTTAGGTACGTTGTATTAAAATAAAGCTGAGAGTTAACTGAACCCTATATTTTATAGGTGCATGTTTAATTAAATTGTATGTTTTATCTGTAGTAATAAAATACAAGACTCATCTGAGTTAACACAGAGTTTTACAGTTTGAAAGTCTGAAACATCTTCAGCATCTTCATTCAGGGCTGTTTGGTATATGAGCCATAACATCCACTGGGGGAAAGTGCTAATCTCTGAACCTTTCTGTTTGCAGCTAGAAAGCTGTTCTGCTCATCATGCTGATGCTGTACTGAGCATGTCAATAAAACAGCTTCCTCTTCTGGAATGAAGTGAACCTGTGAACTCTAAAGAAAATTCTCCTAATCATCAGAGAGAACTCAGCTTTGCATGTGATTTAAATTTAAAAGTACCAGCACAGGACAGTACTATGAAAATGTATTCCAAGCCACGCTGAAGGACACACAACGGTTTCCTACTGATATTGGAGGACAGAGGAGGACACTTTTACATAAGGCAGCATTACACTAGAAACCCTTATTTAACCCTCTGCACTGTTTTTGCAGTTTGCTTCTAGTCTTTGTTGGCAGTGAATAATCTTTAGTATTTCTCCCTACTACAACAGTCTTATAAGTGCTTGATTTCAGCCATGACCCCAGAAAAGGCTTCATTCAGTACTTTCTGCTACTTCAGTTTTGTCTACAGAGAAACTGAACTTTTTTTGATGTGTACTTTTAGACTGTGATTTTACAAACTGAATGCCTAGAACTTTAGGAGGAAAACCGATGACTCGATCTGTCGCTGCTCCCTTATTACAGTGCAGTCACTTGAACCTTCCTCATTTTGAAAACTAAAAGAGCTTCAATCCAGTTCCCACTCAAATCAGTGCAGAACCCCCTCTAGGGGGTTGGCTAATGAGGTTGTCTCCATTTGGCAAAGAGGTTTAAAAAAAAAAAATCTGGATTCAGCTCTGCAAGCATTCCAGTGGCATTGCTGTGTTTGAAAGGAGCAGGCTGGGAAGTTGTGTTTGTTCTGCACATTGGAGGAACCTGAGCTGGTGGACATCTGTCAGGCCACAGCCACCCTTCCTTTGGATGCACCTCAGGAACAAGGCTGGTCCCATCTCCAAGAAAGATTTGAAACCAGAAAGTTGTTGGTTATGTTATGTGGCCTGTCCAGGCTGCATGGCAGAGAGATGGGATGCACCAAGACATCCCAGTGTTAGGAACAGGCTGAAGTTTGGCCTTGTTTTGCTTGTATACAAATAAATCAGCACTTATGAGCAGATTCAGACCGCTGTCACTCCAGCCTGGCAGATGGCTCTGATGCATCTCCCCAGTGCTGGCAACAGGAACCGTATGAAACTTTTAAGTTAGAATCAGACATGGTGGAAAGTAATTTACCTTTGACTTAGCCAATGTTATGTGCATAAGGAATGATCTGGACAAAACAGATTAGAAGCATTTTTGATTAAATTTGGCACAAAAATTATCGTCCATGGAAACTCAGAAAGATTTTCATGCCCACTTCTGTTGAGTCCCAAGATGGTTTATAGGGACAAGTCATCTGAAACTAATTCATCTAATTTTCTCTACTGTTTCCTGTATTCTGGCTGTTCTTTGATTGAGCTTGAAGGGAAGAAGAAATAACCTCTTTTTTTGTTTGTATGCTATCTTACAGTGAATTTTCCAACTACAATGGATTTGCAGAACTCCTGTTGTTGCTGTGCTCCCCAGATGCCAGTGGAGCCAACAAAAACCACTGCAGAAATAAATCGCTACCTGTACTCTAGAGATCATCATTGATTAGTAATGGTATTGATTTGTGTTCATCAGAGGGCAAAGCACATCTATCATACAGATAAACAATCTGTTTGTTCTTTAAAACACTGCTTGTAGGTGTGAAAGAGATTGCTGAAGGTTCTGTTTTGGAAAGCTTAGGCACATTTAGCTGAAACATGTCTTAAGTCTCTCAAATACAAGTTTGTGTTGCCTAATAATGTTTGCTGCATAGCTATGCAAAAAAATTACAATGCTATAACCTTGATTGTAATATCAAGTGGAAATGTAGCTTTTGACAATTATTTCTAAGGTTATTAGCCTTGTGAATTCTTAGATAAACAAATCCAAAACCTGACTTTTAAACTACCTTTTACTAGCACCCAATACCTTGCACAGTCCTTCCCAAGAGAAATAGCATTACACTGGTGAAAGGAAGTCATGAGTCATGTATGTTAAGGTTTGGTCCTTGATTGTAAATTCTTTTTGAGTAATGATAGTATTCTTTCATTTCCCTGTAATAGTACCCTGGGTTTGAATTTGGGACTTTCGGTGTTACAGTAATGTATGCCTGTAATGTTGCATCCCATGCACATGTGGACAAATCCACATCTGGGATTTACAAGTTTCTTTGTTTAGTTTGCAGCCCAGAAGAAGAAAAGAAGCAAAGGTTATTTGAAGAGGAAGTATTTTCTTATTGCGCCTGACCAGCATGTGTTCTCTCCACGATGAGTGACTGTGTGGTGAAAAGGAGAGCAGAGGGTGCTCTATACCTTGACTTCAGCAAGTCTTTTGACACTGTTTCCTGCAGTATTCTGGCTGCCAAATTGGTGAGATCTGGATTGAGTGAGTGGACAATAAGGTGGGTGGAAATTTGGCTGGACCACTGGGCTCAAAAGGTGGTGATCAGCAGTACAAAATCCAGCTGGCAGTGGATTGCTGGTGCCATGTCCCAGAGATCAATACTGTGGCCAAGACTGATAATGGCTTTATTTACAATGTGGACAATTCCACTGACTGCAGATGGTGATTTTCATCCAGGGAGTAATAAAATAGGGAGGGCTGAATACAAGGAGATGTATGACACTGTGAACAGGGCAGCTTTCTGTGTTTGTAAGGAGCATTTATTGCAGAATCGCACTTGACAAGAGTGTAAATGTGGATTCAAAACATGCTGACTTAATCTGTTCCATAGCAGGAAGGAAGTGGCATAGAACTGGGCTGGAAAATTCTGTCTGAAGTTGGTAATGCTCCTGTCAGCTGAGTTACTACTCCTGGAACTGCCTCTTACATGTAAAACATATTAGTAAATAGTGGTATTTTCTTTAATACTGAAGAGGTAAGAGCAGAGGAGGTGGTTAGCCTTCATGTCAACTCAGATGATACTCTCCTGAAGTTCAGCACTGCTCCCAGGATACTCCTTACCTGGCCAATGCATGTTTCTGTAGGACCTGCCCCAAAACCTAGGTCTGCCATTCTTTCCCAGGACAAAAGTGGTATAAACACTGCTGTGGTGGTCATTTATGTGAGGAAAGAAAAATATTGCCCTCTAGTAGACAAGCAGTTCAGTATATGTCTGGAAAATAAAAATTTTCCAAGAGAGAGGTGACAGTCAGCTTGATTTAATGGTTCAAGGTTTCGAACTTTTTATTGCAGGGTTTTGTGAACCTCCGTACCAAAATAGCTGTATTTTACCCTTGAAGAAATATATGATTTTGGGAAAATAATATTAAAAAATCCCTCACAGGGAAGAATGTCTTCCTAAATAGGACCTTGGGGGCTCTTCTTTCTTGATTGGAATACTTTTCCCCTAGATATCTTCTAAATTTTGACTGCATTTTTGGGTGGAGGTAAGAAAAACCAAATATAATCTACAATATTAAAAAAATGTTACTAGTAATGTAAAACAGGGTCAAACCCTTGACTTCTTCCAGGTTTCATTCTCATTTTCAATTACAGCTGTGACGAGACTGGATCACAAAAACCACAGTAAAGAACTGACACAATTCATCTTGAAACACTGCAAGGCTGCCATGTTTGTAAATCCTTATGGCAGACAGTAAAATATCAGTTTTATCCCTCCACATTTAGTCACTATTTTTTTTCATTTCCAAAGTCACTGTCCACAGCAAAGATGACGGTCATTTGTGGAATGTCAGAGAGAGAAAGAGCACATGAAGCACACCTGGAAACAATCTAAAGAAAATTATATCATAAAAAGCTTTGATTTGCCACATCTAATAATGTCTGAGTCTTCTACAAGCCAGTTAAGTAATGCATAGCGCTATTTTAGAGGAACTCTTCTTTCTGTAAAAACTACTTCCATTGCTATTTCTTTCCTCTTTCGTATTTTAATATGTATATGTTTTTTAAAGGAGCAAGATTGGGGGTCTTTTTTTTCCCCTTAAACCATGATTTATATTCTCAGTTTGGGTTTGTGTTATTTGAGTAATTTCTTG
>JAWWEW010000001.1:15301821-15316485 GCA_035583185.1 Anabacerthia variegaticeps | reverse complement strand
ATTGGGGGTCTTTTTTTTCCCCTTAAACCATGATTTATATTCTCAGTTTGGGTTTGTGTTATTTGAGTAATTTCTTGTGGAAGCAGAAAATCAATAATCACCTTCAAACTGAATGCATGTCAGAGCCTGACAGAGTAAAATGTATCCCTACCATGCATACACCTCCAACTCTACTACTGTCCCTTGTCACCTTAGAAGGAAAAAAAAAAGAGAGAGAGAGAGAGAAAATAGGAGAAAGATTGAACTCCAGAGATCCTCACTCTGGATATTGGACTTCTGATGTGCTTCGAAATCAGCAATTCATTAAGTGTCCCATTCTGGTACTGTGACAACCTATAAAACATTTACATTCTCTAGAAGCATTTATCATGTGCTGACAGAAACAATGAAATATGCCCATTTTTAGAATGCCCTGAAAGATGAGTTTTCACTTCAACCCTCAACCACAGCAGAGCTTTATGGTGCAGGTGGTGTTGCCTCAAATAAGGATTTGCCAGATGGGCAAAGATCTATGACCTGACTGGATAAAGGACCTTCCACCCACAACGTCCATTTGCCAGGAATGATAGGAAGTAAAATTTTCAGCTGGACTTTTGAATTGATGCTGAACACTCTGCAGGATCATTCCACTCATGCTGCTGATCCGAATACATCCAATAACTTGATAAGCTATGCAACTGAAAACAATTTTATCAGGAGAGAATTCCTTGTAAAAATTTAAAAAATGCTATGTCTGTTTTATTAGCTGCAGGAGCTCAGGGGGAAATTGATTAAAACAGTTTTGTTTTTACAAGCTCAGGAAGAGGAAGGGGGATTTAACTGCCTCTCCTCAGCACTCTGTCTCACTGAGCCAAGCAAAGCTCACTGTTTCATTGCTCAGAGATAGGTACCTTCTAGTGAGCAGATGCCATGTTTTTCAGTGGGTTTATTCAAGTGCATGGAGTTGTGCAATTCTTTAAATTCCTTCCTGAATCACAACTCTGAGATTATATTTTTTGGTTGACTTGGCCATCTCCTATTTGTCTGCGCTCTTCCTCCCCAGAATGATTTGGTTTGTTCTGCAGTGTCTCAGCAAGGAGTCAGAAATGTCTTCACAAATCTTTGGATGCCAAAAGTGGCAAAACAAAGGTACTCCATAGTGCTTTATATTATAATTTTCATTTTTATTGACAAAATCTCATTCTTTTCAGCACCTGCATTTGTCTGTTTTGATTTATTTTTATATGCACAGATTTTAGCATCACAGCAAAATATTGTTTACAAAATTAGATCCAACTGTCTGTATGTGGGAATATCTAGAAAGCAGCAGGACTGTTCAAAGCACCGATTTCAAAAGATCCATTAGTTCTGAAATATATTAATTCCTCTTGGCTTGTTTCTGTTGCTCTGTTCACTTCTGTTATTTAGCTCAGCGCAGCACTTACTTCAGTGTGAATTCAGTCTGGTCTAAAGAAGAAAAACAGAATCATGCTAAATCACAATATCTCAGTAACAGTAAGAGATAATATCTTCAGTTTGTTTTGCCTGTAAAAATGTCTGGGCCAACAGAACTGCCAAGGCTCATAAAATTCTTGCGTCACTACCAATTTATTGGCATGAATCTTCCTTTGATATTTGCTTGCTCATGCCAACATTAACTTCCCGTGATTTTAACCCCCTCTGTGTGCTTGGGCATCTTCTGATAGTGAATATTTTTGGTTTGTTATGCTTATGTCTTTTTTAAGAATGTGTATGCACAAGATTGTCTGCAAATATGGTGCCCTGGAAAAAGGAGGGTCTGCTCATATTAATAACCTCTTTTTTCTTTTTGAATATTGAGATTAATGCAGACTTGAACCTAAAAAGATACACCCCAATATTTTCTTACTTGAAAAATTATGTTTAAATGTCAGTGCTTCAGACAGTCTTTTTTTTTTTCCCCTTAAAAAGGCATTGAATCTCCTGCTATGATGAGACCCAGCTCTTTATAGTGCAAAATGTAATCAGCCACTTTCCATTATTATATTGTATGACAGTATGACTTCATTGCTAACACAATCTACTTAAATTGAATATTTTGGCAGATGTGCTCATGAGACTGGAGGAGCAGAGCTTCTATTAAATCCCATCCTGGAACAGTAACAGATTTTGTTGTAGATTTAGCTATGCAGTAGTTCCCAGCTCAGCTCATAACTTACCACACACATTATAGGAGACATTAGGAAAGTACACTCAGTAAAACACTGAAAAACACTCCATGGTATGGCCAGAAATGACAGGCGTTGATACAATTTGATTTGTGATGGAGAGGTTTACACAGCAATGCTGCCTAGACAACAGAGGTCAGTAAACACATCCACTTGTGATTCCAGTGACACTTATGAGAGGAAACAAACAATTCTTTAGTGAAAGACGCTTTTTTCTTCTCTTCTGCTGTGCTTTTATACTGTTTTCCTTAGGATAAGGGACAAACAAAGTGTCATTCTTTCTGCAGACTGCAAACTGTGCAAGCACCATGGGGGATTTAGGAATGATTTGTGTGCGTGAATGAGTTGCTGGTTATACTTTACAGTAATGAAGGCAGGTAGAAGAAATTCTTCTTGCACTTGGAATAAAGTCTTATCACTGTCTGATGAATCTCCAGTAGCACATTCAGAGCAGCCTCTGAGATCTGTATCTCCTGCCCAAACACAGGGGTACTCACAGCAGAATGCTGCTTGAGGGTGAAGCAGGATTGTTGATCACAGATGTTGACCCTGAGGAGCACTGAGGTAATTTCTAAGATATGTTGAACTCAGGGACAAGTTCTAAAACTTGAGAAAATATTATGTGAAAAGTCAGACTAAAAACTGCATCAATATTCACATTTCACCCTACTACTTCCTTCTTATTGGAGGAAGTTGTCTGTTCTATAGCTTTGATTATGAGTTTCAACTGACTGAAGTCAACGTTAGACTAATGACAGGACAGAAATATTCCAGGTCAAGGATTAGATATGAGGCTTTCTGTACTTTGGTCTAAGATATGAATTACTAGCACTAATCTGAAAGCACTATTGGTTCTCTACAACATCTTAAAAAAAAAAAAAAAAAATCAAAAAATCCATGACAAAACTAACTCCATTCTGAAGACCTTGATTTTTGAATAAACTTTACTGATTTTCTGAGATCATAACTACATTCCAATATGCTCAAATGATGGGATCATCAAACTCTGAGAGCCATGGGAATATAACCTTATTTCATCTTTAATACTATTTCCTCTTTTCTTAACTTCCTGATTTATTTTAAAAGACCTATTTAAAGAAAAGGGGAAAAAAAAAGTAACACTGAAGGGTGCCACTTGGGTTGGCAAATCAGTAAAGGACTTAAATCTGAATTGGATAATAAAACAAAGAACACCAAAGATTTCAAACCTCTGACCAGAAAACACTCTTAAAACTTGCCGGACTTTAATGACCTTGAATAAACTTCTTCCTGCTTATCATGAGCAGTGTTGCATAGGTACACCTCCTGCACCAAACCACTGTTCAGAACTGAGCCTTCAAGACTTCAAGAGCTAAATTTGCATCTGATAAGGCTCCTGCCCATATATATCAGCTTGTCTTCCAGCCCACTGGATCTCTTGTCCATAGTGGTACACAATGGAGCAAGAATGCAAAACGAGCCTTCAATTAGTAAAGCCCTCTGAAACTGCAGTGAGGTCAGAAAGACCAAAAGGGATCAAAACTTAGCAGGCCTAAGAAACCAAAAAGCAGTATTCCCACATCTTGCCTTGAAATTTGCTACCTTGTACAGTAGCCAGGCCTTGAGCTAACAAAGTGCTCATATGGTTGTTTGACTTCAACTGCACCAGCAGCCTCCCTGCAGTCAGTAGGATTATTCATATGTTAAATATTGACTACTGTAAATGTGCTGGCTCAGAGCCAACAGACATTTCCTTGTCCAAAGGGCTGTGCCTTTGAAGAAGTGGCAAAAGAAAAGGTCTGCTTAGGGAAAATGGGAAGTAGAAATCTACCCAAGTGTAGAAAAGAGTGGGTTTGACTGTGTTGGCTGATACCAGAACTTCCTTTAGACTGCCTGGGACTAACTCATAGATGGCTCTGTTAGAGTCCTCATCTACCCACTGGAAGTGTGAAATGCCATTACTAAAGAGTCAGTGGTGTCCAGTGATCTCAGAAACCCTGGAGCTGTGTCACCTGAGGCAATGGAGTTGTTTTCCATCCATTCCTTCCACAAATGAAAGGAAAAAGTGTTAAAGTTTATCTGGGTATCTCTTGTGTTTTAGTTTTTTTAGTGTAGTAACCTATATTTACCTTCAACTTTTAAAATTAAAAGTCTGATCTTTTTAGTTACTATTTCTACTAACAGTCCCTATTCATTTACATAAATATACAGATGGAAAGCTATTTTCAGAAGTGTTCAGCATTGGCTTATATTCTGTGGAAGTCAGCAGTAAAACTCCTACTGATTTTTACTTGGGAGTAGAACTATGTCAACTCCAAACAGTTTTGAAAAGCACAATTTTGACTAAATTGTTTTGACCATCATTTTGACTAAATGCTGCCCAGGTATAATCCTGAAGAAATGAAGTCAAAACATTTAGTTAAAAACGTTACCATATCTTCAGTCACCATTTTCTCCTTAATGTGGATGCCTTGTCTGTACAGGCAGAAACATAACAGAGAATAAGTCACATATTTCCTATGGATACTACTGCTTAATTCAAGCTTCTGTTATGACATGTTTACCTGAAAGGCACTGAAAACATAACAGCTACTTGCATGCTTGTTGCTATACATAGCTCCTTTCCTTTTTTTTCTTTTTTTTTTTTTTTTTTTGAATGCAGGGATTGAGGTTGAGCAGTGTACTATTAACATCTGACTAAAGACAGTATATGATGTAGTTCATCAAGAACAGAAAAAAACATCCTTAATCATGGTCACTCCCATTTATACCTATATATTTGTATTCATAGATATGTACATGGATATGTATTTTGGTAATTTATGCATGCTGGTTTTTGAGACCTCTTTCCTACCAGATTTAGGTGCAAAGAATGAGTCTGTGATTCCATATTAATTTAAGACTACATTGGTTGAGTACAAAAAAAGCTCACCAAAATAGATGCTGGTTGGTTTAAGTGGCTGTGGAATTTTACCAGAGTATCTTCAGTACTTCTTGACATGAACTGGAGACTGTGGGACTGTTTCCTTTAAACCCTACCTGGTATCTGCTCTTGTTGATCACAGAGACCTGGATCAGTCTGTGAGCATGTAATAAGAGCAATAAATGTCCTGCTTTCTTAAACATTTTTTATAAGATTAAGTGCTTCAGTCAGTTTTGAATGTCTCCAGTGCTGCTGCAACGCTAATGTGTTGCTTCTACCAGCTCACATGAGTAATGGGAGTCAGGGCTGTTTTTCTCATCTAGACGTACAGTGACATCACTGACTACCTTAACAGATATATAGCTATAAAATACACTACAGTGAGTATCATGTTATATATATTTATGTAAGTCTATATCGTATATCTATATTTGATATAGTTATGTATATAAATGACTTCTGAGTATAGATATAGTGTTTAAGTGCCAGGAGGAGGGGGAAGGAATAGTTACTTTCACAGTGTGACACTAAGAGCAGTACTACATTTGGTATAAAAAGCAGAAGTCAAATAGCACAACTTTGATATTGCACCCACTAATGTTGGATTTATCCACTTAATTTCCTGCAATTTTTTTTTCATTTGAGACTTTGGAGGCTGAACACCAGTATTTATATCTGTTTATTATTTTCAGTATATTTAGGTTTATAGCCATGGTTTAGTAGATATACTGTATAGCTATGATAATAGAAATATTTGTACATTATACTTTGAGATGTTGCTAACTTTTCATTAATTTTCTCTGCCATAAGAACTTCTTTGTCTCTGAGGACTGAATTGATGTTCAAAGTTCTGAGCCAATGACAGATATATTTGCCACCTCAGCTGTGCTGTGCAACCTCTTTCAACCTTTTTAAAAATGTGTGTTTGTTTTTTGGATTTGAAAAACAATTGAGACGCAATTTGGGGTAATGAATGCATAAGTAAAATACGTCAGGTGATGTATTTGAAATAGCCTCAGTGATTTTAGAGTCAGTTGACTTTAAGTGAAATGAAGTCAACTTTAAACAAATTGCTTTTCAAAATAGAACTTAGTGAGCTTTAACTGGATATTGGCTTTTACAGCTGAATCAGACTCCCTCTGTGATTCTGTAGTGCAGTACCTCATAATAAACTAAACTGAGAGCTAATTCTCGGGGAGGGCTTTCTGTTATGTATGACGATAGGCTTTCATAAGTGGGTGTCAGAATCTGTTCCCTCTATACACTGTGTTGATATTATGAAAAAAGTGGATGGTTCTTCAAATGTTTAACATGACACTGATCCTCTTTAACTCCTTGTATTTCTATGCTAATACAAAAGCAGCTGGATCACTTTCAACACTTCACTAGTAATAAATAGTTCACAAATAATAGCATCAGCATCTCTGTTACGATGAGTATTTTGACATCCACACCCCCGGGTGCCTGAAGGGACACACCTCGTTGAGCTGCACAGGTGCTGGGTGCCCAGAGGCAGGGCAGGGGCAGCCCACAGCCCTCTGGCCCCGCTGGCCACTGAGGTGGAAGGTACATTGTGTACAAGCCCTGTGAACCCTCTGAGTGCAGGTTATGACACGGTATCTCATCAAAGGAGCCTGGCTTTAGCTTACCAGTATGCAGAGTCTAGTTTTAGAGCCTTTTACCATGGAACAGTCTTGTCTGTACCTTTTGTCTCACAGATCCTGCCAAGGGGGAAAGAAATTTCACCTATTCTACTCTCAGTATGTTTCTTGTCTCTGTGGTAAGTGAGAGAATGGTATGTCCATTTTTTTGGTGTGTATAAAGGAATAAGGCAGATGTATGCCAAATCAACTTGAACAAATATTTTAAAACCCTTTTGCTGAGAGAAATTGCAGGGTGATTACAAAACACAGAGGATCTAAGGATGGCATTGTTCTTGTATACAGAACAGGCTGCAGTTCTTCACTGCAACCTCCCTCCCCCCTTTCTTCCACACTAGGCCATCCATTACAAAGCTCCTGCAGTCACTGATTTATGTGCTTGTGGTCAAACTTTCCTGCTTCTAATACTGTGAGCATTTTATAAAAGATGGTTGAGATTTCTAGACGGACTGAGCATGTCTGTTCCTGTGCTGTTGTGCAGCTGCTTTGTTATGCTCCTGGCCTTTCATCAGTGATTTTTCTCACTATGAGACTCTACCGAAATTAATCTCTTAGAAGAGTTCATTTATATTTTGATGATTGCCTAATCTGCATTGCTGCACTGTGCACTATGCTTTGTGATAACACTCTGTGATACCAAAATTTGGTATCCATGATACAGCCAATTTTCAAGGCCACGTGAGATGATATGAGTCCTTGTCCCAGAATAATATCCTGTCTCACCAAGTAATCTCATCTGTACTTTCTCATGTGTGCATATTAGCCTGGGCAAGTTATTTTGAGCACCACCTAATAGGTGGGGAAATGCCTCGTGTTGCACAATTGTGTGTGAATTTCTGGACACTCAGCTCACCTGGCAAATGTGAATTACAGCTGCAGGGAGGGTCCATACCAGGACTCAGCAAGCGATGTAATATTCTGAAGTTTCCTCCTCCTCTCTTCTTACATTTATTTTGCAAAATAAATTTGCTTCTGGATCATAACTATAGGAGGTATTAGCAATCTGTGCAGCGTGTTAAAATATAGAAAGCCAACAGGGAGCAGTACCATTAAATTAAAACAAATACGTTTCCTTTATTTTCAGGTCTACCACTTGGCTTGGAGATCTTGAGGAAGAAATACTACCTGCTTTTGATAATAGGTATGAAGAGGGAATTATTTTTCTTTCCACTTTGTTTCCTCTTTAATAACAACCTCACACATATAGGCACTGCATCATGACACTTTCGGAGTCTCCTAATAAGAATTTACAAATGGTGAGCCAAGGGAGTTACAAATGCACACTTTAGCCTCTGCCTTCCATTCCTCCCACCACAAATGTTGCTGCAGCACAGCACTGGGATTGCAAAGGTACTGTCACTGTGGAGGGTGATGGCAATTGTCAGAGTGAAAGCCCCAGTCACTTAGAGAGAGAGCATTTGGGGCCATGGCAGCCTCATCCTTGTTTATAGCTCCCATACAAGTCCTCTGGAGCCACAGTCTTTCACGTAGTGCTTTTAGCCTTTCAAATGGCTGTACAGGGAGTGATGAGACAGAATACTGTGGCACCTACACACCATATTGCTGCTGAAACAGCTGAACCCATGTAACAGTTTCTTGAGTTGGGTGCTTTTTGTCCACATTGGAAGGCAGGCCTATGGGTCGAGAGATTCCCCTGTCACTTGCTGAACATCAGCGGAGTTGTGTTCCAGCTGAATTTGTCATTTTGTAATGTCAAGGCCTCAGACTTCACTTCCTCTAAGCAGTCTCTGTTGACCATTTCAGATTTTCACAGCCTTCAGAAAGCATTTTTTCTTCACAGACATTTGAGGAAAGGCTAAATTATGTGGTGAGTTCAGCCTGCTATAGGGAAGTGGAAGAATGGGAATGCTTTTCTTAAAGTTTCTTGACAAACATCTTCTCTGTATTAAGTAGGGTCTGCTACTGTTCTTGCATTTATTGGACTTAATTTCACATTTGCAATCTAGCTGAGTCTTTCAAAATTGAGTCAAGAATTGTATTTCTAGCAACTGGTGGTAGGATGGGTCTTTGAGCATGCCAACCTGCTGTGTTAGCAATTAAGCAGGTATTTTAGAATCTGAGACACTGTGCTGAAAGAATCAAAATAACAATGTGTTTTCCCCTTCCATACAAATGTCTTCAGTTAACTGAACTCAGAATCTAAGATAAATTTTACGTGTATAGATACATACACAATAAGCATCTGCTAAATTACCTGGCTTTTTATTTCGGTTCCAAACCAATGTTGAAACAAAGCACCATGTCTGACTTTGTATACACAGCTGCTTTTACCTTGAGGTCCATTCAGGCATCCATGGAAGGCTTGTGTGTCCTGGAAAAAGTGGAAGTTGATTCAAAAGTAACAAGATTTTTGTTTAAAAACTTTGCTACCTCCAAGTAGAGTTGGTTGATTTATCAGCAGGACTCTTCTCTCATGTACAAAGTCTGTAAGGGAAATAAAGTGTGTATTAATATGTTCAATCTCATACCATGAAAGAGGAGGTAACAAGAGCCCAAAAGCTGAGAGGATTGTTGATGAATTCCTGATCTTTGGGGCTGAGCAGCACAAATGACAGGCAGCAGGATGGCTCTGGGCAAAGGTACAGAAGAGCTCGATCTCATGGAGGGGACGCTGATGTGGACAAAGCTTGAGAGCTGTGTCTGTGGAGAGAAAGGGTAAAATATCAGGGAGACACAGGAGGGGATGAAGTAAATTTTTGAAAGCAAAAGAAAAAAATTACTTAATGATTTTTGAATAGTGCTAAAAAAGCTTACTAGTATGCTCAGATATTGAGAGAAATCAAAGACATCCTGTTGGTAGTCTCTGTCTTTGTTAAGTTTTAATGATTTGAGATATTCACACCACAAACTGCAATGTTGATAGATCTGGGAAGACAAATCACAGTACAACAAGCTGCTGAAAAGATGGCGAGAGGACCATAAACATCTCATCTGGTGGCCTCATAACATGCAAAGAGCACATCATAACTTTCAGTTACAGAGGTGCAAGTAGCCTGATGTGATTTGCTCTGGAGTTCCTGTGGAGTTAAGATGCTCTCAAGGGTTTGCTTTAAACATGCAGAAATGCTGCTTTTTTTTTCTGAGCAATGCCAAACATTACTTGCAGGAAAATAAATTGGCCTGGTTTACAGTAGGGTGGTTTTTTTAATTGTTGGGAGATGCATGCTAGTATTGAGTGTGTTGCATTTAGGATGGTAAGGAAAACCACCACCAGAAAGCCTGAAGCTGCAATACTTGCCTAGTAAATTGTCCATACAAAGGCATGAGGCCAAACATTTCTAGGAAAATTCAGTGCATGAAGTGGGGGAAAAAAAGAAATAGATGTTAAACTCTGATTCTGCTAGGAATAATTGCATTATGTAGTGATTGGGTAAACAGAATCAAATAAAAAAGCAGACATCCTAAAGATCTACCTTTTATTGACACCATCAGCAAGAACAACAGCCTCTGCCAACAAAGGGAGAAGCCATAATAGCCCCATATTTGTTTGGTATGGAGTGATGTCCATGTATGTTCACATCCTAAACACTGGAGCAATTACTCTTGTCCACATCTCTGTTTCATTTGCTTGGCTGAGCACTCCTGGGATTTTGGACTGTGATTTCATTATTCACTTGGCTCTGCTGTTTGTATTGTGTACTTGCTCCAGCAGATATCATCAACTCTTAATACTCCTGTGCTATGCAGAACAAATCATTTGCATTTGAGAAGGTCGCTATGGCTACTGGCTACCTAACTCTGTACTGTATCTGTAAAAGCCAAAACTGAAGGTGCTTTGCAGAATTCAGACAAGGATCAACTGTTCACTGTTTGAAATCATATCCACACCTTTTGTTGTGGATAACAGCATGTACTTGTGTAGGGCTGATTAGGTACAATCTTTCTCTTCCTATTTTGGATTAATATTTAGACAGCCTCTTTCTCAGGGCTGCAGGCTGACTCCAAAGGAAAAAAAAAATGTCTCTAGAGGACACCTGCATGACAGTGAGCAGATTAGTTATACCTGCAGTGGTTCAAGGTGTAGCATAAAACCTAAAAGTTTTCCATTAAAATTAATGTTGTGCTATTTGAAAATACAAATTCCCCCTGGAGTTGTCTGAAATAAATCTGGTCATTTTTGCTGCAGTTTTCAGAGTACAGAAAAACTCCTTAACTGGGACTAACATAGAAGGTGCCAGCTCAGTAGGATCCAAGCCTTTAACTTGCAGAGGTTCATTCAGAAATACTAACCCTAGTACTTTTTTCTATTCCCTACACAAAGGACAAAGGCAGGGAAACAGTATTAACCCCTGTAAAGAAAATAGTGAGCCCTGAAGTGAAGCAACTCCAGAAGGAGACAGTGAGTCAGCATCAAAGTCTGGACCAAAAATCAAGTTTGCCAACTTGGAACCCTCTCCTCAGAGATGAGAACAAATGGAGAAATCATCTCTGTGAAAGCAATGGCTGCAGCATCATTCAGAAAGAGTCTGTCTGAGGAAGTATCTTTAATACAAATAAAATACAGCTGACAATTGCACTAATAATATAAATTTTGTTGGTGAGAGTGAAATAAGCCGCCATCATCAGAAATCCAGTGAACATTGGTAAGTGGCAGGGTTTCTGTAAAGCCACTTGTACATATTTGGAGATATTTGGCAATGCGATCATTGTGTCCATGCCACAGGCTGCCTGTCCTCCTTCAGAAACCATGTACAAGTTCTGTTCTCTAATTCATTATGTTACAAAGCAGGCTGAGGTGGGTTTATTGCCTATTGTAGAGTAATACCAGCATTTATGGATAAGGTCCACTTGCTTCATGAGTATTCAATGAGAAACTGAATGGCTGAACAATGTTTGCACATACATAATATATTAAAATGAAAAGGCTGTAAAATAATATAAGACATCATTTGCTCAAAAAGATACACAGGCACAGAAGTGGCCAAAATATGAAATCTGACATGCATGCTTGCTTATCAATTGGGAAGTTATCACATTAAGATTGAATAAAAAAACTCAGCAATTACAGGCCAAATCACATCTGGACAACAGTTTGGGATTATTTGCTGGAAACATTGTATTAGATTTGAATGTAAACCCTATCTTTTTGTGATCCAGCCTGTGCTGCCTTCTTCTTTGGGAAGATTTCCATTGTTGGCCCTGTTGTGAGGTGGTAATGGGCTTTGTTCTCCAGCTATGACAGCTTCCAAGGTCTAGTAAAACTGGATTTCTAGCCTGAGATGAGAAGTACAGAAAGAGAGGAAAAAAGTGCATTGGACCTTCCATACAGATCCTGAAAGAAGATAAGTAATGGAAAATAGGCAAAATCTGTCCTTTTCCCCATCAGCAGGTTATCTCTAAATTTTGTAGACCTTAGAAATAGCTTTCAAAGGCGTCTTTACTTCTGACCTTTCAATGGGTAACTGCATGAAATCCTAGGCAAATATCATTAGTTTTTTGATATTATCATTGGTGTTTAGTGGCTGTAAATGGAAACACCTATTTCATAGAGGTCTCCCGGAACCTTTGACTTTTCCCCATCTTTTCACTTGAGCCCTTTCTGCTCTCCCCAAAAATGTGCAATTCCATGGGTCTTTCCCATTCAGAGACACAGGCAAAAGGAACCTACAGTCTTCCTGCACACCCACCATGCTAAAGGAAGCAGGCTTGGCTGATCCAGAGAAGCAGCAGTTGAAATGCTTTTTGATTTTAGCACTAGGAAGAAGTAATTATAAAGAGCTACCACGCCAACTTATAATAAAAGGGCTACATGAATCTATTTTGGTTTTCCATCCATCCCATCTGGAAGCTTAATTTTTTTTTATTTTTTTCCCCCCAGAACTTGCAAAGAGCTTCCTTCTGATTGCCTCCATTGTTTCAGGGAAGAATTGTTTTTGAATGGCTTCCATCAGCTTT
This sequence comes from Anabacerthia variegaticeps, assembly GCA_035583185.1. Taxonomy (NCBI): domain Eukaryota; kingdom Metazoa; phylum Chordata; class Aves; order Passeriformes; family Furnariidae; genus Anabacerthia; species Anabacerthia variegaticeps. Next base: position 15,303,820 of record JAWWEW010000001.1, on the reverse strand, counting down.
AGCAGGATGTTGCTTATTTGCAGCCATGGTGTTGCCTTTCCAATGGCTGAGTTTAGAAGCCAACTGATTAGAAAAAGTTGCAGAGCAAATCCTTCCCTAACCCTTCAAAGCCATGAGATCATTATCTTAAGAAGCAGATAACAACGTTAAATTATTGCAGCTAAGCCTGCCATTGTTGCTGTTTAACTAAATTTCCAGGTTGTGTTGTGTCACTGGTGTGTGTTTCTTAAAAGCATCTACTACCTATACTTGTTGTATATACTTTGCATCTGTATGTTCAGGGAGGAGGCTTGTTCTGTTATGTGCCTGTCAGAGATCTCTCAAATTCAGGAAGTGTGACTCAAGCTATTCCCCAAAAGACTTTGCACATTGCCAGTTCATGAGCTTGTATGAGAAGATTCATGTTAGCATGAGAATGATCTTCTAACTGTAGAGCCTGGCTGTGCAGGTGAAATCCTGCGGCACTGTGGTCTCTCCCTGCATGTTACAGCCACCTGACACAGCAGCCCAGGTTGCTGTCACCTGGAAAGCATCCCTCTGCATCTGGACACAGCTTTCGCCAAGGGGGACTGCAGTTCTGACTTCAACAGAAGATAAGTGTGAGAGCAGCAGTGAGGACAACACTGTGCCAAGCCACACCCTGAGGAGATGTCATAGTGTCATATCCCAGAATCATTTAGGTTGGAAAAGAACTCTAAGATCATCAAGTCCAACCATTAACCCAGCACTACCAAGTCCACCACTAAACCATGTCCCCAAGAGCCACATCCACACATCTATTAAATACCTCCATAGTTCAAGACTCAATCATGAACTATGGGCAGCCTGTTCCTGTCCTTGACAACTCTTTCTGTGAAGAAATTTTTCTCTATATCCAACCTAAATCTCCCCTGGTGCAACTTGAGACCATTTCCTCTTGTCCTATAGCTTGTTACCTGGGGGAAGAGACTGACCCCCATCTTGACACAACCTCCTTTCAAGTAGTTGCAGAAGTGAGAAGGTCCCCCTTGAGCCTCCAGGCTGAGCCCCTCCAGCTGCTCCTCATCAGACTGGTGATCCAGATGTCCACCACCTGCCGCAAACATGGGTGCAGGTCCCAGTTACGGTGTGGGTTTATTTGCTGCTGTCTTTGTAGCCTTGGTGGGAGCAGAGATGCTGTCAGAGTCTGCAGGTCAGAGGCAGAAAGGGTCAGGCTGTGTCACACTGAATTTTGGACTGCAATAGCAGCTGTTTCAACACGAAACTCCTAATACTGACTCTTACTCTCTCCTTACAGGTTTGACATACCAATTACAATAATGCTGTTGAGAAGGCGAGACAGTAAGTTTGCGTTGGCCTCCTGATTACACGGTATTTAATGAAGTCCTACATTTTAATTTGATTTCTTCCTTGTTCACCTGCCATGAGCTCCATCTCTGCCGATGCTCCCGCCTATCTCTGTTGCCGATGGTGCCAGGTGCGACAGGCCCTCTGTGCTGACTCATCACCTGCACCCGGACAGGAACGGGGGGTCGCAGCATGGCGTGCCACCCTCGCCGGGAAGGGCAGAGCGCGTTAAACAGTCCCTAAATCACGCAGCGCGTTTGGAGCGGGGTGTTTTTGTGGTTACCTCAGAGCGGGCTCGGGGCGGGGCGGTCGGTGTACAGGTGTGTGTGGGGGCGCTGCCCGAGCGGCCGGGGAGGGGCGGGAGCGGCGCTGGGCAAGGCAAGGCAGGGCAGGGCAGGGTCGGTGCGGGCAGGACAAGGCCGGGCCGGGCAAGGCAGGGCCGGCTGTGTGCGGGCAGGACAAGGCAGGGCCGGGTGTTTGCGGGCAGGACAAGGCAGCGCCGGCTGTGTGCGGGCAGCACAAGGCAGGGCCGGGTGTTTGCGGGCAGCACAAGGCAGGGCCGGGTGTTTGCGGGCAGCACAAGGCAGGGCCGGCTGTGTGCGGGCAGCACAAGGCAGGGGCGGTGTGTGCGGGCAGCACAAGGCAGGGCCGGGTGTGCGCGGCCCCCGCGCCG
>JAWWEW010000001.1:15270412-15301721 GCA_035583185.1 Anabacerthia variegaticeps | reverse complement strand
GGCCGGGCGGGGCACGGCAGGCCCGGGTGTTTGCGGGCAGCACACGGCCGGGCCGGGTGGGCGCGGCCCCCGCGCCGCTCCCGCCGCCGCCGCCAGGGGTCCCCGCGGGCCGGGCAGGGCCGGGCCGGGCCGGGCCGGGCGGTCGCGCCGCCCGCTCGGGGGCGGGCCGGGCCATCAGCTGACCGGCCCCGCCGCCGCTCCCGGAGCCGCCGCACATCAGTCGCGTTCCCCGGCAGCGCAGCGGCCCCGCGGATTTACAGCCGGACACCGCTGCGGATCGCCGGCATTCCGGCATCCCTCTTTCCCTTCCTTCCTCCCTCCCCTCCCTCCCCGCCGCCGGCCGCCGCGATGCTGCCCCACTCAGCCCTGCTGCTGCTGCTGGCCGCCGGCGCCGCCCGCGCTATCGAGGTAAGCGGGGCAGGGGCGGTCGGGGGTCCCAGCGCTCTCCGCCGCTTTGTCTGCCCGCCGGGGCCCCGCGGCGTGGGCGGGGGGAGCCCTGCCCGGGGGGCTCCGTCCCCGGCTGGCACCGCTCTCCGCCGCCGAACAATGGGGGCGGCGAGCCGGGGGCGGCGGGGAGGGAGCGGGCTGGGAGCGGGGAGGGAGGGATGGAGCTCGGCGGGGAGGGAGGGATGGAGGGAAGGATGGAGCCCGCCGCCCGCCCGGGGTCCGCGGGCGGGGCGGGGAGCCGGGTCCGCCGCGGGGGTGTCCCCGCCGGGAGCCGGGGAAGGGAAACTTTGCCGAGGAGCCGGCGCATCCCCCGGTGTGGCGGGGAGGGCGGCGCAGGTGTGCGGGGCGGCGGGGGGAGCTCCGCGCCGGGCGGGCTGCGCTGCGGCCCCGCCGGAGCGAGGGAAGGCGGTGCCCGGGGGCGGCGGCGGGGCCGGCCCGACCCCCCCGCGGCCGGCGGCGCGGGAAGATGGCGCCTCTGCAGTGCAGCAGCGGCGGGGAGAGCGGAGGGGAGGCGCCGCGGCCGGCCCTGCCCTGCTCCCCCGCTCCCCCTGCCCTGCTCCCCCGCTCCCCCTGCCCGCCTTGTTCCCCTGCCCGCCCTCCCCGCTGTGTGCGGTGCGGGCTGGGGGTCCCCCCGCACGCCCGGAGCGCGAAGGTGGAGCCGGCACGGCTGGGTGTCCTTCTCCCCCACCTGCCCGCCCCCAAAAAAGGTGTGGGAGGGAGGGGTGAGTCAGCTCCTGGTCTCTGTCGCTCCCTGGCCGCCGGCCCATCGGCTTCTGTCCTTCTCGGGTGTTCATTCCCCCTTCGGCCGAGGGGTCTCGGGGGCTGGGTGGGGGTGAGGTGGGTGACAGCCCTTGGGCTGTAAGCAGGGCTGAACCTCGGGCTCCCCCCTGGGCATGGGATGCTCGGCTGCGGCTCAGGTGCCCTTCCCGGGAGATCCCGGCTCATCCCGGCACATCCCAGCACCCGGGCGGTGGAGGAGGCGGCTTCGCACCAGCTCCCCGTCCCCAAGGCTGCCAGCCGCGGGCTCTGGCTTGGAGACACGGTCTTGCCAGCACAGAGCAGGGTGTATCATACTGAGCAGCTGTTCAGACATTTAAAGCTCCCAGTTATAAGACTCGTTTGGGTTTTAGCAGCTGCTTGCAACCGTTTGTTGTTTAAACGCAATAGAAGAAAATCTCTGTGTTGGGTGCGCAGCTGAAGTGAAAAATGAGGGTTTATGATTGAGACAGTGCTTCGGGATAGACCACAGAGGGATGGGCATTTCTGCTGGGTCCGTGTAGCCCTAGCATTACAGAAAGAGAGGAGTGCAGGTATTGCCACTGTAAAGGTGCTTGGAAGAAAGACTAGGATTTTGCATCCAAATCATTCAGGGGAGAGTTCGTGCTCAGAGACCTCTGCAATGGTGTCTGCCTTAGTGATAGCCAGAATTTTCAGTGAAATCCTCTGCCTGGCAACATTAACTGAAATGGGCACTGATGTTTCTGCAGAAGCTTTCCTTCTTGTTCTGACATTCCATGTGAATGTTTGAGGCTTGGCATTTATCCCTTTTCTTTATGTTTGATGGCGGAGTAGGTTTTAACATTTGGTGGTCCTGTGATCAAGTATTTGTCAGTCTTCATACTCCAAGGCTGATATTTTGAACATGCCACTTGTTTCTATAAGACTGAAATATTTCGTAATAGAAATTGCATGTGTGCATGTTCTGCACTTGGACTGTCTTCGTATGCTTAAGGGTGAATTTTTGATGTTTGAATTAGATTTTCTGTAGAGCTCTTTTCTGCAATGAAACGCTTTTCCTGCCATTTTAACAAATGCTTTCTGGAAAGCAGCAGAGAACCTGTGCTTTGCTTTCCATAGGGAATGGTATAAGAAAGAGGAAAAGCAGGAACAAAATAAATTCTTTCTGTATTACACATGAAGAATTCCTTTCTAAAATTACGTGTAGATTGATATTAATTTATGGAGCCTTAAAGGAAATATTTCTTACTAATCTTCTGGTGATGCTGTGGTTGCTTAGCATGTTGCTTCTAACATTCATGTGAATCATACTCACTGGGGTTAGGAAATCCATTGGCCAAGAGCTGTCATCATATTCTGCAGTAGCTATTTTTGCATTTAATCTCTTTTCAGTAGTTGTGTCATTTCAATAGTTAAATGCAACAGACAGTAACTATCCTTGTGAATTTACGTGAATGATCCTGGTTTATAAATCAAGATTTCTTGTTGTTAGTGCACTGAGGTTACCAGGATTTCTGTCATGCCTGTTCTGCTTGCTGCTCTAGCATTATTTTTCTAAGCAAGACTCCTTTAGCAGCTGACTGAAATGAAGTTGTTGAGACATTGGTATCACACAAGAAGGTTAGTTGGCAAAAAGGATATTGCTTGATAGCCCTTTTTTTTTTTTTTTTTACACTGGGTAATGTAGTGCTTTATATGTTATTGTTTTTCTTTGTTTGTTTTTAGGGGAAGGATCCAAATCTTTGTTTATTCATTGGTTAATTTCCTAGTAGATTTTTTTGAGAAATTACTTTTTAGTGTGGGCAGGGGAGTGAAGCCTTTCCTTTGTTTCCATTACAGACTTTCAGTTCCTCTTTCTCTTGATCCTGTTCCCAAATTCCCCTGAGGTATGTTTGCATTTGTTACAGGGTCCCTTTTGCAGTTCCATTTAAGATGCTGCTGTGTGGGTTTGTGGGGCAAGGCACGTGCTGTGGGCCCTGCTGCTCCTTCAGGATCCTTGGCAATCAAATGGACAAATGAAAGAGTAAAAAAAGAAGCTTCTCCCTTGCTCCCTTGTTTGTCTTTTGTTTGGTTAATGAGCAACAGACCATTTTGAAACTCAAATGATCTTAAATGCCTTTTCTGTGGAAAAAACATGATCAGCTGCTGTGCTTCTTCACAAAACGTGTATGAAAACCTGAGGAAGCTGACAAGATCTTCCATGTTTTTAGATTTTATTTTTTTTTCTCCATGAGCTGTTTGTGTGACAGACACAAGCCATCTCCCCTATCCAGTTTTAATTGATCAGGGTGGAATTATATCACAAACCCACAAGAAACTTAGGTCTCCTTTGGCTTTTCATGATTTGCTCCTTACATGTGTTTAATAAACTGTGAAGGATAATAAACAGTTTGGTTTATAAGTTGTATGAAGAAAAGGTATGACAGTTTCTTTTAATTGGTAGTCCTTTTCCAATACAAAGCTCAGCAAAATAGCTGAAGAGGGTAGTAACTTCATCTAATTGCTTGACAAACTGACAGCTGTTTTTCTGAGCAGAATAATTATTTTCAGTGACTCAGTAAAATAATTAACACAAGCTGTTGGGTGTGGAGACCTGGTCAAGAAATTAGTAGACAGGGTCACAGGATCTGTCAAGGAGGTCTGGTCTGACCCTGTGCCCAAAGCAGGACCAGCTCTGGAGTCAGACCAGGCTGCTCAGGGCTTTCTGCAGTTGAGTCTTGAAAATGGAGCTCTATGGACAGAGGCTGTGCCACCTCCATAGCAGCCTCCTCCATCCATGACTTGGTTGGTTCATCTCTGCATTGAAATGTCTCCAAGCTGTTATTTGTCTCTTTTTAAGGCAGCATCTCTAGGCTTGACATCCTTAATCCTGAATACTCAGAATGAATGTCATTTTTGACATATATCAACGTATGTCATAACTAGAAGCTGAAAAAATGGTATTTGGGTTTAATAAATAAAAAATATGTTTGTCAAATGTCCATATATACATGTATGCATACACAAAATGCATTAAACCCACCTGATGTATTGTATCTGCAAATATACTAAACCCCCAATATATTTGCATATTTAATGTATTACATTAAAATCACAATATACATACATCTGTATGCTATATTTGTGCATAGACTGTATTAAACCAGCAGTCACCTACGTAGCTCCTTATATCCAGTCAATGAAGAGATGAAGTTCTAGACTGCTACTGATAAAAGTATAATTGGGTTTATATATGGTAATAGGTTCATTGAAGTTGTTAGGTGAGCTGTCTGGAGTGATTTTAACACGTAAGTCTAGAGCTGTATGTTATTGGATTTAAATTCTGGGGATTTTGAAAAAAATCCTGTGGTGTAAGAAGATTAAAAGTAAAGCAAATTGAAAAAATACTGAATAATGACTTTCTGTAAGCTTGGCTAACTTAGGATGTGCTCTTGTGATGCGAGTTTACAGCAGTTGCTGCCAGGCTGAGGATTGCCGGGAGCAGTGTTGATAGCAGGCTTGAGCCTGCAATGATTTGGACACAAGGGACTCCTCTTTAAGAGAAATTGAACTTTCACACTGACCTGTTATTTGTTTAGAACTGAATGCACTCAGTCCGATGAGCCCTGATTCTCACAGCCTGGTCTGGAATCTGCCCTCCTTCCCTGACTCTGCTTCAACCTACGCTTAGAGTTTTGAAAACATATTTTCTGCCCTGTTTGGTTATACCAAACCAGCTGATAATATCAGCCAGTAGTGTTTGTGTGTGATTTTGAGTCTTAAGTCCTAAATGAGTCACTTTTCTGCCCTTAATTGTAATGTGGCATTGGTTCTGAAACCTGGGTATTCATCTTCTGTTTTTATTTATTTGGATTAAAAAACATTTAAAGAGCTACCTCTATTAAATCATGTTGAGCTCTGCTGTAGATTCCAAACGCTCTGGCAGTGCCTCCAGTCACCAAAAATATCTATCTTTCCTTGTGAGAATTTATTCATATAACAAATGGGAAATAAAATGGATGGGGATAGTGGCTTCTGTTCAAGGAGATCAATTTGTACGACAGCCAGTTAGTATGTGTGTATATGTATGAATGCCACATCTCAAGCTTCTTGCTGTATGGAGGATACAGGGTTGTTTTGATACACTTCTGCACTTTTTAGCAGAAAATGGTTCAAGTAATTACAAACCACAAATTTCATATGATGGAAACCAGGGTAAGGGGCATTATGCTCCACAGGGTGTAATCAGTGCCAGTATCTTGGAGTGGCTCACAAAATGTGCTTTCCAGATGGCAAGCAGATCTTGGGATATGAAAGTAAGCATATTAAAATAAGTGATGCTTTTCAGAAGGGTGTAAAACCTCACACCAGCTAGTGATAGTAAGGACACCACTGTTCCACAGTTCCGTGGTGCAGGTTTCTGGCCCTGCCTCAATTAACAGAAACAGGTGAGAGCTGTAGGCACTGGGTGTTGCTGGTTTCTTTACTGTAGCTCCCAGTGTAGGAACTTTGTGGGTGCTGTGACTTCTTCAGCTGGAAAGCAGGACTCACACCTTGGTATGTTTTCTTGATGATCATCCCTGCAAGTTCAGGAGAACTTGAATCTCTCTTGACTGAATACTAAAGGATAAGTATAGATTGCAGTGATTTACAAGGCTTTCCAAAAAAAACCAAACCTTCTGGTCAACTGATGGTGTTCCATGGACTGTGGGACAGCCCAGCTTTAGACAGAGGAGCACATCAGCCAGGGTGCTTTTGGTTTTGCAGTCCAGCTGCTCTTCCTAGGCAGTTGTGAACCACTGCTCTTGGGCTGGCAACTGACTGCCTCCTGCTTCCTCCAGTGGCCACCGCTCTCTAAGTGCTCCTTGACGCCTCTCTAGGCTGATTTTACAATACTGTGCCATGTTGAAAGAAAGGCGATGTGTATTTTTTGGTAGGTATCAGGTTCTGGTGAATGCTTCAGAGACCTGAGTTGGAAAATGGCCACAAGCAGTTGAGCTGGCCCAGCTAAAAGGGCAGGCAGCTTCTTTGGGGAAGAGGGCCAACTTCTGAAACCACATTTGCTGAGGTTTGTGTAATTGCATTTAATTAAGGTTAGTCCTTTTGCCTTCCTCCAGTGATTTGCACCAGGGCAGGAACAGTCTTTTCACATCTCGCCTCTCTTGAGTGCCTGATTGTTAAAAGTTCTGTCAAGTCACTGCAAAAGGTAGAAATCTCCAAGGAACTGCATTCAGGGATGGATGACTCCATTCAGTTCTTCCCACTGACCCATTTTGAGCTAATCCAGATAGGAATTCCCTGTCCCTCCGTTTCTGGTCTATTCCCCAGAGCAGAGCTTATCTATTCAAGCACAGCAGATAACATATGACAGGAATGGGGGAAAACTGGTTGTGCCTGTTAGTAAAAGCATTTAAAAATGGCTTCTTTTTAGAGCAGGCTACCAAAGTGATCCAGTATGACATATATGAAATTTCTGTTTGGAATTGCAATTAGTAAAAGAAAGCACATGTCTAATAGGAGTCACAGAGCGGGGCAGGATGAGCAAATACCTATACTTTTGGAGAACTGTGTTAATATGGGATTTCAGAGGTTTTTGAAACTCTGAAACAGGAGTTTATACATGCGCAGCTCATATTTAGGTAATACAGTTATTTGATGCTAATGGAGTTGAAGTATACCATTAACTTTTCTTTCTTGGGGTACCAGTGAAAATTGCCACCTCATCCACCTCCAAAAGTTAACAAACAAATTAAAAAAATGGAGATGCAGAAGAATTTTGGAGTTGTTTCCAATTTCCTTGTTATGATATCTCATCATCTTTGTACCTCCAGCAAACCTTCTCGTACCTTACCAGCACAGTTTTAAAGGAGAGATTGCTCATTCTGAAGATTTGACCCTGTAGAATTTATTTTTCTCTAAATTATTGTTTCTGGAAAGGGCTTGTTTTTTTTCCCCTCAGCTGTTTAATTAGTCACCATGATAGAGTTTTGTGACTAACAACTAACTTGTGCTTCTTTCTATGTTTAGTTATGTAAATTTATTTGTAGCTGCAGTTTTGGATCTGAAATATGGAGTACTGAATTGATACAATAATTTTATTGCATTCTGTTTTCTCATCGTTCAAATGGTAACTACAACTACATTTGTTCTTTGTGTCTTACCTGAAAACTTTTTGAAGTATTATTGTTAAAGGTATGATTCTGTTGTAGTTATTTTTCAAAGCTTCTCATAAACTAAGTAATTGCTTCTAGGTTTCTTTTCTTGGAAAAAAACCCTTCTGTTTAGTTTACATCCGGTATAATGGGTACATATTTGTTTATGTAAACAGTGAAAAATACAATATTATCTAGGGGAAGGTAAACCAAGGTAGGGAAGAAAATGTAATGCAGCAAAAAGGCAGTGGCTTTAAAAGAGCATTCATTATTTTGTATTTCTCTGTGGGTGTTATAAATTTAAATGTACTGAAGGTTGATTGATTGTAATTTAATTGTTGAGTACTTCCAGTATAGAAAAGGGAGCGGTTTGTGCATCCATAGCATTACTGAGCATCTAGACCAGTTGCATGTGTTAAGCTGTTGCGTTGTTTTCAAACTTGTTTGGTATTCTTTGCATCTGTGCTATGTGTGCCTTGCCTGTTCTGTGCCCAGTTCTCTTAACTATGAAGTGGAATAAAATTGTTTTTAATGACATATCTTTCAGCATCATAATTTCATTGCTGTTTCCTTTTGCCAATTCTGTCTTCAGTTTCATTGTCTTAAAAGGATAATATTAATCTGAAGTTGCTTAAGAGCAACCTTTTTAAACTGAGAATTTTGGAACCCCAAATTGTATTTGTTTCAGTGTTCCTTAGCTCCTAGAACTTCATTGTGGGCAATTTGCAGATGAGAATTTGTCTATAATCCCAGCACCCAGCAGAATATGATTTATCATGAGCATGTCAGTTTTACTTCATTAAAAAAAAAGACAACAAAACAGACCTCCCTCCCCTCCTCTGCCCCCCCAAAAATTACAATTTATTGTTTCAATTTTATGTAGGAGGGTATGAAGAGGAGTTGGAAAGCCTAAAAAGTCAAATACCAAGTAAGAGGCTGAGAAACACAAACAAGTGAGTGAGAGAGTTGTGAAGGCTCCTGAGGAGACCTGAACACTGGCAGCTTCTTTCACTTCTGCTTAGATTCATTTCTACTTTGGCATAGCCTTTCATTCTCACGGTGGTAATATAAGTTGTCAGGATTTTTTCCTTTTTCCTGCCAGCCTTAGCACCTGAGAAGCCAGTTTCTCCTTTTCCATGTGTTCTGCGTAATTGTGATGGCATCTCTGAGCTGTGGAGGTGAAGTGCCTCACTTTTCCCTGAGAGCCTCCTCTTAGAATCCAGGCTGAAGTGATATCTCTGACAAAAATTAGTATTTGCTGTATTGGGTCACCAAGTGGGTTTTTTTTTGGTGAAAGGCGGAGATGAGGTGGGTGGGTGGGAGAGGGGTGAATGCCAGTCCTGCTATGGCACGGGGTAGGGAAGATTGGCGTGCCTCCTGACACTGAGCCACTGGCTCCATGACATCCCTCTTCTGGTATGGGGCGACATTCCTTTGGGTGGAGGAGCTGGTGCCTTTCTGAAGGTGTTTGCAGGAAAATCCAGTGGACAACAGCCTTGGAGAGAAAACGTAATTGCTGATGAACAGCAGGGTAAAATTATATCAGACCATTTTACTTTGAAAACAGTCTAAACTGTATTTCTGAGAACATATTTAAATGAGACTTAGGCTTTGTCAAACACCTTTAGGTTAATTTATGCTAAACTACTAAGTTCCTGTTTAACAAAACTGCAGTGGGCAATGGCAAAAATACTGAAGGTCAAGAGTCACGCACTGGAAATGGAGGCTGACATGGGTTGCTTGGCTGGTCTGAAGCATCCCCTTTCATTTGAGTGGGACTGCACATTCTTGAATATCAATGCACGCATAAATGTTTGTAATGTGTTTTAAGGAAATTGTATCTCTTAGCTGATAAGAGGAAGAAAGCTTTAATTAATCTGTCACTTGAAAGAAAACTTCGAATTAACAAAAGGCTGTTATGTACTCCTTTTATGAGCAGAGAGAGAAAATGTGACTTGTACAGTGTTGGTGAATTGTGAGGCTCAGCAGCAGTGGGTGCAAGCCTTGAGTTTTTCTCTTGTTGCTGCAAAGCTGGTGTTTCACATTGAGGCTGGTAGCCAAGTGACTGCCTCATTTTAAAGAGGGGTCTTGGGGCCTGGAGCCCCTGTTGAAGAGCGGCTGTGGGAGGGATTAAGTGTTGGATAAAGATGGGGTGTCCACCTTGTGCTCAGCAGGGCTTCCCCCTGCTCTTCCCCTGCCCAGACTTTCTGTCCCTCCTCGCCACCCTGCAACTGAGCAGTGGGACTTTACTGCACATTGGGGCATGGATTTTGGGTTACCTTGTTGTGTGCGAGTTGTGGTTTTGAGGAGCTGAGCCTACCCTCTCTGAGTAGGGCATAGGAAAGAGAGAGCTGAGACAGGAATTAGTATCCCTGATGGATAGAGGTAATTTAAAAAAAAAAAATAAAAAAGAAAAATTAATTCCAGCTCTAAAGGTAAAACCAAATGAGAAAAACAATCTAATTTATCAGTCTTGAGGCTGAAAAGGGCCTTATTTCCCTCCACAGAGAGGAAATACCAGGCAAGGAAAGGCATGCCAAGTACCCCATCCAGAAAGCATGTAGATAGGAAACTGGGGACATGTTTTTGGCAGTACAGGCCAGAAGAGAAGCAAGCAGAGAAGGGAAATAGATTTTTTCCTTCTAGATGCAAAGACACAGAACTAATTTTCCAAAGAGACAAATACAAGATGTTGAACTTCATCATTGTAAACAGGAGAGATGTATTAATAACCTGTGATGTGCAAGAAGTTAGATAAGATATCTCTGTTCAAATCATGGGATTTAAATTCTGTGCCTTAACCACGCACCCAGAGGGGAATACAGTGGTGTCTGGTCATACCATGTTTTGTAGACAATAAGACTGTTTGCAAATACAGCAGAAATTATGCTTGTTGATTTTAGGATATGCATTTTGGTGTTATCAGAACATGGTTAACATATTTTTTAAAACTCTTGTTAGCAAGTGTTTTCTGTGACAAACTTCTTGTTATGGTTTAGGATTTCACAGACAAAAATGCAGTAATGTTGAACAACTCTTCAAGAAAAGTTGGAAAATGTCTCTTCTTGGTGTTAAATTGCCATAAAAAGTGAGTGATAATATTTCTGAACCCTTTGAAAGGTTTTGTTTCAGCAGGACTGATAAACTAAAGACCCAGGGTGCTGCTGGGTGGTGCTGATCAAGTTTGCATTGTATCTGCTTATGGCCGTCTTTGCTCCATGCATTCAGCCCTGCCCTGTGGCTCTCCAAACCAGAAATTTTAAAGAAAGAAACAGTTTTTAAGGAATTGTCTCAAGGTGAATCTGGCCTTCACAGATAAGGAGTAGTTAATGCACTTTCAGGTCTTCTGATTTTTTAAATGACTGATTCTGCAGACAAAAAAAAAAACAAACCCTTGTGGGGATGATCACTAAATAATGTATCTTAGGAGCAATAGCTCCCGTGTTTCTGTAACAGCTGAGGCTGGTGTAAAAGGCCACGTGAGTCTTTGGGGGATACTGTGTTTAAGCTGGAGCGCAGACTTTGTTTATGTCCATTAATGCTTACAGAGAGTAATTTGGGTAAGGCAAATATTTAAAATTTGAGGAATTGGGCACATGAGAAATCCGCTTGTTGAATTTTGGTATAATACCCTTGCCTTGGTAGTCTGCAGCTTTCCCTGGAATTAGGCTCCTGGTAAGGTATGAGCCCGTGTCATCAGAGTGTCGTTTGTTTTGTTCATATTCTGCTTGTCCAGAGTCTTAAGTCAAGAATTCAAACAAATCCTTACTTTTCCCTTTACAGAAGCGTGGGTGGGTTCTCCCTCCCCTTGCCAAGCTCTGCTGTTCTGGTGCTGTTCTCCTTCCTGTCTGGGTGATGGGTTGCCGGGAGCCATCCCTCCAGGTCCTGAGGGGCTTGTGGGTGTCTTCTACGCCGTTGAAAAATCCTGCTCTTATTTACTGTGCAGTCAATAAACCATCTTGTAATTCTTGTGAGGTTTGTCTCTGGGTCAGTGCTGTCTGTCAGGGTTTTTTTGGTGTTCAGCTTCTTTTGTCTTGCTCTAACAGTTTTAATTCTTTTTTCAGGAGAAACAATGCAATATAAGGCTCATTTAGAAAAAAAAAAATGAACAAAGCCCATCAGCAAATCCCCTTAGAAACACCACCCACACCCCCAATTTGCACTCCAGCCATCTTACTTTGAGAAATGTATGGTGTCACTGGCTTCCTAGATCAAAGACTGCTTTTACTGTTGTCAGCAGCCAAATTGCTGGTCTGTCTGAAGGTGATCTGCAAGGGAAGGAAAACAGCAAGACCTTATTTGCTGCTCTGTGGCATGTGTTACAAGAACCAGACTGAATGGTTTTCCTGAGTTGATGGGAAGAGGCAATGAACAATACTGAGTGTTTTTGGAAAACTAGTGGTTCTCTTGTAAGAATCAAGGGAAAAAGTAGAGAGAAAACCTTAAAATTACGAATTAATCTTTAGGTGGTTTAGTCTTTCCTAATCAAAAAGTCTGTAGATCTTGGTAATGTGTACCCTGCAGATTCATACTTCTTCCCTTTTGTTTCAATGAAAGCATGTCATAGGATAGCAAGTTTTCTTCCTACACCAGGTGGTACAGAAGTCCAGAACTCGTGTGGTCTTTTTTGAGTCGAAGTGTTCAGAAAAGAAAGAAGGAAGGAGTATGTTTAGCTGTTCCCATGGCTTCGACTGCATGTCATAAAAAGCACATAAAAATCCTTTGGGAAGTGCCTCAATGTTTTCAGTCCTATACAGCAAAATCACCGATGCCATCTAAATTGGTATGGTGTCAAGAACATGGAGAGCTTTCAGTTTTGTGTGGCATGTCTCCCTTGTCATTTTGGTTGTGTTCTGACAGGAGAAAATGCATCTGGGACAGGAGGGACATGCAGGCAGTGGGTTGGTCTGCCTGCTCTGTTGGGATGTGGCTCCTTTAGCCCATAGGAGATGCTTTGCTGTGTATGAATTTTACCTTTTCCTTCAGGAAACTGGGCAGGTCGCAGCTTTCTGGAGAACTTCCTTTAAAATAATATTTGTTGTTTCTATGTTACTTTGGAGACTTTATTTAAATTGTAGGTGGGGCAGGGGTGGATGTCACTAATTGCATGCTGGGTATCCTGACTACACCCTTAGGTCTTTCAGAGAGGGTTTATCTCTAGTATGAATATCAAGACCAGAACATTAAAAGAACATAGAAGTGAAATAGGAGTTAAACTAAAGAGACTTGAACTAAAATTTTGTATGTCTTTTTAAATGTAATTGTAGGTATCTGTGCTACTGGTTTGTTTTAATCTGCCTAGGAACTCTCTCTCCCCTCTGATTTTTTTGTCTCAGACCTCAAATGATACTTAGTTTCTTAATTAAAAAAAGACACCAAACCAGCCTTGAACTTTTGGTGGTGTTTTGGGTGGATTTTTTTGGTGTGTTTTCTTTTTATGTGTGTGTATGTTCTAGTTTTGTTTTTATTTTTACAGAACCCTTGGTTAGCTCCCTCTTTTTGGTAGCTCCATACTTTAAAAGTATTCCTGAAACTTCCTATACTGATTCTCTGATTTTCGTCACGTCACGTGTATTGTATTAAAAAGTGGTTTTGGTGCCTAGAATAGTGGCTGTTGTTGGTCTTTTTGCTATTAGCCAGGTTTATGTACAATATGTGGTGTTATTTATGTTCAGTGCCTAGATTTAGTTTAAGCATGCAAGCTAGATTCTCTTTTAAGTGACAATAATGGGCAAGTGGCTTGTAAAGCAACAGTTGACAAGTTAATTGCATGAGTTCCATATAGCTTTAAAAAACCCCCACCAAAACAGCCAAGAAATAGAAAGGATATAATGGCTTTGTTTTCAAAAGCAACACACTGGTTATGAATTTGTGTTTGCAGAACAAAGTCAATAATGCAGTTCTACAGCTTGCATTGTTTTGATTAGGTGTTCAGAAATGCTTATCATAATTGCCGGATCACTGGCACTCACAACAGGCAGCTGGGATTTTTTGGGAAAGTGCTCAGTTAGAGCATACTGCAGGAGTGTTGGAAAAATGAGATTTTGTTTAGACATAGCTAAAAATGCAGTGCTAATGAAGGAATAAGAGTACTTAATCTCAGTGTCTCCTTGATCTTCAGTAAATTTTTAGTTTTGTAGTTGTTTCCTTGCTAATGCAAGGCATATTGTGACTTGTGTGAAGAAACATTTGTTATACCGGTTTCTTTTTAATAAAAATAAATGCTTTTATGTAATGGTGGTAGTTACTGGTTTTTTGGTTTGTTTTTTTCTAGGTGGGTTATTAGATCCATGTACATAAATCCTTAAGACCTTCCCTGCACTGACACATTGAGTAGCTGGAGTTATCTGCAGAACTAATTCTGAGGTAGAGAATTAGTTTGGTTGCCTGAAACTGCTTAAAATATGTAGCCTAGTTGTACTTGAAGATAAACATACAGCAAATATTTTATTAATGCTGGGTTAGTAGGCACTCCTGTGTCTCAGGGTGGATTTCTGTCTCTTTCCAGTTCTTAATGATGGAATAAGATGAGAAAGGTGCATTAAAATTACATGCTTTGCCTGCAATAATTATCCCTAGGTAAGGTGATGCTCAGTATGTGCCTGTGTTGGCTCTGATGCTGGAAAGTCTTACAGACTTGTGCTGGGTCCTGTGTTTGGTGTGTCCCCCATGCCATCACTTCGGTGCTGCCACCTCAGCTTCTTGGTCTCTGCTGCCCTCCCTCAGTCCTTGCCCTGGGAGCTGCAGTGCCAGCTGTGGGTTTCAGCTACGTGCCATGGGTGTCTTCCAGAAGCATCTCTCCTGAGCCCTTGGCAGGGATGGTGTTTGCCATCCTGTTTTAATTTTTGGTTTGTGATAGCGTGTGGGTGTACTTGACTGGAGTTGTTGTTTTCCTTTCTCCCTGTGCGAGCACATACAGTTCCCACACAGATAATTTTTCTGAGGTGTCAGAAAGAAACAATTTTCTCTCAATGAGGCTTTGCACTTAAGAGGTTCTTCTGGGGTGGGGATGAACAAGTATTTGCTGGTGCCCTACTGCTGGGTAAGTCATGCCAGGCCAAAAAGTAGGCTCTGGCAAGGCACTGCAGTTCCCCTGTCAACCACATCTTGTCAGCTTTGCACATCCCGTCCCTTTAGGAGGCGAGGCACTCCCTATAGCTTTGAACAGTTATTATGGCTTGGAGGGAGACCTCCCCTTCTCCCCCACAACAGATACCAGTTCTGAATGAGTTCAGACTTCAGGGAAGTGGTGGTCGGTCTGCCAGCAGGTCTGATGGGTCTGCGAACTATTTCTAGTAACTTTGCCAAAGTAAGTAAAGAGAAAGGACTTCCATAAGCCTAGCCTTTTTGGGCTAGGATGTGCACTTTGTACATCTATTTTTAGAATGTCTTGGGAGGTGGAAGCAGCTGTGCTGAACCTTATCTGGCTATGTGGCATGTGCCGCAATCAGTTGATAAATCCTGGTAAAAAGACCTGATAAACCTTGAAGGGGGAGGTGACATAGTGAACACGAAAGTTGGAGTAGGTTGGTGTTGTGGTACAGCGTGGGTTGCTGCTGTGCCGTTTCAAGGAACTGGTGTGACCTCACCTCGAGTGCCGTGTGCAGTTTTGGTTACCACAATATGAGAAGGCTGTAAAATATTAGAGAGTGTCCAAAGGGCTGCAAGGATGGTGAAGGGTCTAGAGGGGAAGCCGTGTGAGGAGCAGCTGAAGGCACTTGGTCTGTTCAGCTTGAAGAAGAGGAGACTGAGGGGAGACCTCATTGCACTTACAACTTCCTAGTGAGGGAAGAGGAAGGGTGGGCGTTGATCTCTGCGCTGTGGTGACCAGTGACAGGACCTGAGGGGAATGGCCTGAAGTGGTGTCAGGAGAGGTTTAGGTTGGGCATTAGGAAGAGGTTCTTTACCCAGGGGGTGAGCAGGCTCCCCAGGGAAGTGGTCACAGCACCGAGCCTGAAGCCTAAAAGCATTTGGACAATGCTCTCAGGCACTCTGGTGTGACTCTTGGGGCTGTTCTGTGCAGGGCCAGGAGTTAGGCTCACTTGTGGGTCCCTTCCAACTTGGGTTGTTCTATGACTCTGTGATTTTGGTGTTCCCTTTTTATTAAAGCTGGTGGCTTTATGCTGTGCCTACATTGACATTTATGTTCAAATCACAAGCATATGTGAGGAGAAGGTGCTGATGAGCTGATGCACTGGGCTCCAGGCTGTGATGCAGGGTGGCCTTGGAGCATCTTCCACGGTGAAACCCAACCAGATCACATTCTCCAGGGACATACCTGAAGCATGCTGGCCCCTCACAGATGCCTGTGGCACACCACTGGATTGGTTGTGACTGGAAGTGAAGCTCATTGAGGACTGGTGGAAACAGCCATTCTGCTTTGCAGGTCCTCTCCGTATCTAGTGAAGCTGTAGTTGCAGAGGTGGTGGGAGGTACGATGTCTTACAGCTTGTTGGGACACTGTTATCTAAGGTAGTGTAGCTGCTGAACCTGTAGTCAGAAATATAACAGTGAATGCTAAAAAGAAAAAAGTGAGTATTGAACTCCTTTGGACATTTCTTTGTGACTGCTTGGTGTAATGTAGGGAGCTGCCGCCTCTCCTGTGTCCCAGTGTCACCTGTGTAGTAAAGGCACTCAGGCTGCAGTCTCCATGGCCAGGAGCTGTGGTTTCATACCACTGTCCTTCTCTTTAAGGCTCCAAATGAAGGGGATGGGGGGAACAGGGTCATGAATAATCTTTACAAAGAGAAAAGTTCAGCTTGAAGATAATGGTTTTTTGAGCACCACTCCTATTTTTATAGGGGGAAAAAATGGCATGCAGCCATTTGGGGAAGACTGATTAAAGCAGTCTGTATCTCTTACAAAGCACTTGGTTACTCCTTCATGTAATCTCCGAGCACATTCCTCTGAGGACATGGTCACATCCGCTGTGGAAATGTGCTGAGTGGCATGTGGCTGGGACCCAGGCTCCCCAAGCATCCCTTCTGAGCCTCAAGGGTTTTGATGATGTTTGTCCCTTAAAGGAGCCATGCAAGAACAAGGGACAGTTTCCTGCTTTGGAATAGCTGCTGCATTCTCTTCTGGCTGGAAAGTGGGTGTTCTCAGAACATTTTGATGTGATTTGTGTTATGAATGGATGTAGGTTGAAACTGGCAAAAATACAGAGGGTAGCTCAAGTTTTCTGGTGTGGCTTGTCTTTGGTGAAGAAACTGAACAGCTTCATTAGATGTCAAAATAAAAGGGCTAATGGCATAGAGTGCAAATATAAAGCGCATTTTAGGTGAAATCCAACAGTCTGAAATGGCACTCTAAGCTATTGGGATAGCAGACTGTGTGTGCTTCTCTGTTGATGGATATACATATTAAAGATAACTAATGATGATTATGGCTAGTTGTAGAGTGTCTGGCTGAAGAGAGTCACGTGGACAAAGCTCATTAGTACCTCTGAGTTTGTATTTGTTTTCTTGAGTAGAAAATGTAAGCTTGGGATTATGTTACGCCCTCTTCCCCTTTAATAAATAGTTAGTTAAATACATCCTCCTTATATTATCCTAAGGTTTATCTCTGAATAATAAAATTCAAAGGTGGAGTGTAGCAGCTCAAGTAATACTGAGATCAGACTTTATTTGCTGTTAGTTTGTGTCTGCACAAGCAAATATATTATCACCTCCCTGGCATCAGGCAGAATCACAGAAGTGACTGTGTATGCGTAGGGTTGAACACCCTAGCTCTCATTGGGAAACCCAGCAAAATCATCTTGAGAAAATGAAAGCTACACAATTGGAAAAATAAATAAAACTCACCCTGAATTTTTTTTTATAGATCAATAAAGATTTTCAGAAGTGTATCTGTATTTTTGTGCTCTTTTGCTTAAAGTTATGGTGCTGGTAAATTACTATCCAGTTTTATGCTCTTAGATCTTCTTCACTGAGCATTTCAATTCCTTTTCAGTTTTCATGTTTTGCTTCTTCCTAGGAACAACACAATTAGGTTTAGCAGCAGAGTTCAGTTGTTATGCTTGAGTTGAGGTAGTTCTTAATAATTTCATGTAAGAAGTGCCCATTTATAATTAATTTATGGTCAGATGCTCAGGTGACTTGCAAAAAAGCTGATGCTAATACTCTAACATCATGTATTTTTCAGAATTTTTACTAGACTAATTAAAATGCTACTTATCTATTCTTATGTTTTTCTTAAACTAACAATCTCTTAAGAGTTTCCAGCTGTCAACTAATTATTTTTTTTTAAGATCTGCTAATTAAAATAAGAATTAAGAAGGAATATAGGAAGAAACTATCATAATTTCTGTAATTTCAAAAGCTTTTAATGAGCAACTTGCTAATGCCGCTTTATAGAAGTGTTTTTTAGCATTGCATAAAAATTTCACAGTAAAGGGTCTTGAAAGGAGAGGTTTGGACAAAATTGCAATGTCTTCCTTCAGCAACTACTGTTAAGTATTTCCCACTATGATGCTTGGGAGTGCAAAAATGGTCAAGGTAGAGTAAACCATGGTCAGTTGTTGTTATCTATGTGGTAGTCTCAGTTTGAGCATATATACCAGTGAAACATAATTTTATCTTAATCTCCTGGAGAGCTTTATTTTTTAGTCTATTAGGAATAAGGGTTTAGTCTATAAGGAATAATGTGCATTATGTGAGATTTGTTCTCTCAATGCAGAGTATTTTTCTGATTATTATCCACCAAGTCAACCAATGGTAGATACCTAAAACAGTGAGGTTAAATGAATGCCAGTTGCAAATCTCATCTTCCAGATGGAATAAATGACCGAGTATAATTGAAACAAATACTGTGTTGACTATGCATTTTTCATATCTTGAAGCTGAATGCACTTAGAGAAGTGGTGACTGTGTGCGGCACACACGCTTCTCCAGTCACCACAGCATATCTTCCTCAGTCCTTGTTTTTGCTGGAAGAGATGTTCTGTCGTACCTGTAATTGCAAATAAATCAAGCTGACAGAGATGCTGCAGGGATGGGCTCTGCTGCATGTCAGGGACATAGGAGCAAGAGAAGATTGGAGCTGTAGGAGGATGAAGAGGAACAGCTGGATATGGCAGCTCACATCTGAGTGCAGGCTTTTCTTTTGCAGAGAGCAAGCAATGTGTTTTCAGAAGTGTAATAAACCATAATGGATACAGTAATATTCTCACCAAAGTGTTACTTTTACTTTGTTTGCTGGAGTTGCTGGCCCAGTGTTACGTTGGTGGCAATGGAGGTGGCTGACAAAATCAGGTGTTGAGTTGCTGCTCTCAAATGAGGATGAGAAAAAAAGTCAAAGTTCTTCCGATGTTGGAGGGAGATGTCTTAACTCTGATGCTGAAAGCCAAGCTATTGGCCTTGTCTGAAGCTGGTTCTCTAGAGGGTGATCTCTGGTCTCTGCAAGTTCATGGGAGCAGAAAATGTGCAAGTCCAAGTTCATGTAGTTGTTGTTGTATGAGTAGTATGAAGTTATTAATGTTTGATACTGATAGGCAATAGTGCATTATTGCAGGGATGAATATTCTGAGGCAGGGGCTTTATGCAGTAGTTGTGATGGGTTTATTTGTAAGTTTGTGCCACTGTCCATCTGTCCCAATTAGATTTGAATAGCTTGTTGAAACGTAGACTGAGGTTGCTTGTGATTCAGGATACAGAAAAAACAGATCTGAAATCTGATGATGTGCAGGAAATGTTTAACTAGATAGCTGGACTCCTAAATCTAAATATACTGGAATCTCATCACTGACATGAAAACACTTGCTATTTTTATTTCATTTTAGGCTTTATTGCATCATGTGAGACTATGTACTTGCAACTTCAGCACTTGTGATTTATTGAGGATATTGTTCCATATTTTATGGCAATGTCAAGTCAGGCAAAAGGCATCAGTCATGTGCTCTAATGGTTACAGGCCTGGAGGAAGGGCTGGGTGCCCAAGTTGGTCCCAGCCTCTCTGGTGTGCACGTGCAGCTTCAGAGCTCTCTCCTGCTCGAGGAATGAAGACCATCATATGCCAGGCAAGTCATCTGGAATTGTAGTGACCACAGGTGGCTACTTTTGGGATGTGGGATAAATAAGCACATCAGCTTTTCAGTCAAGGGTCCTGCCAGCCTGGCAGTCATCTTTCTTTTCCGCACTTCTACTGTGCCAAGTTCATCCTGAAATGGGAGAAAACTGCCCTGAAAACCAATACAGCATCATTGTGTGTGAGCTTATAGGCTGTGCTTAAGCTTGGGAGTTGTGGGGTCCTGTAGCATGCAGTAATTGTGCATGAGGAAGAATTCAAAGTGGTTTAAATCTTGAGGTTTTAACTAGCTGGCATTCATACAGTGGGCCCTACCGGTAATTTTATTCTTCTACCATAGCTGAAGTTAAAATGAGCGTAAATGAGAAATACTAGGAACTGTTTGAATTTTTCTGCCCACCAGGCACTCAAAATGATTCTTTTTTAGAAGGTGGATGGTGTTTTATATGGTTTCTTGGCCTTTAAGGTTCATCCTTCTCGGAAAGAACATCTATTATTGCTACTGTATCCTTACAATTTATGCTGAGTTGAGATAAAAATAAAACATTGAAGCCGTGTTTATAGTCAGGAGTAGTAATAAAAAGAGCAGCCAAAATCAGGCTTTTTTGTCACGACTTCACTTTCAATGCTGTAGCTATTAAAAACCCACAATGTAGTTGTTTTCAGCTATTTTTAGGGTGGTAGTCAGTGGTGCTCATGGACAAGAAGGCAGAAAGGTTCCTTGTTTACTGTACTGTGAATTTCCATGTGTGCCTGCTAATAGTACCCACAGAAAAGCCCCACCTTCCCAGGCACCCTGACGTGGTAAGTAAGAGGCTCTGTGAGGGGACGTGAATAATGAGGACAATGGTTCATCCAGCATGGAGTGGTGTCAAGATGGAGTCAGCCTATGCTGTGTGTCGAAACTGTTTCCATAAAGGAAAAGCAGATGGGTCAATTGTTGTAGTGCAGCTGCAGGTTATCCCCATGTGTTGGAAGAGGAGCAGGTGAGGAAGAAGATCAGCCTCGCTGAACAGAGAGACTGGAACTGATGAGTGGAAAAAAAGCCCTGAGGGTTTATGACCTTTGGAAGAAGGGGCAGGGCTGCAAGGATATTGTGAGGTTGTGCATGGAGAAAATTAGAAGGGACACAGCCCAACTAGAGCTGAATCTGTCTACTGTGATAAAGACAATAAAAATGTTTTTATAAGTACACTGGCAAAGAAAGGAGGGCTAAGGACAGTCTCCATCCTTTATTGTATGTGACAAAGGATGAGCAAAGACTGAGGTATTTAACACTGCCTTTACCTCAGTCTTCAATAGTAAGACCAGTTGTTCCTGGGCATCCAGCCCCCTGAGCTGGAAGACAGGGATGGCAGAGCAGAATGAAGCCCCTCAAATCCAAGTGGAAATGGTCAGTGACCTGCTACATGCCTTAGACACACACAACTCTGATGCTGAAGGGGATCCATGGGAGTTTCGGGGAGACTTTAATGCTCTGCAGCTACCTGAAAGGGGGTTGTATCAGGTGGGGGTCAGCCTTTTTTCCCAAGTAATAAACTATAGGACAAGAGGAAATGGCCTCAAGTTGCTGCACTAGGGAAGATTTAGATTGGATATAGGAAAAGCTTGACTGAAAGGGCTGTCAAGCACTAGAACAGACTGTCGAGGGCAGTGGTGGAGGCACCATCCCTTCAGGGATTTAAAAGACCTGTAGCACTTGGGGACGTGGGTTAGTGGTGGGCTCTGCAGTGCTGGGGGAACAGTTGGACTTGATTTTGAAGATCTTTTCCAGCCTAAATGATTCTGAGATCCTATAAATACCATTTATACCAATGTGTTAATGGATGATGCCACAGCCAGTTAGTTCTGTTATTGTCTAGAAGCCTGTCCTTAGATTAAATTGGTGGATTTAATTGATTTTCCACACATTCCCTCTTCCATAGCAAAATAAGCCTAGAGTCTGCATATTAATCAATGCATACTTGTTTTTTTCTTCTGTGTATTGTCCTCTCTGCCAGTTGGTGTTAATTAGGCCATGGCTCTATGTCATTGTTGCTGACAGGCGGGTTTGCAAAGACTCTTGGAGTGTGTTCTGTGCTGGGGCTGCTCAGTCTCCTGTACTTCCAGCTCAGGCGCTTGTGATGCCTCTTAATCGATTTGGCCTCTGTGCAACCAGATCAAATGTTGCTCTCAGCGATCTTGTTACATTCACATCCTGTAGCTTACACCAAGTGTTTTGATGCCTGCCTGACCACAGACAAGTTTATTTTCCACTCATTGTGATTTGTTTGTGATAAACTGAATGGAGAATTAGAAAATGGGATAACATTTCTTTTAAAAAAAATAAAAATCCATGTGATCTGTATGCACATGTACTTCAGTTATGCATGTGTAATAGTTCACAGTTGGTTGTCTTGGCTCTTCGCCTTGCTGGTGGAAGGAGGACAGGCTGGATTGGTGGCCCAGTTCATCACTGTCCTGACTTTAAGAAGCTGGCATTCTCTGGGACTGTCTAGTAATCTACATTTTTCTTCAAAACAAGAAGTCAACAGAACAGTCTCTTGTTGTTGGTCTGTCTCCAGTGTTTTGGTTTATAACTAGTTTCTGGAGCTTCAGTGGCAAGAAGTTTCATGGGGAAGGATTGTTCTGCTCTGGGAAAACAACGTATTCTCCTCACAGGTGTGTTCTGATTGGACAAGGAACATTTTCTGGGTTCGTTTGAGACACTACCATGAAACTACTGTTTTGTTTGTGACAAAATAATTCCACCTTTTACTCTTTAACTTGTGTCCTTGGCAAACTGGCCAGAGATCTGTATTCCCCAATGGATGTAGCTAATGTATGGGATGGAGTTGTAGGTGATGTACCAGTGTATACATTATAGCAGTCTGATTTGTGCAGGAAACATAAAAGATTGCATCTTTTCCTTCCTTTTTGTCTAACTCTTCACCTCCTCTCTTCCCTGCCCAGAACAGAGGTGGGTATTCTACTCAGTTTATGTACTGGTTTTTATAAGGAGTAATACTGCTTTTGATTCTTCGAATTTGTTATTAAAGTAACTAATTTTCTTAGATGAGCTAAGGGGATGTAGAAGGAGGATATAGATCCAAGAAAATAACTGAATATTTTTAATAAAGTCTTTTATGTGGGCATTTGTTAGAGTTCCTGTATGTGCTGTGCTTTCTCTTAAAACTCGAAAACACAAACATTTAATTGCTGGCAATGTCAAGCTGGGTTTAGTTTCATGGCCTTGGTGAGTTTGTGAAAATGAGATACTCAGTTTGAGAAGAAAGGTATTTTGGTTACTTGTATTAAGGTCAGCTTTAGAAGCTGAATGCAGAAACACATCAAGAGTGATGAAAATGTGATGTTTCTTTCTGATCTCTCAGTTGTGAAGGTCGATTTGAAAGAAATAAAATTGTATGGAACATGAGTGAACCTTTTTTTGCCATGGAGTCCAGTTATAGTTCCTGAAACTGGTTCTTGAGGTTTTGAATTTATTTTTGTATTCCTTGAAACCTGGTAGACATTTAAGTTGATACTGCCTTTGTGAATGGTTTCCAAAACCAAATTCAGCATTTGGGATTGATGAGTAGCAAATTCTTTTTTCATCTTACATTTTTAGTTGTCAAGAGTCAGCAGAACTGTCTGGGTAAGGCTTGCAGATGGAGTGGGCTAAAAGGGGAAAGAAGTGGGAGTACTTTCCCTTCCCCTTCCTCTCCTTTCGTGTTGCCTCAGTCATGTCACCCTCTTTCTTACTGCATTTGTTCTCTGAGAAGAGCCAGAGTTGGTTTTTTTTCTGAAGGGACCTGTTGTTGTAGGGTGTGTTTTTGTTACAACTTTTCCTATTTTACTAATGGCAAGAAAAGAAATGTCCTGTTGTGATAGAAGGACCCACTTTCCATCCCTTGTGAACTGACCTTCAGTAAGTAAGGTGAGAGGAAAAACTTCTTACCTTGCCTTTGCACAGATGCATTTTTTCACATGATAATGTAGTAAACAAATTGCTAATGCAAGTTCAGAATGAAAACATCAGGCATGTATCACCGATCCCTTCCAAGAGTAAATGCCTGAGTTTATTTCTGATGTGTTGGAGACCTGGCATTTGTGAAAGACTGAATGGCTGGGACAAAGCAGGTTTTGTAGCCATGTGCTGTTTTCAGTAGAATAAAGAATGAGGCAAGGAGTGCTCAAATGGTGGGCTGAAGAAGCTATTTTATAAACATAATTAATTTGAGGTATTTGTTTTCCTAATAATTTGCTGCGAACTCTCAAGTGTGTTTTGCATCAAATTTCAGCAGCAGTAAATTGCATCATAACGTTGATTTTTTTATTTTTTTTTATTTATTTCTTTTTGTTCCCTGACAGACTTTGGAAGCAGTTTAATACACAGATAACACAATAATAACAGTTCCATTTTCCCAAATACAACCTTGCAGAATTAGTTTTTTCATTTTTCAGTCCCTGTGTTTAAAGTTTCTGCCTTCCTCAGTGGCGTGTTTGGAGTGAAGTGATGCCAACGCGTGGTGAATGCACTGATTATTTTTAAAAGGCATTGTGTCCTGCCCACCATGGCACCAGCCTCTGCAATGGCCCTGTACTTCATGTTACCTGGACTTTGAAAAATGGTGACCTAATTTCTCTAGTAAAGTACAATGTTTTGGAGAGCATGAAAGACATCCCTTTGGGGAATAAAACTGTAGGAGCATTTCTTGGTCTGTCCACCTTACAGCTCTGACCCAGCGTATTTTGATAATTCACAAACACAGAAAGTATTATATGAACTCTTGCAGGTCTTTAGTTCAGTCTCCTCTTCAATGGTAGTGATGGCTTTTCCATGGTTCAGAAGGTTGGTTGGACATCTCTTAACAAAGCTTCATGTGCTTCAATGCAGAAGGACGTGACCAATTACCTGAATGGTCCTGAATTTAGAAAAGAAGCTTTGTGGTGGTTTTGACCTTTCCTTGTAGCTTTGTCTGAAAATATCTTCGTCTTGCTGTCCTGTACCTTGTTATTTCATGCAAGCCTCCTACTGCAGGGGACAAAACAGTTTTTAGTGCTGCAGATGTTGTTGTGTGTATAATCATACACATCTGTTGTGTGATCACTGAAACGGATTTGTAGTGTCTGTTTATTCAGGCTATTTCCTTGACAGATTTTAATAAAAAGTTTTGAATCAAGAGTGGGTAGATGCATGTTTTGACAGCTTATATGTTAGAAATAAGAAAGTTGCCTGAGCTAGAGACAGAGTATACTGTCTGTGTGAGGAAGAGAGTTTTGCCAGTCCTGTGAGAACAGGCAAAAGCGGTCTGATAACATGACCACCCTGAAACCTTGCAAGCATCAGGAAAATGCTATAAAACCCCCTACTTATTTTAAAAGGCTAAGAACTGATGGCTTGACATTTAAAACAAACCTGCATTTAATTTATTCTTCTATACAATGTGGTAAGAAATATATGTAGACCATAAACTTGTCAAGCTATCATATTCTGAAGATTTACCAAGACGTTGAAAAGCATGGGTACGGAATCCAATTTGCTGTAAATGTGTAGGGGAAACAGTAACTGTGTTTTTCCTGTTAAAAGCAGATGAATTGTTGTAGAAGAAATAAAATTCTCACAGTAGAGTTTGAATTCGCAAATCATTAAGGGGAACAGATGTGTGCCGAGGTCAAGAGATGGTTAGACGAAGAAAAATCCTTATGGGACTATTTACCAGTAGTCTTTGGAGCCTGGAACGAGCTCATTGTTAGTACAGATTTGGTGCTTATTTTCTGCCTTTATGTAGCAAAAGAAACTAAAAGTGTATCTTAAACTAAGTATGTATTCCTCTGAGGATACTCTTGGAACAACTTCGACTCTCCTCATGGTTCTAACAATGCAAGTGAAAGCTGTGCTGGTGTGAATGGATGATATTCTCTATTGTGTTAGCAGTGGAGAGAACTACATCATGTACACTGGCTGACCCCAGAGAGAGAGGGGGGAAGATCATGCAGCTGTGTGAGCAAAAGGGAAAACTGTGCTGTTGGTTGGAATGAGTTAAGGGACTCTTAAAAATCACTCAGTTTTCAGAGTAATGTGGTTGAGGACGATGTGCTGATACAGAACTCTACCGTCAGTAAAGTCCCATTGGTATTCATGTACATCCTGGGAATACAATACTAGGAATTTCTTTATTTTTAGTCAACCCTCAGTTTGGGGTCCTGCATTGTGTGAGTGCCTCATCCCTGCAGACTGAGCATGATGTGGAATGCTTCCCATGGCTATGCTGAGGCCAGGCATAAGTAAGGGTTCTGCTGTGTCCTCTCCTGTGTGTTTTCAGGGCTGGAGATGAACACTGTGCTGCTGCTCCTGTAGTGTTTTGAACTGAATACTCCTGATGTCTTGATAAATGCCAGGAACTATGCCCACGTTTCTGAGCTTGTGGACAGGAAGGGGAGAGCTGGGGAAAGGCTGCTTGCTTATGTCATTGTCTGGTCTATCTTTTGCTGGAAGGTGCAAGGAGAAGGACCCTAAGCTCCAGTGTAATTCTCTGATCTTTTTAGCTATCTTGGGTTGAAAGCACTAAGTAATTCTTGATGTATTTCTGTATGAAGGTGGTGCTTGAGATGGTCTCAAGGCTCACATGAAGATGGGCACTTCCCTACTTGGACCTTTCAGCTCTGTGATGTGGTTTCGGGTCATCTTTTTTACTCTTTTGTTCCTTTTGATATGTTCAAGGAATTCTGCCAAAGCTACTGTGGCTGGTGTGCGTGGCTGCTGCTGCTTTCAGCAACAGAACAGGGCTGTAAATGGAAGCAGAACATGAAGAGAGTCTTCTGATGGTGGGAGTAGGTCGCCCTAGATTACCTTAGCCTGTACATGGAATAAGAGCAGGGTACTAAGGTAATACCTGATATCACTTGTATTTTGTACTACATTTTCAGTGATACAGTTTCTTTCAGCCTCTCAGCATAACTAGTGAAATGAAATCTAGTTGTCCAAGACATCTTGGATTGAAAGGTTACTTGTCCTGAGACTGCGTGTGAAATTGAGTGTATACCACTTTCAGAGAGCATATTCTATCAGAAGAGGAAGAAACATCCAGAGAGGCTTTGTTGCAGCTTCGAGCAACTTTTGTCAATGTAGGTAATAAGCAATTTTTATTATCTGCAAATAAATCTATGAGGGGAATTGGAGGAGAAATGAACTGTTTGGTGTTGCTGCTCTGTAGTGCTTGGATCATGGACAGCTTGTGTGGAGCTTGTGCTGCACATATGGTACTCTGGTTGAATTCCCTGTGAGGGGTCAGCATCCCTGCTTGGAGTCCTTGGATGTTGCATCGAGCGAAATAAAATACATGTTAGTTCAGCTTTCACTGCACACTGTGACCCAGCTAGTCTTAAATAATAAGTTGACAGTCATCGTGGTTGTTTCTTTATTAGTGTGTGGAAATAAGGCTTCCTTGTACTCCCCGCACATCATTAGTGTTCTGTAGTAGAGCACCAGGCTCAGTAATGAAATAAAGGCTTTTCTTCCCCTCCACTGTTGGACTGCATATGACATCATTCATGGTACAACTCGTTTTTATTGCATCTTGATAAAGCAACAAGCCGGAAGTGGGAAAGCATAGTATTGTTTCCTCTTTTGTGGTGGTTTATCAGGATGCTAGAGCTGATGAAAAAATCCTCATACTTGAAAAGCAAGATGACGTATTAATCTTCAAGATTATTCATTTAAAAGACAAAAAAACCTCTACAAGTAAGCCACTGTTTGAAGGATTTATGTGTTCTAGACAGCAATAATACAATTGAGGTATTTAAGACAAAAAATGCTTGTTTTTCAAGTATGTGGTTCTAACATGATTTAAGAAACTGGAGGGGTTTTTCCCTCACTTAGGAGAAGGCTAATGCTTTGGGGTTTTTTAATACTTAATGATCTGTGGTGATTTTAGTCTGCTTATTGTTAAGGAAAAACCCCTCCTTCATCTTTATTATGTCATCTTATTTGGGTCAGTTCTCTTGTATCTGACAGCAATAGTTAACAATGAATAATCTCATTTATCTGCATAATTTGAGGATCTGAAAGTGCCTCCAAATTCATCTGAACCTCTTTCACGGAAGTATGTTAAATTCAATTAGTATGAATTTGGAATACAGTCTTTAAGGATGCTGCTTTTGAATGCAGTGCTTCTCAGGAGCCTTCAAATCAAATGTATTTTGCGTAAGCGTCTCTCTTCTGCTCTCACTGTTTGTCAAGATGGAGAGCAGCTGCTGTTGGTGAATGGACCTAGCAGATCCTTTAATATAGTTAAAACCCCCAAAAACTCATATTCCAGATTTTTGGTTTCTAGTTTACCTCTTCAGTCGGTTACTTGCTCTGTCCTTGTCTGAATGTGGGATGTTTTTGCAAGATTCTGATAACTGCAATGACATCATGTCAAGAGCAAGTGGTGTCTGGAACAATTTTTCTCATGTTTCAATGTTTTTCATAACTGAACTTGCCTATGGTACCTAATTCTGTCTTATTAGAAAATTCTTATAAGAATAGTAGTAAGAAGAAAGTCCTTGGATTTGCAGGATCTAGTTAGTCTCCCCCCCCGCCCCACGACCTACGCAATGTTTGGATACTCCATAATGCTCAATGAGATCAGAAATCCAGAACCCATGGTGGTAATAGGCATTGTGAGCAGAAAAGAGTGGAATGTAAGCAGGATGCTCTGTTGTCTTTTCACTTCCAAACATTCCAGCCACTGAAATCAGTAAAGCTTTTGCTAAATACCATCTGTGGCAGAGAGGGTTTGAAAATTTAAGTGCATGAATCAGAAAACATAATGTACTTGTGTAGGTCATTGGCCTTCATGTACTGGGCACTGTGGCTTGAAGTTTTTTTCCTCTTGTCCCATATTGCATCCTGTGTGTTAGTTACTTTTCTTTCTGTTGTTTTCTTGAATTGCATAATGCATTTTGGAAAGTCGTAGGCTTATCATAGTTATCTTTCTGATTATTGTGTCATTGGAGATTTATTTGAAGCTGACTGAATTCCTCTGAGTCCAGTTTTGCATGGTTTTGTTTAGTTTTTCAATCTGGAGATTTGTGTTCTATAGAATAACTGGTTTGCGTGGTCAAGCCAGTAACTCCTTTGGTTTGCTCTTGTATGTCTATCATGATTGTGCAGGGTTAGGTGTGTATAAACCTGGTGAGTGGTCTCTGCTGAAGGGAGAGTTGATGCCGGGAGCACATCATGCATTACTGTTGCCCAGCCTGCTGAACAAAGCTTCTGGGTTGTTTCTACGAGTGTTTCACTCCATTTTCATTTGCTGGTCATTTTTCCTTATTCTTGTTTCTTGTTAATAGGTCCTGAAAAGGAAGAGGTTCTTGGTTTTGAGCCTTAGCACAATGTCATGAAGGTCATGCGTATGGTGTACATAGTGCAGTAGCATTTGGTCTGTGAAAGAACATGCAGAATGCAAACTGTAGAGGTGAAACCTGAAATGTGCCCGGTTGAGAAAATGATAGAATATTTTAGTTATTCCCCAAACATTTTTCTGTTAAGTACTTCTAAAGGTCTGTTTCTTTATTATTTAGGTTTTTATAATTAATATTTTATGTATGCGATAATGATGGACTTGTTTTTGCTCTGATGGATGAAAGTTAACAAGCTGGCTCTGTCTGCTGGAGCCAGAAAGCAGAGAGATGGAGAAATGGCTTCATCTTGGAGACCAGGAGAGTTGGGCGTAGCATCAGAGGTTGATGGCCAGACTTTCCTTTGAAAGGGCAACATAACTTTTACGAAAAAAACCCCTCATGGACACAGAATAGCTGCTCAGAAAAGAGCAACTGGGTGCACAGTGATATGAAAATAGCTTGAGTCTAATGGGACAGTAAGGTTTGGGTGTGGTGTTTTATTTTTAGTAAGAGGTGATTCAAATTACCCTAAAAACAGATCCAGGGCAGGATGTGTTTCAGCATGGGATGTCTAGCAACGCTGTATTAATTCCCTTACCACATTTTTTTCTGTTGTGGAGAGGTAACATTTCATACATTTTTATAGAGAAAGGATTGAAGAACTGGACCTTCAGTTCAACTCAAGATGAATCAAAATCTGTCAACCATCTATTTCACTCTCTCATGTGGCAACTAGTATCAGACTTCTGTACATGCCTTGAAAGGAATCCAGGTAATGTGTTATGCTGTTTAATCCTGGTGCTGACAGATTAGTTCCTTCTGGCTTGCTCATATTGGTGTTTTTGTGTGCTAAAAAAAGGTCTGTCTAATTAGAGACATGCTGGCATCTTGGGTAGCATAAATATTTCATGAAGGATCTTCTGGACATGCTCTTCTTTGTAGCAGTCAGCAAGTCCTCATCTTGCCAAACACTTAATGGTTAAAGTCAGCACATGCCAGAAATATCTTGTTAATTCATCTTCACATTGTTTGTGGAATGAAATTGGGAAATTGTTATTTTTATTGATAATAATAATAATTTTAGCAAGCCAACTAGTCAGACAGCTTGCAGAGAAGGCTGAGTCACAGACCCCTGCCTGAGCAGAGAATGGTTCTGCATCAAATGAAGATGAGAGGGACCTTTGGCACACATGTGGAATGCTGTCATAGTGCAAAATAGCCGAGACACTTCATGTTAAAACTAGTGAATTACATCAGACTTCTCACATGGCTCTGTTCAGATGTTTGTGGCTCAGCCTAATGGCAGCAGAGGATGATTCCCTTCTGCATCATTTGGAGGAGAACATAAGCAATGTGGTCTGTGGAAGAGTTGCTTTACCCAGGGTATGTGGTGCCTCTACTGAGGGTGGATAGTGAATTGTATGCAAAATAAATAATAATGAGAATAAAATATGCACCTTAGAGCTTCCTTTGAAATCCCATTGATGCAGGGTTTAAGTCTTCTTTCACAAACAAAATTTCAGTTCTGGCTCTGATGAATTTCACTCAGGTTGAGAAGGGTTTGTTCAGCCTGAAACACAAGAAACATGCTGAGCATGTTGCTTTCAGCTTCCGTTCCTTCTTGGTAGAGCTTACAAAATACATTGTAGAGTTGCTCCATTGCAGTAATAATTCTGTACATTTAGAGTAATTAGTTTGGTCATTTAGTGTTGTGTTTCTAAAACAGGAAAATGATGCAAGCCTACAGGATTTTCCAAATCTGGAAAATCCAGTATCTCTTTTTGAAGGAAGTTTGTTTCAGGAAGACTCATGTGCCTTGTATACTTTAACTCACTTTGTCTAATTACTGTACTGTCAAAAATGCAGGATGTTAGCACTGTGCAATAAATCAGTCATGCAAGAGTCGTGCTTATAAGTGCAGCTCCAGTATTGTGGGTTTTGTACTGTTCTTTTTTAAGTTATTGTTACTATTTACTTATTTATTTATTTAGGAAATTACAAGTCCAAACAGAAACAGAGGTGTTTGAAATCATATCGTTATCTATTCTGGGACTGTACTGCAAACAAAGTCTTCTGATTTGCCCATATGGATCTAAAAAAAAATAAGAGTGCTGAAGAGGTAATATAAATAACTTATTTACTTTCTTTCTTTCTTCCTCCTTTAAAATGCTTCTAAAGATCATTCTAGAAGCTGTGCTAAGGCACATGAAGGACAGGGAGGTGATTTGAGACAGCCAGCATGGTTTCACTGAAGGCAAGTCCTGCCTGACAGCCCCAGTGGCCTTCTGTGATGAAGTGACTCCATCAGTGGACAAGGAAAGGCTTACAGATGTCATTTATCTGGACTTTTGTAAAGCCTTTGGCACAGTCCCCTACAACATCCTTCTCTCTAAATTGAGGAGAGATGGGTGTGATGGGTGGACTGTTAGATGGGTAACAGTGATTGGACAGTCACATCCAGAGGGTGTTGGTCAATGGCTCAGAGTCCTGACGGACATCCGTGACAAGTGGTGTCCCTCAGGTGTCTGTACTGGCACTGTTACTGTCTTCATCAATGACATAGACAAAAGTGCACCCTCAGCACATTTGCAGATGACTCC
>JAWWEW010000001.1:15222094-15270312 GCA_035583185.1 Anabacerthia variegaticeps | reverse complement strand
GGGAGCCCAGAAATCACCTGTGTCCCGGGTTGCATCCAAAGCAGTGTGGGCAGCAGGGAAGGGAGGGAATTCTGCCCTGTTAGGGTGGTGAGGCACTGGCACAGGTTGCCTAGAGAAGCTGTGGCTTCCCCATTCCTGGCCATGTTCAAGGCCAGGCTGTTGAAGCTCCAGGATGAAGCTCTGAGTAGCCCAGTCTCGTGGAAGGTGTCCCTGCCCAAGGCAGGGGATTGGAACTGGATGATCTTTAGGGTCTCTTCCAACCCAGGCCATTCTGTGATTGAATGATAAATTAAAGATAGAATTCTGTGTGAGACTGAGTATTAATAAAATTTTTGAGTGGAGGTAAGATATAGTCATCCCTCAAAGGGAATCTCATCCTCTTACAAATTATCCTTTTACAGCTTAGTTTTAGCAGGAAAAGGTGAAAAACAAATAGCATAAAAAAGGACTGAGGATACTATACAGAAGAACTCTTCTTCCATGAGATTTTTTAGTGTGGTGCTGGAAATGAGATGTGAAGCTATCTTACAGTCATCAGCTACTTCAAGTTAATTCCTGGGGACTGCTATTCTGTTTAAAAATAAGTCAGTGAACTACCAAACACTGATATTTGAGGGAGAAAGTTCATTTGGGAAGCTGACATTACTCAAATGTTAACCTGTTTATTGAGTTCATTGAAGTAAGATGGTTCTTCAGTATTTGACTGATACAATTTAAATTTGTTTCATGGTATTTAGTCTGGCTCTGCGTATAGTAATTTTCCTTTTCATATCCTTTGCAGGTACACATGCATTGAAATAGGTTTAAAATATAACTTACATCAGAATAGGTTATGCTTTTGCAACAAAAGGAGGTTTAATATAAATGCAAACTAGACCTCATTTAAGGCTTTTTAAATACTTGCTCTCACTTTGTAGTTTCAGTTTTGCAGCAGTGAGTTTCATGGGTATGATGGGACCCCAGAAATTATTACTGAGCTTGGAACAATTCTATAGTCTGTTGTATTGCTGTGAGATGCTCTCTTCTTTTCTTCTACTTAATGTATTTAAGGTAAAATAGGTGATAGTGGCTCTGAGCATTGGAATAGACAATACAGTGCTGGAATTAGATGGTTTACAATGATTTATTTTGGTGCAGAACCTTAATTTGTTCTGTAAAACAGTCTTATATTGTTTTGGGGTAATGACAGCCTTGCAGATGATGAGATTTAAATGCAGAATCGTAGCACTTCTGCACATGTACCAAAAGAAATCATAACACTTGCCGTATTTCTTGGTGTCATTAAACACTTCTTTTTTCAAACTTGCACACTTATTGGATTTTTTTTTCAGTGAATAGAAGGTCATTACTTCTAACAGGATTGTTTTTTATTGGTCTGTTTCTTGTTTATCCTACTGCTATTAGTCAACACATGCAAATGACCAAAGACCATTTCAAAATCTAAATGAATGGCTTGGAAGCAAGATGAGCTTTTCTTTGTTGTTTTTTTTTTTTTTTTAACTACCATCTTTTTAATACACTTTTTATCCAGCTTATAAATTCTTAATTTTTTTTCCTGCCCCCTCTACCCCCTGCATCCTCCATGTTAATGGCTAGTTGGTGCTGCACTAGGTTTAATCCTGAAAGTCATTCCAGTCTTGGATAATTTTGATCAACCTGCTTTTTGTCATTTTTTGTTCTGCCAACATGGTAGTTTTTATAGTAAATGGGGACTGAACCATGTGGAGGTACCTGCAGGCTGGGGAGACCTGGTAGGTGTGAGGGTTTTCAGTTACTGTTATATCGATGGCTCACTGCAAGATCTGTAAATTTGACTATGGACTCTTAAGATGACTCCAAAAGAGACCTTTGGTTGGGTGTGAGTTGTGCCTGCTCCTCCCACTGTCCCCCTCACCTTTGATGATGTGCACCATCACACATACCAAACTGATTGCTATGCTTGTGACCAAAGTGGCTTAGAGATCAGAATGGAATAGAGTATTTCAGCTGGTGGGGAGCTACAGGGGTCCCCCATTTGAGCTGCTTGAGCAATTTGGGGCTGACCAAGTTGCAGCCTCTTATTAAGGGCATTGCCCAGTTGCCTCTGACAGCCTTGGGGCATGGTCACCTCCCCAGGAAGCCTGTTCCAGTGTTTGAGCACCCTCTTGGGAAAGAAATGCATCTTAGTGTCTAGTCTGAAGCTCGTCTGGCACAGGGTTGAACCATTCTCATGCATCCCATCATTGGATCTCAGGGAGGAGAGCTCAGCACCTTCCTCTCCACTTCCCTCCCTAGGAAGCTGTAGGGAGCAATGAGGTCATTCCTCAGCCTCCTTTTCTCCAAACTAGTTGAGTCCAGAGTCCTCAACTGCTCCTCACGGGATAACATTTCTTCCAGCCCTTTCACCACCTTTGTCCTTCTCTGAACACATTCAAACACCTTCAGATCTTCTTAAATTAGGAAACTTCACTTGGAGGTTGAGGGAATGTGGCTTTTAGGTGGTTTTTTTGGAAGCAGACATGTTGCTGGTAGGAGGCTCCATAGTGTTGGCAGTAGGTAGGAAACTCTTGACACTGCACTTAATTATAGACAAATGTATTTTTGTTATGTTCGTGTAGCTGATGCAAAGCTCTACCTTCTCTGACTTGCTAAGACACTCCCCCACAATACTTCCTCACATTTATAGTCACATTCAGGGATGTTGATTTTTGTAGCTAAATTTTAGTTTTTAATCACTCGCAGAAGCATGGAAATATTTGCATGATGAAACTGGACAGGACCCCAAGATGAACTCAGTTGATTAGAGCATGGTGTTAATAACACCAAGGTTGTGGGTTTCATCCCCCTGTGAACCATTCACTTAAGAATTGGACTTGATGATCTGTGTAGGTCCCTTCCAATTCAGAATATTCTGTGCTTATTAGGAGGTTCTGCACATGAGTTGGACTTCTGCTGCTCTTGTGGCCCTCGTCATTGCTCACTAGTGTTTCTAGGAAGCCTAGGCACGGAAGTCCCTCCTCTCTCGGGTGTGTGTTCACACAGGGCTGCTCTTTATTATAAGCACTATAGTAAAATTTCTGCTCAAGTCTTGCAAATACCTCTTGTAAGCACTTGATTGTTCAGCTTTTTGGGGAGGGGAGCCCTTAACTCCCAGTTGCTCCATGAGAGAGAGTCTTGTGAACTCAGTGCTTAGTCCTGGCATATTTTTGGTTTGGTTTTGATTCTTATTTTGATTTCAGAGTAGACAAATGCCTGGTGCTGGGCTGGGGTGGCATTCTGCTAGTTTATGAAACATGACCTTAGGGAAGTGCTAAAACTGGGATGTACGAGATAAATACAACATGTGCCTCAGGACCTTGTGAAGGGTGTGGGTGAGAAGAATGGTTGGCTGCCAGAAGATAGTTTTGTGAATACTGTTTCTTCCTCTGCAAGCTTGAAGACAGATTGGCTTTTAATTTGTGCAGCAAGTGCTCCTTGAGCTGCTGAGAAGGTGTGGGCACTATGCTGTTGTGATGCCTTTTGGCATCACTCTTTATGAAGCAGACCAGTAAGAGAGGACACAGGTATTTGCACTTGTTTTAAATAGCTTGCTGGCAGGGCAAATAAACATCTCTAGTTTTCTAGAAGCTTTTCCATGGAATCTGTTTCTCAACCAAATTTTGGGTGATGGCTTTTTGTAAAGGAGATATAGGTCTTCCCAGGGTTTTCTGTAGTTTTTTACTGGTTGCCAGAAACATTTGTCTTCCAGAGGGAGCAATTTTACTGAGCAATCAGTAAAATGTTTTTCTGACCTATTTCTCTAGGCTGTTGACAACAGTAATTGCTACTGCTGTTTCTATATGAACATTATACAATAAAGCAGCGTTTCTAAATTATTCATGTTGATTTTGACAACCTCTTACTCTTGCGACACTGTTCATCTCAAGGGAGAAGTGAGGAGATGGAAAATTTTCCTTGGTTTTGACAAACAGCCATCTTAAAGTTGTGGGGAGACAATAAATTGCCATTTCCTCCTTTTCTAATTTGTGTGCTTTATTTTTGTTTTTTTTTTCTTTGTTTGGGTTTGGGTTTTTTTGTTTTGGTGGTTGGTTTTTTTTCTTGATTGCATTTGTAAGAAAGGAGGAGTTTTTTTTCATTGTATCTATGTGAGCAGGTTTTAAAATATAAATAGTCTTTAAAGCATTTGTGTTTTGTATAGATTCCTAACAAAGCTAGGAGAAGTAGAATTTTATGGCTTAAACAGGAAGTCTGCAGCAGTGTAACAGAATGCAGTCTGCCAAAGTTGATGGTTAACCATTGGGAAGAAGCCATGGATTTGTGTCTAGTGAAACAAGCCTCTCTTTTCAAGGTGTTTGCCCTGTTTGAGCCATAGACTTTTGGAATTGAGCAGTGATCTTTACTGATCTGATGTAGGGAGCAGCAGAAGAGTTCAGTGGAACAAACTTGATCTTTCCATGGGGAATAACAAGTCTGTATCATGTTTTGCTCACTGAATGTATAAGGCAAGTCCTTTTACGCTTTTCTGTTCTTCATAGGAAAAAACAGTTATGAGTGGCCCCACTTCAAAGATAGAATTTGTTTTGTGCTGATAATAGTCATAGAGGAAGCAAACTGCTCTGCATGCAAATTGGTGCTGCTTTAGTTCACAAGAAAGCTCAAATTTCTGAATATGATATAAAAGTTGGGAGGAAGCACAGCCATGGATTGGAAGGCTGACGTTACTTGGATATGCTTGATTCTTTACATTATCTGAACCCCCTTTTGACTTTTATTGCTAGCAAAAGTTGTTAAACCTTTAAACTGTAGTGTCTGACTTCCTGGTAGAAGGTCTGGAATTGGTGTTAGCATTAAAATTGGAAAGCAGGGAGGGATTATTTTAATAATCTAAAACAAGGAGAGCATTTGTTGTTCTTGAGTAAGTTATGGATATAGAGATTGTTATTGAATGCACTCTCCTTAGAAGTAATTGCAAATGAAGCAATTAATACAAATTAAATACACTTTGAAGGCTTATGAAAAGGGCTTCAGGTTAGTGTTTGCAGAATAAAGCGACCTAAATCATAAGCGCTGTCATAGGGACTTCTGGGGAATGGTTTTTGATGTTTCAGTGTTTAATAACAGCACATTCAAGGACTGATGCTTATTTCCATAATATGTTGTAGTCCTTAATTATAAATTAATAGCAGAGCTATCTGGAGTGAAGTTGAGTTACTTTGGTTCCATGATGGAAAACCTCTTGAGGGTGAAACCTTGCAGCCTTTGTTTTCTGAATATAATCTGAGTTGTGAAAAAAAGACAGCACTTTTTGGTGAGACAGGGATTATGGAGAGCTATTAGCAAATACACTAATTGCTTTTGTAACTGCACAAAGCCGTGTCAGAGAGAGTGGATGGGGAGAGGGCTCTGCTTTGTCTTAAATAATGGTAGTGTTTGATAGGAAAAGGCCTTTTGATGTTAAGATGGAATGGTAGTGAGCTAAAGACTCCAGATGCTTTTTTGTTAATGTAAGGTATTCCTTATTTTAGTTTTGTAATTAGATAAATGTCTTTCAGTCCTCTGTTCTCTGTTACCAAAATCCTTTTTGAGGGTCTCAGAAATGTATAAATAGCATCCATCCTGCCATGTGGACGTGGAGTGCAGTGATGCGCGGAAGACTCTTTGCATTTCCCCTCATACAGATATGCTAAATTGCCAGGCCTGGAAGACAGGAAAGCAGAGGCATCTCTGTGCTATATCTTAACATGGGAAGAAAGCAGATTTTCTTCATCTTAGTCTTTTAATGTTGGCATGATTTTTTTTTTTTCTGGACTGTATGTAAGGCAATATTCTGACTTATGATAAATACTTACAATTACTGTTTTCCCTCTCAAAACATCACCTATTTTTAAAGATAGACTCCAGTAATTAAACACTGTCATTCTGATAGCTTTGCCAGGACTTACCTTGTTTTGTCCTAACTTGACCAATCTGAGGGGAAAACAGCTGGATTATGTCCCTCTTCTTTCAATACCCAAAGCAGTAATATACCCAATGGACTTTGTCTGACAGAGCTGTCTTCTGATTCCAGTCCTTAGTGTTGATTGGATTTTTTCTTTTAATATCCCAACCTGCTTTCTCTTTGAGAGTATGCAATGTACTGAAAGCCTGTTCTTGAAAGGTGTTTTCTTTCCTACAAAATAATATTTTAAGCGCTTCAGTATTTAGCTGGTCATAAGAAGGAAATGTCGTGATGGGATGTGAAATGAGTTTTGAGGCTGAAAGAAAAGCTTCTGAAATTCTGGAATTTTTTAAGGGAAACCCTGCTATCAGTATTGAGTTTTATCACAGCTATGGAGCCTTTCTTTCAGAACTTGAACCTTTACTACACTTCTGAAAGTTAATAATTTGGGTTTTCATATGAGAAGATGTCAGACTGGTGTTTGGATGTCTTGTAACATGTTAGAATAATGAATTTACACAGAGTTGTAAATAGTGTACAACCAATTGAGGTAATTTTTTTTTCAGAATCCTGTAGTTGCCATTTTTTAAATTTAGGTAGTTCCCATTCTAGAAATTGATCTCTGATCTGAATGTCTTGTGCAAGTGATGAGTAGTGTTCTTACCTGGTTTTTGAAAACTGGATATATTGAGAAAATGCAGACGTAACATTCGGAGCTACCTTGAGATGCTGTGCTAATTGGTCTGAACTCTTACTTAATGATTTGCCAAGGGGCAGGAAAAAAGTGCACACTACTTCTTCGAAGTCATATGCAAAGTAGATGAAATAATATGTGATTACAGTTCCATGAATATGCTTGGAGTTTTTACTTTTGGAGAATACTAATAAAGCAAATAGTTGTTGTTAATGTAATTTGTGTCGCATGAGTTATTCTTTGGGAGACTAATCTGCCTGAGAGCTTTAGGATTAGTCAAGGAGGGATTTGCCACTATAGGCGTTATTGTAACAAACTGGACTCTGGCTCTGTAGTGTTCAGCACTGCTATATAGAAGCTGCTTATCTGTGTAGATTGGTGCTCTAGATTATTTAGTTGCATTGTAATGCAGATACTTTTTCTTGTCAGGGAATGAATGTAAGTTAATTAAACCATTGGCTATGAAGAAAACTTGAGCAATATATAAAACTTGTCACCAGCTCACATATTTTAGCTGGATATACCTTTGATGTAACCAGAGATTTATTCATTCATTCATGTGTTCATGTGTTTAAAATATTATGACACTATGTGTGGGACAAATCGCTTATCACTGCATCTGGTTTTACTAACATTTCACTCTACTGCATTTTTTTGAGTTGTTTTTCATGTTTGTAAGTGTGTGTGTTTTAAAAAAAGTGCTACATTTCCCCACTCCTCCCCCCAAATACTGTTGTTCAGTCCCCTTGTGATCAAACTGCAGTTGGATGTCTCTTAAAATCAGTAATAATTCATTAGGTTTTACATTATTAGGAATGTGCACAGCGTAGAGACCTCTCTTGAAATTAGTTGTTCTCAGCAAAATTTTCTTTTATTTTTGGCTTTTGTTTTGGTTTAACTTGGAAGTTTTAGGTTTACAGCTGGACTCAGTAATCTTAAACATCTTATTCAACCTAAATGATTCTTTGATTCTATGGTCCAAATGCTTCAGTTTGATGTACAGTGTCTGTTAATTGCTCCAGTATTTCTTTACAATTAGAAACATCTTATTGTCCTAATCACTAAGGTGAAGTGCTATGCTGAGCAAGTCATTAGTATGGCCCTGTCAACTCAAAATATAGAAGGTTAAAAGTGATCATGACTTGGTCTGGTAATTTCATTAAACTGGGAGATGTTATGGCTTTTCTGAAGGGAATGAGGTTTTAAGTAGACAGTCACAAGTTGTTGTGTTTGTTAGAGTTAAATTGATAGCACTTTCTTCCCCCCAACTCTATCTGCCTTTCTATCAAGGGGAAAAAAAAAAAAAAAAGCTCCCTGTTACAAAACCACAAGGCAAGTTCTCAGTAAATTTACAACATATGATTTGGAGTGAAAAAAATTTAAAATCTGCCGCATTGTGACTGCTGTGTGCTTTATTAATTTAATAGAGATCTCAGTTGGAGGAGCCGACTGGGAATAGAGTTCACATTCACACATCACCTGTGGAATGACTTCTTTCTGGTTTTATTGAAATTTTGATAGAGTTATGTTGCATCTATGAAGATAAATAAAATCATTTATTTGGAGGATTTTTTTTTCCTCAGGTTGTTTAGATGTGTCGTGTTTGTGTTGCTCTCCAGAATTTCTGAAGATGTTAGAAGGAGTAAGCATGTGATAGTTTTTCTGATCAAGGCAATCCAGACAAGGTGTCATCCCAGTTAACTGGAAAATTCTCCAGTTACCCAGTGGAAGGACAGTGATGGGCCAAAAATAGTTTGGTTACAGCTTTAAAATCCGTTACACCATAGTAATCTGGATTTCTCTGAAGACCCCACCTTACATTTCTCAAATCTGCCTGAGTAAAAAATTTTATCCTTTCTTGCCCTGGGTGGTTGAGTCTATAGTTTGTTTCAGGCTTGCTTGAGCTCTTCCTGCTTTGGATGTACTGAAATCACAG
The DNA here is from genome assembly GCA_035583185.1 of Anabacerthia variegaticeps. Taxonomy (NCBI): domain Eukaryota; kingdom Metazoa; phylum Chordata; class Aves; order Passeriformes; family Furnariidae; genus Anabacerthia; species Anabacerthia variegaticeps. The sequence continues at coordinate 15,261,765 of JAWWEW010000001.1, read as the reverse complement.
ATATGAGGCTAAAAGGTTTTTTTGGCTTCTCCTTTCAGGTGCCTGCTGATGGAAATGCTGGGTTGCTGGCAGAGCCTCAAATTGCCATGTTCTGTGGCAAACTCAACATGCACATGAATGTGCAGAATGGAAAGTGGGAATCGGACCCCTCTGGCACCAAGACCTGCATTGGGACGAAAGAAGGGATTCTCCAGTACTGCCAGGAAGTAAGTGCTGTCCTTGGGAAACTCTATGGTGGTTTTTCTTCTGAAAACCTAAGTGTCGACGAGCTGTAGGGACCTTCCCTTTCTTTTTTTTTTACCTCTTTTGCTCCATTCCCTTTTTATCCTTTATAAAGAGGTTCTCTCCAGCACTTGTTAAAACAACTTCAAAAATTGGTTGCTGTGGGAATCACTGGCACTGTTGTTGGACAATTTTGTCTCTCTTTCTTCTGCCCTTGGGGAATAATTTTTGTATCGTCTGTGTGCAGTGGGCTTCTTTCCTATGAAGTATTTTGAATAAAGCTGAGGTGACAGTTTATTATTGAAAATGCCCTTGTACTTTCTGGGCTGATCTTGAAAGAGTCAGCTGTAACATGTCTTCTGTCATCCTACCATGATACTGAAATGCACTGGGGCACTCTAGAGTTATTGGCCTCTGCTGCACGCTGAACCATTCAGAGTTTCTTAATAGAAAAAGCTTGCCCTACAGATGAAGTCACAATGACTGATTTCATATTTGAGAGCAAAAACTTATTACCCACTTGCTTATGTCCTAAGAACAGATTGTGGGTCTAATTTTGTTTTGTCTCCATGCTGTGATAGCGTGATAACCTCGTACCAGTGTGTGACAATTTGAAAAGAAAATGCGTATTTCATGCCATGAAACAAAAGGGCATGGTTTGACTTGTCTTAGTCCTCACATCTTCCTATACCATCTCTGTCTTTTGTTGTTTCTAAAGCAAGGGCTATTGCATATTGCCATAGCAATAGCTGTTGTCCTTAAATGTCAAACCAGTTCCTGTGAAAATGCTGCTTTAGAAAGCAAGAGAATTCACTTTCCAAATCTTGGCCCTCTTACTTAGCATCTTCATTCCTGTACATTCACCCACTGATTGTTCCTTCTGTTTCTTCCAGTGTTTTGTTCAGTTTTTATTGCATTTGGGCTTTATGGTCTAGAATATAATGATGATATTGTAATGGCAATTGAAATTGGTTCTTCACCAGTTAGTTTTGACTCTTTATTAAGAGAATTGCTTTGTGAAATTCGTGTTTTTGTTTACCACTAATAGAATTACCAAACTTAACTTACTACTACAGTTTCAAAGACTTCTTCTGGTTTTCTGTTGTCTCCTATGATTTATCTAAATTGAGTTAATTTATGCATAATGAAATTATTGATGATGAGGAAACAAATAAGAAAATGGAAGTAGAGCATCAGTGAATAAAAGTCCACAAGATAGTAAGTCTGTCTAAAGTTACAGAAGGAAAAATTCTTTGCCAAGGAGAGTGGCCATGCAATGGCACAGGCACCAAGTCAGGCTATGGAGTTCCTGTCCTTGGAGACAGGAGAGCTGAATTGTCTAAGGGCCTCAGCAGCAGCTTGGTCTGGCTTAGATGTGAGCCCTGGTTGGAGCAGAGGAAGGTTTGAGTCACCATGATGGGTTTCTTTTAACCTGATTTTTTGGGTTGGTTTTTTTTTGGTGGTTTTTTTTTTTTTTTTTTTTTTTTTTTTTGTTTTTTGTTTGTTTGTTTGTTTTTTGCAAATGTAAAATTGTCTCCTGGATGAAACAGAGGAGAAATAATTTGTTACCTGGTTTTTTAAACTCTAGTGTGGTGATAAGCTCTAATTTGTGTGCTTGACAGTTTATTAGCTTAGCATTAGATGATCATATCATGATTTTAGAGTGTCTGTAGCTCCAGTTAAAAGCATGGCTCAGGGGGTTCTGCACTGTCATGGGGCAAAGTGCTGGCAGGTCTATTCCCTAAAAATGGGGTGTCCATCTTACAGATTTTAGTTAAATTCTTAATTATTTGTGCATGTTTAAGCAGTGTGCTTTCATTAACTTGAAGTGAGCAATTCTGCTGTGGCTGTGGCCTGCACTCCTACTGTGAAACTTGTCCATGACCCAACAAGAGAAATGGAAGGGTTGGATAAGAGCACCCACTTCTATCAAAGAAATTTGTAGAGAATGGCTAGTGGGTGCAGCTCAAACTGGCTTCTCAGCTTTGGGGAACCCCTTGTTGTTGTGCTTGGTATTCCAAATATGCTTAGTATCCTGGGGCTAACTGTGGGTGTTTTTTGCTTTATCTTCTGCTGTTACCTTGGCTGCAAGACAGTGCTTGCTATCAGGGAATGGGACAAATTTGCATTTTCCCATTAACTGGAAGCAATAGGCAGCAAGGTTGAGATGTGGTACCTCTTTCATTGAATTAATTTACAGGTAAAAATCTCCTTTTTGATTGCTTTTGCCAAATATGACCTTTTACGTCCTTTCTTTCCTCTCCTGTTCATGCTGTTTTTTCCCCCCAAAAGAAGGATTGCTTCTTTTTTGGTTTTTTTTTTTCTTGGTATAGGCAGAGGCTGAGTGTCAATGCTCTGCTAATCATTTAGACATACTCTTTCTGCATCACTCTCAACATTCCATGGCACTGTGGCAGCTCCCTTGGTGGTTCTGTCTTGCTGGAGCAGCAGCTGTTAGTACTGCTCTGCTGAGATGCTATTTGTTTTTTTTTACCCAGCTCCAAGCAGAGCCCTGAAATGATAGTGAGCAAAGGAAAGTTTGGGGTTTTTCCCCTGTACCTCTAATGAGAAATCTGTCCATCCTGGTTTTTGTTGCTGATCCTTTGTGTGGCTCTGTGCCAGACATTATAATAATTACTCTCTTGCAAAGGGAGATGCTCTCCTGTGGTAAATCCTGTGGCATTAGCTTATGCATTCAGTTCTTCCTCCAGCAGGGAAAGACCAAAAGGAACATGCTGAAAAGAGACAATTAGGGAGGAAACGCAATGAGCGAGTACAGTGATCTTGCTCTGTGGCTCATTCACTATAAAATAATACAAAGTTAGTGTATTTTTATTGTGAAACTCCATTCACTGTTATTAAAAACTGATATGTCATGTGTTCTTTGACTTTGTTTTCTTCCTTAAAGGTATTTTTTTTAAAAAAACCCTATCATTTCCCCTTTTGTGAGAACTTACAAGTAGACGCATTCTTCTGCCTCCTTGTTAGCTGGTTTAGAAGAGATTTTCTTGACAGTGCAAGGCCAGATGCCCAAGTGGTGGTCAGAGCACAGGGCTGGAAGGTGCATGAAGTACAGAAGGACTTGTACTTCTCTTGCACAGAAGATTTACTGTGAGCCTTTTGTGTTTCTCTTGAGATTGTCATCGTTGCCTCTTCCCATCCGCTGCCAGCGTAGGTGGATTTTGGAGTCCTGTTGCTGGAAGTAGCAGTAGAGGAGCATTGCAGGGCAGAAAGGGAGGAATGGGGGATAAGCAGAACCGCCTACATGTTTTAAAGATTTATGTCGCTTGTTGTTGCTTTGCTTCTTTTGAGTGGGAGCTCAGTGCAGCACAGGAACTATCTGAATTTATATTTGGACAACACATCACACAGTTTAAAGATGCAAAAGCTCAGACTGTAGATTGCTTATTTGAAAGGAAATGGAAGATACTCGAATGCTGCCTTCCCACTTCCTTGACTTCAGTTAAGCTGATCCTGAACTCGCAGGAAGTGGTTCTGGAAGCACAGTATATCCATATCGTCTGCCTTCAAATCTGCACGTTCCCCTGTGTACAGTGTAAGCTGGTGGCTTTTCTTGTTTTTTAAATATCACAAAATCAAGCTTTCTTAGGTGGAATGAGATGCTGGTTAGAGAAGTACAATTTACTGGTGATTTCTTTTAATGTCAAGCTAGCTGTCTTAACTGTGCCTGTTACTGTGAAGTAAAACCACACAGGCCTGAGCTGCAAACTGCTGTCAAACACGAGTGCTGCAGCTGTTAGAACAAGGTGGTGTTGATGTAAGTGGGGTGGTTTACACCTGTGTCTGTGCCAGAATCCTTAAGGTGGTGTGAGTGGTGTAGCTGGCACTTCACATCAAGCCATTGGTCAGTCGAGTCCTGCTGCTGACAATGCAGTGCCAGCTGCTCTGGAGGGATGTTGGGAAAACCCTGGCATACACAATTACTGGCTAACTAGTCCCTGGGGAAAGCTCCTTCCAGCGGCCCCTGATGGGTGGTTAGCTGATGTCCCAGAGCAGGCATGGACTGCTGCATCTGGACTTTGCCGTGTGTCGTCTTCTGGAAGGAGCTGGGTGTCCCCACCCGCACATGGTAAAGCCCTGGCGGCAGTGTGTTACTGTCGAAGGAAGGTGATTTTTGAAGGCCAGTCAGCTCTTGTCTTCCTGGACTGTATTCCTAAAACCAATGTGGAGCCTGCCCTTTGGCTAAGTGTGGCTTCAGAGTTACAAGAATATGCAGGGTAGGAAGTTAATTTAGGTGTGCTCCCATTCCCTGTTTAAAAGGAAGTACTGTCCAGATGGAAGATACCAATGTATGGTTTATTATATTAGCAATTTTGAGCAGCTTCTATGTGCAGAGTTTTATGTCTAGTAATTAGGATATATTATATGAGTTCCTTGAAGGACTGAAATTATATTGCCATCTGTGCTGAACTCGCTGGCCAAGATGGGTTGTAAAAACAACACTCAGAGCTGGCAAAAAGTTGATTTTGTCTATTGCATGTTTTTTTCCCCCTCTTAGTTTAATTTGGAGGTGCTCATTTCCATTTTAAATATGTATGTAACTGTTTATCTTTTCTCCCAAGACCAAACCAGAAGTAGATTAAAACTAGTTTGGTCACGGATATTGTGGGAATGGAGTAAAGCTGTGAGCGTGGAGATCTAGTGCACTTTGTTATCAGCAGCTGGCTTGCTGTGCAAACTTTAGCTTAGATGCCTAGAATAACTTTCAGATGTAAAGTGTGCATTAGCCTTGCCAGGTGTTACACCTGACGTCTCTGAAACCACATCATGGCTGCTCGATTTCTTTTGCAAAGTCATGACATGTGTCCACTCTCTTTTTAAAGCTGATTGAGATACGTGTCTTGTGCTCAGTGTGTTTATCTTAAAAAAGTCTTCCACAGAAATAACAAAATTATAAAGGCTTGTTACTATGTTCTTAACTGTATATTTGTGTTACATGGAGCATAATGTAGTAGGGTAAATTCAGGTAACAGGTAATTCATTACAACTGTTGATAGAACAATGTTGACATTTCTAATCTCTAATCATAAGTCTTCCAAAAATTATCATCTTGTCATTTTCTGAAACCTCCTGTGCTTATGCCACGTGTTTAGGTAAGTTGCTGGTGCAAGCCAAAAGCCCCTTCTTAGCCAGTACAAGCTGGGGTTTCACCAAACTAAAGCTTTGGCATTAATTCACCCCACAATGCCCAGATGCAAGTAGGCCTTGTGTTCCCTGTTTGGCAGATGGACCGAAGGGGCCACCAAATGACTAGTCCATCTCTTTTTATTTACTTGCTTGGTGCCCTCCTGCTGCCATCTCTGATAATACTTCTGTGCTTGTTGCCCTGGGACCCACTGCAGGTAGGACTTATGGCAGCAGTTCCCTTCTCCTCCAGTCTTTGTCTTTGTTGAGAGCTTTTGCAGATTTGTTAGAGGATTTGCACAACTGCCAGGGATAACAAGGATTTTAAACAGAGAAAAATAGTTTGACCTTTTTTTTCTGAGAATTTGAGACACAATGACAATGGTCTTGCTGCTGTGATAATGGTTTCTCTCCATGTCACCTTGTCATTTTCATTGAAATTGGAATTGTTTTTATCCAGGCTGCACAGTGTGCTCTTTCTAGTTTCTCAAAGCAAATAGCCATGGTACTGAAGGTGAAAATAAATTTTAAACCTGAACTGCTCCGAATTCAGCAGCCTAAAAAGCCATACGTTTTGCTCCGAGGAAAACGATCCATTTAATGAAGCATCGTGGAAAACATACAGATTTTTGGCAGCACAGGCTGTCCTTAAGAACAAATGACATTTTCAACAGAAATGGGTATTGGTATATTCTGAGATGTGTACAGTCATGCTGAAAAGTTTGGGTGAACAGTATCTTAGCACTCTTTGCACTTATTATTAAAGTCTTTGGTTTTACTTAGCCTTTGGTTCATGGCAAAAGTTGAATTGGTTTACTCTGTCTGCCACTGCTTGAGTCTCATGAATCTGCTACTGATGGCATATTAATCCTGCACTTAGACCTTAGTATGCTCATCTTGAGAAAGAAGGCTGGGATTTTTAGCCCAGACTGCAGTCTGCCATTTAAATACCTTTCAAATCAAGTGACTAATGAAACTTGGAGCATACGTTGCAAGATGATTCCTGCCTTTTTTTGATGATAATAAAAAGGTCCCCTCTCATTTTTTTCCCCGTAAAGTGTTTGCATGTCTCAGAAGGAAATGAAAAACATCAGAATCTCACTATGTTGTTGCTTTTTATCAAATTTCCAACTCCTTGAGAAATAACCTGCTTTTCTTGTGAAAGAAGAGTGATTCTGCTTTGAGGCTGAGGGAGGAAAAAAGGATGAAAATTAATGAGGATTGTCTATGTAAATATATATTTAGGTAAACGTCTATTGCAGTGTTTAATGAAGCTGCAAAGCTGCATTTTCCCCTAGATTAACTTTGAATTTCACAGGTATGATGGACGAGATGAATGGCTTGTCTTAATCGACGAGTTTCACCAGCATGGCATTTGTGCTAGAAGTACAATAGTTTATTCTGTTCTCTGAAATATATGAATGCAATGGCTGTATGCAGGACAGTCCTATTGCCTTTTTTCGTTCATAGTTGAACTAACAGACAACCCATTTAGCATGTAATCAGGAAAATGTTTTATGTTATCATCAGCATGCTGTGCTCTGTGCTTGTGGTTTGCTCTGTAAGGCTGCGGAAGGACCAGCTGCGCTTGTACTTGATTCTCAGCATGCCTGGTGAAGGGAGCTCAGCTTGACTAACACCACACAGCGTTCTCAGAAGGGCTTCAGTAAGGCCAAGAGTTGGGTCAAACACCATTCTGTTTTCTGTCAAACATACAGAGTTATTGTGTATTGTCTGCTATTTTCTTTACATACGAATCTCCCATCTTGCACTGTGTAACTCTGAGATGGATTGGTAGCAGCTGTTCCTTTAATAATAAATATTATAAGCCTAAGTGTGATGGTTACCTTAAGTAAAGAAAAATCTGATACAAATATATAGCTGTTATGTTTCAGCCTGTTTGAGGAGGAAAGAGAGACTATTTACAAGTGCCTGTAGTGACAGGACAAGGGGGAATGGCTTTAAACTTATGGTGAGTAGGTTTAGATTACATATTAGGAAGGAATTATTTGCTATAAGGGTAGTGAAGCACTGGAACAGGTTCTCTAGAGAAGTTGTGGTTGCCCCATCCCCAGAAGTGTTAAAAGCCAGATTGGATGGAGCTCTGAGCACCCGAGGCTAGTGGAAGGTGTCCCTACCGATGGCAAGTGGATGATTTCTAAGGTCCCTTCCAATCCAGGCCATTCTATGATTATTTTCATTGACCTTTTCAGACCATGGTTGCATGGAAACTTCAGTCTGGCAGAGATTTGTCTCTGTTTTTTAAAAAGTTCGTTCTGGATTCTCTTGAACTCCTGGCACTTTCTACTGTGATGCAGTTTTTATTCTTAGGGAGAGTTCAGAGACAGGCCAGTTCCTTGATCCAGCTTCTGTGCTAGCACTGGCTCTTGGAGAGATGTTGATAGTAAGTGGGCAAGACATGAAAATAAGGCAGGAATTGTGCCCTGGCGATGTCAGACTTGAGACTTATGTCCAAGTCAAGGCCAAAACCACGGCCCCAGCATCTGTAGGTGTACCTCTGCAGATGGATGGGTGCAAGTGTGATGCCTTCTGGGGAATGGTGCTCCTGAGAGCTGGAGGGCTGTCTGCAGGATTTGAGTGTTGGGTGGGTTTGAGTGTTTGTTTCATCCCTTTCTGGTCTTCCTCAAGTCTCTATGTGTGATTGTATGTATGTGAATAGGTATTATGCTTTGTGTAACATTCCATGTTTTATGGATCATCCCCATCCCTTATGGATGGCTTTATAGCTTTTGTGTGCTGTATCTTGTTATTACCTTCTCTTGTCATTATGTTCTATCTTGCTTTTCCTTGTGGTGGTATTGTTACTGTCTCCTGGTTTGTCTTTTTTTTGGTCTTTTTTTTGTTTTTTAATTTGGTGGAGACAGGTTTCTTCTTTTTTCTTTCCCATTTCACCATTGTCTGTGTATGTTGGAAGATACGGAAATTAAAAATGCTGGCTGCAGCTGTGATTATTTCCCTATAACAGTGCATGTGAAGCTTGTAGTCGCAAGCAGTGATTGGTAGCATGGGACAGCTTTGTGTTTGGAGGTCCCTTGGCAAGGAAAAGGGTATTATGCAGAGTTTCAGTTGTCAGTTCTGCAGGCAAAGGTAGAAAATGGAATGAGAATTCTCTTGTTCTGTAGCTTTGAAGCTGTCAGGAAGGTGATGATTCCTTGAATCCTTAAGAGGGCAATGCCCCAAGGTTGGATGAGGAAATATTTCTTGATTTCTGGGACGTTCCGTTTTTTCTGAAGCATTTTATTACCACTGCTTTCCAGTTTCTAATTCATATGGTGGCATTATGATCCAGTTAGCTTTTATCCAATTAAAATTATTATATAGCACTGTATTAAGTGCCTGCTTTAATCTTCCAAATACTGTATGCCTCTGGTGAATAAAAAAATCCCACTGATAATCTTTTTTTATGGATATGCGCTCCTTACAGAAAATTGTTCTAGATAGTTGTGGATTAATTATAATTGTGGTGAGGTTTCTGAATATCTGTCCAATTATTGATGGTTTTATCCACCTTTTTCCTTCATATGTATTTATATATATAGAGAGAGAGCATCTTTTTAATAGTTTAAACAGAATTTTAGATTTTTTTTTTCTTGAGTAGGGCAAGATTTTTACTGAAGGGGGTGTTACTGTAAATTGCTCACAAAAAAGTTTGGCAGGTGATTTGAAGGTTTGAAAGGATTTTAGATTTTTAGGTTTTATTTTTCCAGAGCTCTTGAGTCATCTGGCTTAATGTTGGGATTAAAACCAGCCTTGGATTTAAGGTCCTTAAGACTGTTCTAAATTGTTATGAGGCCTTAGGGGTGAGTCCTTGCTAGGGAAAGGGAAAAAATGTCCTTCTCTTGAGCTAAGACAGGAGCTTCTACTAGAAGTGTAGCATTTAGAAGATGCATCAAAATATCTCTTATAAAAATTAGCTCTGTGTTTTGTAGGTGCCAGTAGCTGCTGCGTGCATTAACAGAAAAAGGGGAAAATTACTTGTACGTCAATGGAAATACCATGTTTAATTTTTTTTCTTCTGCACAGGTATGAATACTGAAATATGAATGCTGTTCATCTGGATATGAGGAAATATTGCCTGATACAACATATTTTGCCAGCATAATTTCTTTCTATAAATAGCACTGTAGGTCAGAAAAGCACCGATCCCGTGGGAATGTAATGAAATTCAAGATGTCCAATTCCAGCTGTGTGATGAAACCACACGATGTTTCCATGAGAATTTAAGCCAATGCAATTTGTTTATTTTGATTCTTATCTTAAAGAACCTTGATAATTAGGCATTTATAAAACACCTGATTTGTCCATTCATTACTCACTTCCACTTGGCCTGGGAAGAGAGCTCTGCCAGAGTTGTGGTCAATAAATGGCTTCCATGTAAATTCAGCTTCTGAGGTATTTTTTGAGGCAGTATCAAGATTTTTCTAATTTTTTTGCCCTTTTTTGTTTAAGCCAATTACAGACAAAAAAAAATGATTTTGATGAGTGTTTCTTCAAGCATCTGTGAAGTGTTGCAGCTAACATTGCTTGTCCAAGTTCCCACACAGCTTGGCAAGTCTGTACACTTCATCTAAGAGAAAAAAATTCAGGAGGAATCATCCAAGAGGCAGGAATTACATTTATGCTTCTAAACAAGGAATCTAAGAGGATTTAATTAGACTGATCTTATTAAAGCTAAACTTGTAATCCCATGTGAGTTAATATGTGTGTATTTTTTAATATTTTAGAGGAGATTGTCACAGAAACTAATTGTAAGCTATTGCTTAGAGCACATCAGTGGATATGCTAATAGGCAATTATTGCTGAAGTCTGGAGGGTGATTTTTGATATTTTGGAGCCGGTATGGATTGAAACCACTCTGTTGAGTGTGATGTGTTCCTGTCATGTTTATGTTCCTCTGATCCAGGTGTTTCATATGAGAGCACAGCTCCGGTTTGGAGCCACACAGGGGACTGAGGAGTCTCCCATATTCAGCCAGGTTTGAAGTTCCTGAATGTCCCTGCTTTTGCAGACTTTCAGCTTAAACATCTTGAGCTGTTGTAGCTGAAGATCTGCAGCAAGATCTGAGATGGTCAGATTATGTGAGCTGATTTTAGAATTTCATACCAAACCAAAGAGCAGTTTAGCACAAGTATTGAGTTTAAGCAGTACGTGCTGTTGCAGAAAAAAATCAGGTCTCTTCCTCCTCATTTCGTCTCTGCCAAATTTTAGCATATGTCTGATCTTGCAGTGAGGAAGTTTAGGGAACTGAAATGGCTCAAAGCCAACCCTTGCAAACAAACAGGAAAAGGGTGAATTTCCCTCTCTGACCTGCTCACCAGGGACCAGATGAGTTGGAGTGCTGATGTGGGAAAGGTGTAGGGGAGGGCAGGGCTACTCCTCATGCGAACTGACCAGAGAAAGGCTCTGCTATGGTCTTTGAGCAACCTGTGAAGAGAAGCTTACTAGGTATTTCTGAAGTAACTGCATCTTTCTGCCACTTGGTCCTGTGTGTTTTCAGAAGAATACATGCTGTTAATCCCTGAATTTCTTCAGCAAGCTTTCTATGGCAATAGACAAAGAGAATGAGCAATTTAAAGGGAAAAAAAAATTAGGTCTAGAAGACAGATGTCAAATCAAGCCTAAAATGAAGAGCAGGCCATGTGTTAATCAGAGATGCAAATGTGGCACCACGATTTAATTTTGGACAGCAGTAGAAACATAAGTGGAGAGAAAATACATTCACAATACCAGAACCTGTGCAGAAAATGAGAGGAAAAGCAGGTGAAAATAGAGAAATAGGAATAAGTCTGGTATTTTTTGACAGTGACGACAGCAGGAAGGACAGAGGAGAATTGAGAGATGAATGAAAGACCAAGAAATTTGATGTAATTCAGTATCCTTGTAGTGGTTATCTGACCTGAAATGTAGTTTTTCTTGGGTCATTTGCTAAACTTTGGTTCCACAGTCCTGCCATAAGGATTTTGAGATAAAGAATATGGACTCAGCATCTCAAATGCAGAGTCCCAGCTGCTGCTGGTTTTGCAGCTGGAGGTGCAGAAGGAATGGCTGCACTCAGGAGCACCAGCCTCACATGCTGGTTTCTAAGATAAGGTTTCTTTTTCGCTGTTGTTTAGCAAACTAAAATACTGTCCTTTTCATAATGTACAAGTGGATTTGATGTTTGTAAATTAATTTATCATGTCATTTAGCCATGTCAGAATTTCTGTTTTATGGGGCGTTAGAGGGTCAGCCTGGTGGTTGTCACAGAGCTTCAGCAATAGAACTTGCACTGCACTAGGAACTAGACACAGGGTCATTTGGAATCTGCAAATCCTTACTTTTATTTTGCTGCTTAGATTAGTCTTTGGAGAAGGAACTTAAGTCTAGTTTAATGTTTCACTTTGATGAGTACTTTTCTCTGAAACAGTTACTCCACTAAACAACCTGAGCTGCTAAGCCATAGAGCATAGTAATAAAGTAGATTGCATCATAACATAATCCTGAAGATAAGAGCACTTAAAGCTTTGATCTGCTTTTTTTAGTTTCTGAAAGTTTCAACAGAAGCTTAGGTACAGTTCTGAGAGGTGAGAAGAAATCTCTCTCCCAGGATGAGCCAAGGTAATATGGACTGTTAAGGATTACATGTTTGTTTTTCAGCAGTTTGAAAATCCTTTCAGTCGAGAACTCCTTGATTGAAATGGTCAAATTTGATTTATTTATGTTTACTTTAGTCCAATTCAGTGAACTTGGTTCTCCTTGGAGAAAGGGTGCCAAAGAGCATTTTAATTTAAATATATTGTTTGCCAGTCTTATTGTGAAGCAAAAGAAGAGACATACAATAAATTATCATATTTAATTAAAAATTCTTTGTAGATTTTGAAGAACTGAAAGCCTTGATGGTTCTGTGATTCTCTAAGTGGGTCGGGATATCTGCTGGCAAGATGCAGGATGCAGAGGAACATGTGCATGGACATGCTCCAACTGCACAGTGGTTTGGATTGAAAAGCAGGTGCAGAGTTACAGTTCTTCCTCTGTCCTTTAAAATTCAGGATCAACACATCTCAGAGGATGTATAATCAACTTGGACTTTATTCTAACATTTCCTTTGCTCAGAGTGCCTTTGGGCACTTGGAAGTGCACATTCTGTTTCTGCTTGAGAATAATATCTCAATATATTGGTGTGGAAGTTTTATTGGATATGATTGGACTTTGTTATACCACAGCAGTGTTCTCCAGGCATTGACATCCCTGTGGTTGATTGAGTCATTGGGAGCAGTTTGAAATGGTTTCTCCATTTGGCAATCATCCTAATCCTGTTGAGATTGTTATTTTGTAGAAGGAGGGGGGGGGGGAAAAGCTTTTCATTTTTCAGGCTTTCTTGGAGTTGGTGGATTCAGTCTTTCTGTTAGGGAAGCTGGTGTCAGGGTTCCCACTGGCTTCAGTGGAGCATGCAGTACAAAGCCTCAAAAAACGTTTTGCCATCTGTGTGGGAACAGACTGCAGGAGGAAAAAAGCTGGCAAGAAAATGTTCAGTTTCTTTTTTGGTGGGGGATGGAGCACTAAGACAGTATGTTCTTTGGGTTGTATGCTTCTGAGCTTCTCCTGATAAACATACAGATGCCTATAGGGAACCCTGTGACCGGGAACTCCATGCATCTGGAGATCTGGTGCTTAGATACCTGTTGATGAGCAGCTTCTGTCAGAGTCTTTCTCCTTTCTCAGGTCTACCAGATTCAAAAGCCATCTCTGCAGCACTGTTCATTAGCTGTAAGGGAGAAAAAATGTCCCAAAAGCTTTGGCCCCTAACCTGTGCTATGTGCACAGTGTGGAGGCTGTGAATTGTGGGGCTTGCTGAGGAAGTGCAAAGACTAAGTGGGGCTGAGGAGAGACCCACCTTATGTTCTTACTGCTGGAAAATCAGCTAGGCCAGGTGGGTCTGCTGCAGTAATGCAGCGACAGAGAGTGAGTTTCTGCTACTTGGGTTTTTACTCTGAAAACAGTAGTAATAAGATGTTATGATTTTACTAAAAAAGAGTGCAAAGCCAGCATTAGGCCACTGAAGTGCCCTGGGAGATGCTGCATGTCTCCCACTACAGACCTTGTGCCTGTGCGCAGTCTGACAGACTTGGAAGTCTGGTGTAGAGAAAGGGTGGTAGGACTTTGCTGGGTAAAGCAGAATTTTATGATGCCTATTTCATTCCTTGCTTTACTTTCAAACTGGCAATTGCCCATGGACTCCAGAGGACAGCTTCATCCCAAGGATTGTTGGCTAAAATCCCTTGTTCTCAAAAGGGGGAATGACTGGACATCATGGACATCACGGTCTCAACATGATGCCTTACTACTTTAGCAGCCGCAGTATTTAGGACAAAAGTTAAGTTAGTTGTGTTTTCAGTCTGATTTAGTAACTGGAAATGAAGGCACTGACCAGTCTATTAAAACAAGGCGGAATATTTACATTTTTCTTGGACAAATTTCCGAGCTTTGCAAAGATATTTGCAAGTGACAGTCTTAGAGACCTCTCCATACCCTCCTTCTCTTCCTCTGTCATGAAACAAAATTGGAGAAACAATAAGTGCAGTTTAAGTAAAAGTGAATTCTAAATGACCTGAGGAACTTTGATGCTTTGAATGGTTAATGAAAATTCCTTAATATCCTGTTGGACATTCAGTAGTACGTTGTGTTATCAAAGGCATGGGCAGTAGATACTGTTCCCTATAAAGCAGTATATGCACCATGTATGTATGAATTGCTTATTGTATTATAAGGGTTTTTTTGCATTTGAAAATTACACTAGTCTTCAATATAATGTAATTTTAAAATGAAACCCTGAGTAAGTCTGTGTGGGTCTGATCAGGCTGAAGTACATTTTTTCAGCTTATTCGACTTTCAGACTGGAGTTTATTGCCTGTGTCTTAGTGGACTGTACAAAATAACAATGCTCTGTTTGAAACACAGGCACATGTGAAACATGAAAGATTTGTGAACTTCTGTCTTGGTAGTGGCTCCCAATTGAAGTTCATGTGAGTAGGCAGGGCTTCATAAAATGCTTAGTGACAGTTTCTCTTGATGAGCTTTCATGGTGAACTTCATTTAATCTGAGATATAGTTAATATTGGTACTGAGTGTAGGAAAAGGCCTGATTTATCTTCAGCCCTGTATTATATTGTCCTAGGAGAGCAGTTTGCAGGCAGAATTGCTGTGTCTGTGCAAGGCAGTGACGACGCACTTCTGATTACTCTGGACAAAGAAAGATGTTATGAGAAAGAACTTGGAGGAAAACACAAATTTATAAATATTTGTCAAGAAATGATTGATTTTATTTCTTTAGAAAGGAAACCTTTGTCCTATTTTTTGCTGGCACTAAATATTCTTTGTATTTTAAAGCTATAGTCTGTATAATGTATATCTCATCCAAAAGAACATGAATGATTAAAAAACATTGCTGTTTGATTTATAAAAAAAAAAAAAAAGAAAATGAGGCATCGTCTTATTGCTGCTCAGGTAATTACTGTAGATATCCTGTTTAAAGGCAGGGAAATATAAAACAGGGAATGCATGTCTCCTGTATTGTTCACAAACAAGAAAGTTTACTGATCTGAATGTTTTCTGCAGGTGTGCTCCCTATAGCTTCATTCCTCATGTTCAACTTCTGATTTTCTTCTCTTTTGTTCTGAGGTCAGCTTTTATATTAGAATATCAGATGGTTCATTTCTGACTTGAAGATTTCCCTGTCTTTTTCTGTATTGCTTTCAGTACAGGACTAAGCCTTGAATGGTTTCCTTGCATCCTGGATGGTGGAGAACAACCACTGTTTCAGAGTATGACCTTTATATTACCACTTCACATTCTTGGTTCAAGAAACTGAAGTTGATTTCATGGAGAGGGAAATCACCGCCGTGTTTGTCTCTTGGGATGTGCATGCAACTGAATCTGGGCTCTTAGAATAATAAGTTACCCTTTGGCTACTTCTGCAGTAAACTCAAGAATGCATAAATTAATTAGATTATGGAAAATGGATTCCGGGGCCTGTTACTTTGTGACAGTTCTTGCATGCCCTCCAAGACAACTTTGGTATAAAGTAGGTCATTTTGTAAGCAGCGGAACTTATAAACAGAGAACTTGAATAGAGAAAAATTGCTTTTTTTCAAGTACATTTTCATGGAGCTTATGCTACAGCTTAGGTATAATTCGTACTGTGATCCCCTCAACAAACATAACTCAGTCACATATGTTGCTGTTTGACAGAAAGGTGGGAGGTTTCTTTGGGTGAGGCTTGTGAAATTAGCTCAGGTAAGTAATTGGATGATTTGAAGTGCATGTTATAGCCCATTTATACTGATGATTTCTTTGGGAAGAAAATAGTAACTTTCCATGTGTAGTGGTTTTCACAAAGCTGTTATGTCTGTTTATTTCATGCTGTCAGAACAGTATCCCATCTTTGGGCAAAAATTGCTGGCACAAGATCTACTTCTTTCCCTGCCGGCCCTTTTTGAAACATATTGTGTTGGAGATGAAATGCAGTGTTTCATCTTCATTATGATAATACCACAAAAAGAAAGGTCAGACTTCATTATTTGGTTCCTTTGGAGTTTTTTGTGGGTTTTTTTTATCTTTTTTTTTTTCTTATCACATTTGCTTCATTAGAAGAATAGTAAGGACTGCTCCTGAAAATCCACATCAGCTGAGCCTTTATTGCAGTTCCTTGGATGCTGGTGCTGTAGCCAACACAATTGTATTTAAGCACCCTCCTTGTGTATTAGTTGTCCCATGCAGATCACTTGCACTTGGTATATTGATGTGATGGAGGAGCTGCTGCCAGGACAGCACACTGCCTCACCTTCCTCCCACAGCCATGTGCTCTTGGAGAGATGGCAGCCTTCAGGAGAATCTGGAAAACCAGACCTAGGCTCTCTGGCTGCTTACACTGTCCCACCTTCCTTGATCTGGCAGCACAGTGCCTCAGGCAACCCTTAAAGAGGCAAGTGGGTGGATGAAATCTTGTATCATGCCTAAAGGATAAGATTTTTTTATTTTTGTTTTTAAACTACTTCTGGCTGCATGTTTTTGCCATCTTGGGAGGATGGAAGTTCTTGTCTTTTGTATCTGATATGTTACTTTGAGATAAAAAATACCCTGTTAGCTTGATTAGGTATTATTCTGTCTCATGGCTCTAATACTTAACCTTATTCATGTAGAAATTTAATTTAAAAGTGCAAACACATTAAAAAAAAAGCCAAAAAAACCAACCCCCCAACCCAAAACTGTTTAATTGCTTCTGCAGGTGCCGTAGAGTAACGAGTAGATGTAGTTTCATCTTCAACTTAAGCAGAGTGAATCTGTGAATGGGCTTGTGGTGACATGACAAAATGGACTGCTGGCTCTCAGTGAATATGAAATTCTGCCCATGGAGAAGTACAACTGTTTGTTGCATTTAAACCTGTAAGTGCTTAGAGTGGACAGGGAAGCAGCTTAGAAGAGACTGAAAGTCCAGCCCTGTTTACTCTGAGGTTTTACAGTATGAGAAGCTGGATATCCTCCATAATTGCACAAGAGCAGCTTTAGAGACCTGATGTGGTAAACAAAAGTATCCCTGGCAGGGCCAAGGTTTTGGTTTGCTTTTCTTGCTGCATACAGATGCATTTGCGCTATAAAATCAAGGCAGTGAGGAGAATGTGTTTGACCGTGTAGCCTTATTTCTGCTTTTGTAGGCTTCTGCCTTCCCTGAGTGCAGAGGAAAGTGCTCAGAGAAAGTCAGTGTGTGAGTGTTCAGGGTTGAGCAGGCTGCTTCACATCTGGCAGCCTTTCTGAATGCCTTAATTACAGGGTAAGTGGCAGTCTTGCATGAAATTCCAGATAAAAGCACACTAGGGACTTCTAAGAGAAGAGATCACGTATATACAAACCTTCAAGTGGGCAAACTAACCCACCTGGTCACTGCACTAAGACCAGCTCTTGTTTCTACCACTCTAAATACACAAAGTACTTGGGATACTGTACCAAGATTTTGTATGTACCCGGCTCACAGAAAAAAGCAGCGAGTGTGTGTTCTAATGACCAGGTGAAAACTGCAGCAACATCTTGATCTCTGCCCACATCTCCCCACCCCATCTGTGGACAATGCCTAGAAGGTTCATCATATCCCCTCTCACACATGCACATACCTGCATGATTTGTTACATTTTGCTTTCCTTTACATAGGATAGGATTAGTAAAGAAGGGAATTAGTTTCAGTGTTGAAATCTTTGCTTACTTTGCATGCTTGGTAATAAAAATGAAGAAGTTTACAAGATGCTTAAGAAAAGAGGACAGGGCATTTGCCTCTTAGCATGGAATTTAAGAGTGAGTGGGTGGGCAGAAAGGACAGAAACAGGAACTAACATGATGCCAGGATGAGTGGATTGGAGAGGCAAGAGTTGGGGTGAAAGGAGCGGAAATGGTGAGTTTCATGACGTGAAACTCTTGAACATCAACTCTGTGTGTGACAGTGAAGCAGCTAAGATGTTGAAAAGGAGGATGATTTGTCAGATGGGCCCAAAGAAATAGTTACCCTAGGTGAGGCTGAGTGTCGACTCAGATAATGAGGCTGCAGCTATTAAAAATGATGTTATGGATGGATGCTAGAGGATGTGGTAGTATGTCTCTGGAAACTTGTCCTCAGGATTGAACTAAAAGAAAAAATTCTCTGTCTAGTTTGGAAGATATTCAGCCTGGGATTACTTATTTATGCTAAATTATTGGATGTGGTTTTGATTTTACAAATTGATCACTTCCATTTTATTTTAAACTGAGGGGTTAAAAGGGTGTATACATAACACTTTTCCCAAATAGCAGCTTGAAATTTTTGCAAATACCTGAGATGTCAGGCTGATTAACTTGCAGCAGCAGATACCTGGGACTTGTGGTACAGGGTCAGAGCTGTTCCTTCTTGATTGCCTTACTGCTTCTCATGTTGGCCTATGCCAGAAAACTTGGAAGCTGGTCCAATGCAGCTAGTCTGGGTTTGACTCTCCTTTCATATTTCCCCCTGAGCAAGTGAAGGTGTTGTAGAGGATGACAGAAGAAGGTGGGATGCCAGCTAGTCCTGTAGCTTCACTTCTGTGTGTAGAAGGGAGCAAGTGGCTGAGCATGGTCAGGTGTGACAGGGCACAGTTGAAGCAGCAGAGATGTGGCAGAGAAGGAAAGGTGTTCCCTCTGACCATGGGAGTGTGCTGGACAGAGGGTGATGGCTCCTGGGCGGGGGCTGGCACAGGGAGAGCCACGGAGCTAAGTTAGGCAACACTGACTGTGTAAACATGCCAAAGGAAAAGTGGAGGAGAGTAGGATGTAGTGGTTGGGAGATAGCCAGCGTGGTAGTATGGAGTTTGTCTCTTGTCAAGCACAACAGCTGCTGTTTTGGACCTCTAGGGCTCCCTGGAGTAGTCAAGTTGAGCACAATGTAGTGGTGGGTTTGTGTTGGTGTGTTAAAATCTCTCTAAACCTTGCATGGCTTCTGTTCTCCCTCTTGCCTGACAATTCAGTACAAGGTTATGTCCATGCCCCTAACAACTCTTGTGTCCATGTAGGGGACTGCAGAGCTGGCATACCAGAGGTTTACTGGGCTTAATTTATGGTTGTAGTGGTGCTGCTTCACCTGGTTAGCCTGCAGATCTGATCAAGGGTTATGGTTAGAGCAGGTACATGGAAAGCAAGGGTTAAAAATTTTAATGTGGGCCAGTAGCTACTGCAGGAACAGGCAAAATAATTACATAAGCTGCTTGAAATAAGTGGCAACATGAAGGCAATAAGCATTTATAGTTGCATGTACTAAGTGTATGCAATTCAGTGTTTGAATTTTTTTTCATTACATGTAAATAAGAGCATTCAAGGGAGGATGTTCCTACAAGAGTTTGTGAGGCTCATGTTCTTTTTTCTATGGATGTTTTTCAGTTTGACATGATTTTTAGCCTTAAAGTTATATGACTTTGCAGCAGTAAGTTAAAAAAAAAACAAACAACACGAACAAAATCAAATGAAGGCAAAAAGAAACCCACAGAAAAACCCAACAAAAAAACAGATGAAAAATTTCTGCTTCTCAAGTGACAATTCTGAGTTTGACTCTTAGTCCATGAAGATTCAACATTACCTTATACCAAGACCCTCTACAGTAGGCTAGAACATTGTTGTAAAAACCTATAATAAAAAAGAATATTTTTACATAAGGCTTGTAATACCTTTGTTCTGCATATAGCTGTCTTTTTCCAGACACAGACTGCAGGAGTGAGAACAGGGCATTTCATTCAGGATTGATGGTGCTTGTGTCACTACTGCTCATGTGACATCACTCCTGCTGCAGCTGATCTGGACCATCTGGGACTCTGCAGTGTCACTGCTTCTGAAAGCAGAGTGGAAAGATTGCAGAGATACAGAAATCATTATCATATCTTTGCTCTGCATGGACATGCCAATCATGTGGAAATAAGTGCAGCACATCTGCTTGTTACTGCTCTTCAGTAACACATCAGTACAAAATACTGGGAAGCGTGTATATATATATATATATATAGATATATATATATATATGTAACCTTTAGAAAGGAGTAAAAAGAGGTTTTGATCCAACAATAATTTGTTGAACTGGATCTGAAGGCTTGTTTTCGTAGTTGAAGTATTGTTTAGCTATCCTTCAGATATGATTGCTGCCAAAGGATGTTTTCCACAAGCAATTTTGAGACCACAGTCTTCCTAATGGCTGGTTATTAAATGTGTATGTTCTTTTGTGCTTGTAGTAACTGCAGATTACTTCACTGAAGTTATAAAACCCCACTTCTTTGTTCATTTAAAATACAGAGGTAGGTAAATGGTTATCTACAGACATGATTTTTGTTTACAATTTTAAAAAGCAAGTTGTCTGATAATTTCTGTGATCAGTTCAAAGTATTAAAGTAACATCTTTACTGTAAATTATAAAATATTCAAAGCACAAAGTTGCATGGTCCAGCTGGAAGCAAACTTGTCCACAAACTAACTTTTATGGTTGATTTTTGTTTTTCTTTTTGGGGGAAAGCTGTGGGAAGGCAGCACAAGGAAAGTCTGGATGTAATCAAACTTTATCCTAGTTGTTATCTTCCCATGTAAAAGTGTTCAAATGATCCAAGTTGCTAAAGATGCAACTGGTAAAAAACGCCCTTGTTTTTGTTCTATTTACAGCTGTAATTCCTTCATTTCCTTTTATCTGTATGAATATTCTGGGAAGGGGGGGGGGTAGTTTAATTCAACTTGTCAGACGTTAACTGGAAGCATCACACAGCTGATACACATTTTAGTCCTAAATCCCTGTGTCATTGGAGCTGGTAGTGGTAAACACAAGTGCAAGCAAGATTATATGAAATTCTTAGAAGCCTGAGTGGCTTTTTAGATTGTTTCTACAGTCAGTATATGAGGATACCTGGTAATGAAAATGGACATAAATGAAGATACATCTGTAACTCTTGATTGCCAGTTAAATTTTCTAAAGCTGATCTCTGTTTCTTCTGTGATTTCTTTTAAGATGTATTAAGGGAACTGCTCTACATCAAGTTGTGATAATATTGAAGGTTTGGATCTTCTGCAACTTCCTAGTGCTGCTCATGCTGACTCTCTAAAAGGAACAGTGGCTCATTAGGGACACTATAAATAAATATGAGGCTCATTTTTCTGTGCCACTAAGTAGGTCCCACTTCAATTCAGAGCAAATACCTTATGTAAGTCTAGTGAGGGGAGCTTTCCTCAGCACATACACTGGCATTAACCTATTGATAATGAAATTCAAAGCCTGTTTTCTCTCGTGAAGGGTGGACGGAGCTTTGTGTGAGCTGTCAGAGGAAATTAGGGGTTTAGTAACTGATGTAGAAACAGAAGAAGAGGCTTCTTTGTATTTCTTTGTCCATGTGTACTTTTGACAAATACTGTTAACTACTTAGAATTTGGTCCACTGTACTAAGCAGCAGTTAAAATGGTGGTTTGGGGAAATAGTAAAAATTAAAATACTATATTAAATTATTTCCTCCTCTAATGTTATTGTTTCAATGAGACCCTATAGTAACAGTGCTTTCTTACTCATTAGAAATTCACCTCAGGAAAACAACTGAGTGTGTGTTTGTTCTCATGGATCAAATTCCTATTTTCTGTCGCTTTAAAGCTATGTACATCTTCATGTGGATGAATTAATTGGTTTGAGGTTTTTATCTTAATTTTTTTCTGAAACGTTCCAGTTCAGCCATTGCAAAATGTTCTTAGTTGTCTTTGTTTAAGGCATTTACTTCCTCTGTCGGTGACAAGTGACACTTAACCCTGAGGAATGTTCAGATGTCCCTGATGAGAAGGTGTTGGCGGCACTGTGATAAATGAAGCACGTGGCTTGTGACAGCACCCGGTGTTATGTAACTGTGGGCTGTAATTACTGGAACGTGACGTTTTCAGAGGTATGAACTTGGAAGAGTGCAGCATGGCAGCGCTAAAGGCAGTGTCCAGAGGAAATCAAATCTTTCTCTTGCATCATGCTTGTTAGCTCTTGAGGCAGCTCTGGTGCCGTGTGGTGTGACATTTACACAGCAGTTAAGGTGTGAACTTTCCTGCTGTGTGGCCTCCTAATCCATTTTGGCAATGCCGTGACAGGAGTCAAGAGCATGAGCATGTGCAGATCTGCTTGGTAGAACTGAGGGGACCCAAGGGAAAAGATAAAAAGCTTCAGGAAGAAAGGGGAGCTTTCCTTGAACCTTGCTGTTTTAGTTCAGAGTTCAAGATTTGAAGCTCTGGTGGAACAGAGGGAGCTACAAGTTCCTCTGGAGCCATTTCCAGCAACCAGTGTGAAAATGGTTCTCTATTTGTAACGTGGATGGTGACCATCAGCCTTGGTAACGTGCTGACAAAAAGCACAAAGCAAAGCTGCAATATTCTGAGGGCAGGAAACTCTCACTCTTAAGTATTCAGTTCTGCCCTGTGGTCTTTCTTGAATTGAGCTGTATCTCACGTGCTGAGTTAATGTCCAAGGCTGTACCTTCAGCCATTGGTTGTAGTGAAGGTGCCATCAAAGCTGGCAAAGATCTGTCAGATGGCTTCTGTGAAGTGCTTGCACAAGGCAAGAAGTATGTGATTAAAAAATTCTATTTCATAATAGGAACACAGTTAACATTCCATCTCTTCAGCATAAAGTGCATTGCTAAAGGAGTGTTTCCTTCTGTAATTGTTTTCTTGGCATTGTTATTGTACCTGCCCTTGTTTTGTGCACTCTTAATATAGTTTGACCTTACAATTGTACTAGCCCCTTCGTATCTCTGAATGAAAGTAAGAAGTTATTTCCAATTATTTCCAATCATGCTTTGATTACCTTCTGTTGTTCCCATGCGTGTGGACCAGAACACAGTCATTCAGAGACTACTGATCTCAAATCTGAGGTTGTACTGTTGTTTGTTAGTGTCTTTTAAAGTTTGGGACTTTTGCTAAAGCTGGAGTGAAATAGTCTACTTGCTTCATTTTTTGCCAGAGTTAAATTTTAGCCTTTGGTCAGGGGAGTGCCAGTAGGCCCTGGCTCTTGGGTGCCATGAGCTTGGAGATTCATGATTCAGACAAATCCTTTTTCCTTGAAGCAGGTTCTTACAGTGGTTTTCCAGGCATTGTTTTTGGACTCTGAATTCACCCAATCTCAACCCAGCTCTCTCTATCTGGGATTGTGTTCCTTCTCTGCAGGACATTTTTGGGCCATCTCCAGTTACTTCAGGCTTGTTCCTATTCCTGTTCTGCTTTTCCAGTAGTAGGTATGAGTAGACAGTGGTTTTCAGTGTACCTAAATCCTCAGATCTGACACAATCATAAATTGGTCAACACTGCTCGAGGAAAGACCTAGGAAAACCAGAACCTCTTTTTGAGTTTGACGTTAGGGCTGATAAGATTGGCAGCTTGAAAATGAAAAGCAAGAGCTACAGTTGCTGTGTCAGCAACTGCTGTGGTGCACTGAATTGGGAGCGTGGAGTGAAGCAGCAGGGGCAGAGCATCCACACTGAGTGCACTTGGCAGACTTTGCCTTGGCTGGTCCTGGCTAGTGGTGTGGACTAACCACTGGTGAGGTGTGCTCCAGGAGCACATGTTCTTGTTAAGTGCTACCTGTAAAGGAACATGGTTTGGATGCTCTGAAATTCCTTCACACTGTGGTGCAAGTTAACGTGCTCCTGGTAGAATGAAATGTGAGTTTAGGAGGTGACAGGGAGATGGATCTGCACAGCAATCAGGGACCTGTCCTTGGTGAAGGTGATCACATAAGCCACTATTGACAGTAAAATTGGAAAAGGGGGGGTGGGATAAAAAGCTGAAGTTGTAGTTTGCCAATAAATTAGTCAACTTGTTTGCTTTGATGGCTTGGTTGTGGAAGTAGAAGTGTATTGCAATATTAAAGCAGATAAGGTGTTGACCTCAGCAATTTCAAAATTGGTCATGTAAACCTAAATACGAATAACTGATTCAACAGGCTGTTGATACTGTGCAGTGGGAAAGAATTATGGTGTTTGTTAAAATGGTTGAGATAAGCATAAAGGCATGCTAGTAATTTTAGTTGTATGGAGATTTTGCCCTATAAATGTGGAGTTTTTGCAATGGCAGAGGCATGGAGGAGAAGGTGTTTAACCGTGAAACACCTGTTTACCTGATCTTTAGCTTAGTCAAGCATAACTGGCCAAGTTATAATTTTGACAGCCAGGTGTAACCACCATAATTATTCTGAGTTGGCAGCCATGTATTTTTACTGATGAACAGGCACACCAGCTTTCCAGGTAAGTGCACATAGTCATACTATGAAGCAAATGCATTACACAGCAGAATAGGGAGAAGAGAGGAAAAATGGATATTGTGTTGTAATATCTCTGTTACAAACACCTAAGATAGTATTGCATGAACCAGAGAGGGTATTTGTGATAACATTTGTTCTTTTTTATCCTTTTAACTCCAGGTCTACCCTGAGTTGCAAATCACCAATGTTGTTGAAGCCAACCAGCCAGTTACGATCCAGAACTGGTGTAAGAGGGGATGGAAGCAGTGCAATGGCCACCCACATATTGTGGTTCCCTACCGGTGTTTGGGTGAGTGACTCAGTTTCAGTCTGCTTTTCCTGCTCTTATTTTTTCAGTCTCTTCTTGAAAAAGATAGAAAATCTGCAAAAATATCTTCAAAAACCAGTATTACCATCTTTTCTGAGATGGGTTTTTTCCAATTGTGCAGTCCTTAGAATTAACTAGAGAGGAAATATCCTGCTCTTCCCAATGCTATGTTCATGAGTGACTGCAAACTAGCCTTCTTCTTACTTCTCTGATTTTTGTTATTATCTGTCCTCTCTACTCTTTTCTTCATGTATAGACATGCATATATACACCCAGTTTACAGGTTTGTTTCCTTATAAGCTGTCCATTCTTTCCCTAGGCAATACTTTTTCCACACATTATCTTTCTGATATCTCTTATGGGAAAGGCAATGGCAATCTGTTTTGATTGGAAAAAAAGCAAAAGATAGATTATAAATCCCCCCTTTGTTTCTGCAGTTTTATTTTTGTAGCAGTTGCTTGGTATTCTCTCCTGTGTCCTTGGTGCTTTGAATCAATTAAAAGGGAGGCTTGGGCCTTCATTTTTTTGTTAAGCCTTACTTTTGTCAGCATCTGGAAAATGGAATCCTATTAATTTGCTGTTTTCATTAGCATTCTATGTGCAATATTTTCTTTTGACTATTCCATGAGGTATTTAAATATGTTCCTTTACCACTACCATTTGATTTGTGATGAATGCTGGAGTTCAGAGTTAGAACTTGCTTTTCTACTAAGCCAGAGCAGATAAAAGGCACAGAAAGCAACTCAGGCCAGTTATCCCCTGAAACAAATAATGAAAAAAAAATCCAAAAAATGCGCAATATTTCTAGAATTTTTGTTCATTTGTGTAGAACAGGTGAAACACATGGCACTCTCTATCTGATGCCCAGGCAGCAACTGTGTCTTCTTAGGAAAGCTGGGCCTCAGACTAACTAATAAGAACGTTACCAGTCTGGTCAAAGGTGCCAAAACAGCAGGTGTGCAAAATCTGTACTAAGTACCAGGGAAGTCTTATTGTTCAGTAAAGTTTCTAGATCTGATGTTTGTTCGTATGGATACAAAGAGGTGTTTCCAAACCTTCAGAATATTATTGTTGGTGCTATTGAGGCTCTGCAGGACTAGTTTATTCTGAGTAAAAACCTTCAAGGAGAACCAAATTCAAGACTTGTGATGAGAAGGACCTGCCTATATGAATGTGAATTCTCACTGCAGGAACGAACTACTGCACTTTTGTGTTTTCCAGAATTCTAGGTGAGATGAGTTGGTCAGTTCCACCAAAGGTTTTAGTGCTGAAAGAGTCATGCTCCTCTACCCATTTGTTGCTGAGTTTTGTTTGTTTTTTCACAGTCCAGATAGAAACATTAGTGAGTAGTGTCAGTAGGTGTGTAGAGCCAGATAAACAACTTGTAGAGGTGAGGCAGAACTGCAGTCTTACCTAGAGCTTCATCACAATATATTTAATCATATTCCATGCTGAGTGCACTTGCACTAGTTAGAGATGTAGCAGAAGAACATTAGACTAGTGGAACTATAAAAACTAATTTTTATTACTTACTGTCATTATAAGCAAAACTCTGAATTAAGATCAGGGAACTGTTACGCTCAGGACTGTGTCCTTGTGTAGATTTGGTCAGTGCCCTGAAGAACTTAAAACCTAATTTAAGCTAAAAGACAATGTCATCACAAGAGCAAATGAATATAAATTGGCCATGAATAAATTTAATCTGCAAATTATAAGGAAGTATCTGCAAACATAAGGAGCTCCAACTGTAAAAGGTAAAAGGAGTAAGAAGTCTAATCATGCAGAAGGAAGTTCATAAATTTATGAACAGGACTATATGCAGTTCCTTGCAGGAGTGAGGACCTGAACTTGGACTTTTAAGGTGTCTTTCCTCAATTGCAGTTTTGAAAGAAAAATTATTGCACATCGTATGTCTGTTACTTAAGGTAGCAAGGTAGAGTTTGGAGGTAGGAATTTTAAAATCTTCTAAGCACTTCATGCCAATTAGCCCTTAGGTCCTGTTTTCTATTTTAAAATCCCCCCCCATGTTATTTTGTATCTGATTTCATTGAAAATTGAAGTTTATGTAGTCATGTCTACCAGTGTTTGTGTTTGTCTTCCTTCTTCTGTGGTCGTCATCTTCTTCATTTATCTTTTGACTCTGACTAGGATAAGCCCTGGATACTGATGTTCCCAAGGGTTTACTGGGAATGTGTGGCCACGCAATTACTTTCTCTGGAGGAAAAATGGTGACACTGTGGTTATTACCTGTAATATCTCTGTTAACCAGCCCTCTGCTTGTTGTGTGTGGTTAATGTTGGACTTTTTTGCATGTGGTGAAAACAAATTGGTGGAGAAGTAGGTCCTTTTCCCACACACAAGACTGGGAGTACAGCCATTGTGAGAAGTCATTCCCACCTAAAAGTCCTGTTTGGGTTTCTTAACTGAGTATTCATTTACTTTTCCTATTAGACAGTTACCCTTTTAAATTACTTCAGTTTTTCTATAGTCTAAGAGTTGTGGTCAAATATCTTGGATACTCTTGTCTCCTTGTATGCCAAGCAGATAGACTGGAGGCAGAGAGCTGATTGAATTCAGTCTCTCAGGTTTCATGGCTTTGGCAGACTGTCACTTTTTATAATTTTATCCAATATCATGTTGGCTTATTGTTTTTTGGTTTTTTTTAAGTAATCTTGTAACGTGAACTAACAGCTCAGTGTTACAAGAATACTGTTTTTGTAAATTACCACCATAAGCAGTACTGTGTCTCTCTTGGAATACTTTTTCCTAAGTCTTTTAATTTTTTTACAGAACTGAGGAGTCTAGAGAGCTTTTTTCTTTCTTTCTCTCCTTCCAGTACTTCTTCAGTGTTAAAAGATAATTTATAAAAGCTGCTTCTTGCCTGTCAGCTCTGCATGTTCCTCAGCTGTTCTTAGTGTGCTTAGCTGTTAGTGGGCAATTTCAGAAGCTGGGCATTGGTAGTTCACATTCCTTGGTAATTTTAGTGCCAAATAGACCCTTGCTGTAGACCACTGTTAAATCCATCTGGTAAGAATTAAGGTGCCATAAGTACATTTGGCAGTGGGCAGCTTATCGTAGGGTTGAGTATTAATTTTACTTTGCTGTGAGAATCACCTCAAGTATCGTGAGTCAGCTCAGTAGTTTCTTCCGTCTTGACATTTCTTTTTCTCAGAGTTGAGAAGCAGTGAGTGACAGAAATCTGGCTGCTCTCAGGCCAGAGCATCTTTACAGTCCATTTGCGTTGCAGTCTTCAGCCAAGGCTTTCTGGAGTAGCCCTTGGCTGCTCCAGGGTTTTTTGATCTTTGATACTCATGGAGGACAGTTAGTTACAGCAGGTATTTGTAGTAGTTTATTTTAGTAGCATCCATCAGATTGACTAGATTATGCAGCTTCATATTTTCTTAAAAGAATGCAGCTAAAGAATAAAAGCAATAATTTAAATAAGACAAAATTAAAGCCCCAATTAAAGCCCCTTATTTGGATCAGCCATGTGTCTTTGCAGTGACCACAGAAATAAGAAATATGCCTCCTAAAAATATTTCTGTTTGAATCCAAAGAAGAGCCTTTAATAAAATTTAAGGTATGATTTTTGTGCCTGTGTCCAGGACTTTGCAGTGTTCTTAAATCTGCAAGCTTTGAGAAAATGGTCTTCTGCAATAAATCTGATTTAGCAGTGTATGCATTGCATGCTCCCAGGGACACAGGATTACTGTACAGTTTCAGTTTGTTGAAGAGGGGAAACTTCCCATGAAAAGAAAATTATTGAGTAAATTTTAGTTACCTTTCTGAACACACTGAAAGCCTTTGCCTTAAAACTGTCTTCGTGCTTATAGAAAATGTCTTCCAGTGTGTCCTTATTATGGCTCCAAGCTCTGTTAGCCACTTTATGACAAAAATCAGAATCTTGGTGAATACTTAGGTCTCTTGAATGTGGTGTCATACTACTATCCACAAGGGAAAAAAATTGTGGGATTTGAGATTTGATTGGGTTTTTTTAGTAATGCAAAGCTTAAAGAGTTAATTTATGCTATTTAAATGAGGAGTGTGCTGCTCTGAGTAGAGCCATGTGTGTGTTTGGATGCTCAGGCGAAGATGGTGAGCCACGGATGTACTGGTGGAAGGGTGAGGATCTGGAGCGCTCCCTTTGCACGCTGTCAGTGTTTGTGCTGCCATCCATCCTCACACCTGCAGCAGGCACGAAGCACATGCTTCTAAAGCTGAGCCCTCCAAAATGGTGGCAGTAGACTTGCTGTGTGGCACAGCTGCAGAGTTGCATCACACAGTGCCAAGAAGCCCATGAATTCTGCTTTGTTTTATGGAACCTGTTCTTGGGGAAATATCGTGGCCACAGACCTGGCTGTGTAAATGTTGGCGGGACATCCGCCACCAACAGCAGAAGGACAGGATTTCTGCCTCTGCCAGGGCAGTGTGGGCAATAAGCAGTTCTGGTTTGTGCTCTGTCCTCTCTTCACTGCTTGCCTGAGGAAAAGCAGCTGGTGAATTTGTGCAGTGTGGGCTGTGAAGTGAGGTAATTCACCCCGTGTTCTTTGCTGGTGGTAGGAGCAGGCATCCTTGTCCCAGTGCCATGACTCTTTGAATACCTTGGATAAATGTGTGGCTGTGCTTTTCTGAATAGGTGACATTTCATCTTCTGTTCATGAAATACACCCGCAGAGAGCTGCTTGTGGTGCATCGCAGCCCTGGAGCAGGAGGAGAGGCTCAGTTAGGGGCATGTTGGTGGGTCATTTGTGGTCATGGCAGATAGGACATGGCGAGGTGGGGTAAGGGGGGAATTACCAGGCATTGATTAGCTGTGCTGTGTAAAGTGCTTATTCACATGTGATTCTGCCTCATTTATGCTGTTAATGTATGCTGCTAAGCACTGCAGTCAGTCAGTGTTTGAAAGATCCAGATGTATTGGAATCTCATTATGTATATAGCCTCTGTCAATCAAAATGTGATTACTTGCAGTCATTTGTTCATAAATAAGTGGATTAGGTTATATGACAAGTATATTTTGGTGTTTGGTTATGTAGTGAAAAGCTGGCTTGTGTTTCCAGTTTTAACAAAAACATCTTTGAAAATATTTATTACTTGTAATGCTTTGTTATTTTAACAGCTTGTGAAGTTATCCACTTGTTGATGCCAGAAGAAATGGCACACTCAAGTTTTTATATGCATGCCTAGCGAATTAAACTAAGGAAAACACCAAGGTTATGTCTGGAATGAATCATTTAAAGAGATATATGTAATTGGCAGCTCTTCTGCTTCTTCTAGTAGCTTACTTGCAATTTTAACAGTGGAATTTTTTTCACACAGGCTTGTGAAGTGCCTGTTTATTTCTGCTATATGGCAGAACTTGCTATTTTTCCTCCTCTAAGTGCAATCTAGTGCACCTATTTCTGATTACAATGGCAGAGCTTCTCTTCTGGATGCTTTGGAAGCACTTTGCACTAGCTTTTCCATGCAGTGCCTAATCAACAGAATGATATTAAATAATCGTCTAGAGTTTTCCTGTCCCTGTTAGTTTAGCTCCTCGCCTCCAGCTTGCCTCAGTCTCTGCTCAGCCATGTGAGTGATGCAGACAAGCCTAACACCACACTCTGCCTAAAATAAAAAAATTTTCTTAGTTTCAGCCTACACAACTACATCATGTCTAGTTTTTCTGACAGTGCTAGCTGACAGAAAGGAGAGGATCACCAAAAGTATTGACAATCTGAATTGCTTAGTGGGGAGACCATAGGTAATAGAGCAATCCTAGGTGCAGTGGAAAGGCGTAACTGCTCACTGGGGGAAATACTTCATCTCTGTCTTTGCTCCCTCAGAATTCCTGCCCACTAGTGGTATTTTTGGTAGAATGGTGACAGGTGGATGAGAAGGCTCTGCCTGATGAGATGAGAAAACTACACACATTTTTTTGGTGAAACTTCAAGCGCTGCACGGATAATGAGGTGTCCTAACACACTGGCTTCCTCCCACTGCAGCAGGACCTTGGCAGGTGCTCCCAGGCAAGGTCCCTGCCCAGGTTCAGAACTCTGCTTGACTGCATGTTGACATCTCTGTGGTGTTATGATGGCAGTCAGAGTTCTCTTCTGTTCTGCGTCCTCATTGCTAAGCTCACTGCCACAAGCTTTTCGGGCCCTAGATCCTACAGTGTGTTCTTAAATGTGCTTCTGTACAATGGTGTAATTAAGAGCATGCCTTGACATGCTTCAGTGAATAGAAATGGTTTTCTGTTACACCTGAACTCTTCTGGCCTGGATTTTACATTCAGCTCCAGTAATAGAGAAGAAAGTGGCTGTTAAGCATCATTGGGTTACTGAGTGTTTGTACAAACAATGAGTTTATATTTTTATTATAATTCTAAGTAGCTCTATTGCCTCATGGTTTATAACTGTGTCTTTTCAAGTATTTTTCTTCCCAAAGCAGGACTGTATAAACCACTTAAGTAGCCTTTGGCCTGTTTCAGGGGACAAAATATCAGCTGGAGGAAAAGAGAGTAGGCAGAGAAATCCTGAATGAGATCGCCCACCAGCAGCACAAAAGCTCCCTCAGGCAGTTGCAGTTCTGTTCCTGGAGGCTTCCACCTCCTCACTTGAGCCAAACATCAGTTCAGTTGTTGGTTTAGTCAAATCCTAGCTGGAGGCGTAGAAACCCTGAAGTGAAGAGATAAAGCAAAATTAGCATTCTCCTGGTGACCAGAATGTACCTTTATGTATGACTAAGAGTAAATACAAACCATATTATTTTTGTATAACAAGACCAGAAGAAGAAAGCAACCTGAATTTGTGTATTTCTGTGCATTATTCAGCTGCACATACTTGTTACTTGTTTGGTGAGTAAGTTTTTAATAAGAAAAGTATTTGTGGAACAAGTCACAACACAAACATTTTTTGAGATCTTGAACATCACAGTTCTCAGACATACTCCTGAAGCAGTAAAAAAAAATTCTACAGGTAAGCATTGAAAATGACGTGTGTATTTGTCTCTTTACAAAGACAAAGGAAACCAGAACATCTGGTGTCCACACTTCAGAAACAACTCACAGGACATGATCACTGGTTTGTGAAAGTCTTCTTAATAGCTCTTTACTAAAGACAGCATTACAATTTTTGTTGTATGTTTGGGGTTTTTTTTAATGTTAAGGGGCTTAAAAAGATAAATCAGTTTCTTGCTTGAATGACCAACCTTAGCTGGATTGTGTTTTATGTCACTTATAACTCTGCCCAGGCTGAGGTAAAAGCAGCATGTTCCTGGTTTTTCTGCAGTACTTTTATATAAAACAGAGTTAACCACAAAAAGTAATGCTGAAAGAGTATTAATAAGGTTAAAAAGAGCTCAAAAATTAGAAAAGGAGAAAGCTAAGGTGCTCTTCTGATCACAGTTAGACCCTTCCTGTGCAAAGGGTACCAGGGAGGCTGGTTGTGGTATGCCCCTGTCTGCCTGCTCTGTCCTGCTGTGGGCACTTGAATGAGCTATTCCATGTTTTCTTCTGACCTCCTGGCCTGGCCTTTCCCATACTCAAGTTACTGCTCACCACTCAGATCCTGCCTGAAGACAAAACTAATTTTCCTCTCAGAAGTTGCTCTACCCTTACCCAAACACTTTGGAGACCGCAGGTTTTGTTTTATAAAGGTCAGGAGAGAGAGGAGTGTCATCCCGTATTTGTAGTTGAAAAGCTGGAGAGAAGCTTCAAAACAGAGTATCTGTTGATATTTGGGGTCCAAATTGTTAAGCACTTGAAATAGCCTTTATGTGTATGTGTAAAGCTGCTGCATAAGTTTTGTAGCTTGTTCATTGTCTGCATCCAGCTTTTGGAACAGGCAGACCAGGAGCTTTTCGTCTGAGCATCTTTGTAGTGCCACAGAGCTGATTCATCCTTTTTTTCGGTGCTTTCCTTCAACACAGAGCACTTAATTTTGCAGTGGGAGAATCCTCCTAATTAAAGTATGCTCTTTGTTTTAGCCTCATAGGAAGGAAGGATGGGGAGAGGGACAGAAAGGAAGTGTACATCTTACAAAATGGCCATTAAATTGATCTGCATATGTAACATCTTCTCAAAAATTTTTTAGTGAGTATGGTACTGAGCAAGAGACTTGTTTTAAAGGGGTAGGTAGACAAATGGATCGTGTGTCTCCGTTGATTTTTCAAAAGAAACTTAACAAGGTCCATTATCAGAAGCTATTAAAGAATTTAATCTACCATGGAATAGAAGAGAAAACTCTTATGTGGCTCCATGAAGAGAAAGATAAAAAGGGCAGGAATTAATGGTCCATCCCCAAGGTAGAGAAAGGTCACCAGCAGAATCTCAAGGGATCAGTTCTTTTGCCAGTGGTGTTCAAAGTATGTGTGATTTGAAAAAGAGGGTAAATCATGAAGTGACCCATTTGATGAAGGTTATAAGCTTTATTCAAGGTAAAATTAATAAAGGCAAACTATGAGGAGTTTCAGGTGGGTCTTTTGTATTGATTGACTGGATGTAAATTGGCAGGCAAAAATTGATGTAGTCAAAGCAGTGTTCATGGAAGAAGCACAAAATGCATTAAGCTTACCTTAGTGTATATGGTGATACTGTGAGCAGCCTCTACCTTCTCAGGATTGAGACCTTGGGTATTACTAGCCCTGTGAAAACATAGATTCTTTAGTACCCAAACCAACAGTGTTAAGGATATTAGGAAAGGTATGGGGAACAAGACATAGAGCAGAACCACTGTCAGTATGGACTCACTTGTGTTTGTGAACTCTGTGTGGAATTCTGGCTTTCCTCATAAGAAGTACTAAGTTGAGTTGAGTGATGCTGAGTTCTTGAAGTATGACATGACTCCCAAAGAAGAAATGACACAGTAGAGGAGGTCTTTCCAGCATAGAAAGGAAAATGACTGGAGGATCAGACAGTGCTTTGCAAAATCATGGGTAGCTTGGAGGGTATGGATGAGAAATGGTCATTCACCCTGTGTTTGATGAGGAGACCTCGGATCTCAACTAAGACTTGCAGACTTTAGGTTTCAAGCAAACAGAAGTTACTGCACAGTTGTACATTTTGTTGCAGTGTGTATATTAGCTGCTCATCCATCTGCCACATCTTTTAGTTGCTGAGAACCTACAAAGTTTTGAAACCCAACAGTTTGCTACAAGATAACTCATCACGTGTAAGAGGCCTTAGTCTTGTGTCTGTAGAGGTTGTGAAACATTGTCTCGGGGAAGTACTTCTGCATGCTGTTATGTACACCTTTTTTGACACTGTGTTGTAGTTACTTGCTGTTGACCATGTGAGCTGACATGTTCTTGTGGACTGAGATAGACATTCTCATGCTTACATGTGTTCCTTTGCTATATCAAAGTGCTTGCCATCAGATTAGTTGGTCCTTTCCCGTCTAACCTGCTGCTCTCCTGATTTTCTGTCTCTCTGAGGGCTGTTGCCTCTGTCTAGTTCTTAATGAGTCTTTCCCTTCAAATTTTCCAGCCTTGTTCTCTACTTTGGCTCACCAGACACTACTGTCTTGTCCATCACCATTCCACTCAAGTCTTCTTGCCCCCAGACACTGATGTTGCTTTTACCTCTCCTTTCTTTCTGAGTAATATTCTTCCTACCTTGATATCTATCTCTTCCTCTCATCAAGTACTCTTCTTTCTCTCAGCATCTGCTATCTTGCATTTTGCAATGTTTAATTTGTATATTACTATTATTAGCATCAAACTTCCATTTCTATCCTATTGAGCTGTCTTTATCTCTCTCTTATTTTGACACCTTTCCTCCTATTTCTCTCCGCCACCCCACTGGGAGGGGGAGAGTGTAGGGAGTAAGTAAGCATGTATGTGGAGTTCAGCTGCCTTCCAGCTTAAACCACAGCAAGCATTTATGATGAAGAAAAAATACTCTTCTGTCACAGCAAACAGATGCTCTGGGTTCTGAGTGTTAAGGTGTTTGTGCACATGTCAGTGCTTCGTCAGATGGAAAGAAAGCTGTAATTACCTCCAGGTAGTTTCTATTTTCTATTTTATTTTTCACCAGACTACAGTAAAATTTGCTTTATTAAAGCATTCTAGATTATAACTGTTAGAAATGCAGACTGAGTGTAGTGTTTCTTCATTGTGTTGAAGAAAGATCCTGTTGCTCTATTTGTCAGATGACCTGACTGCTGTGAGATACTCTACTTACAGCTTGACTAAGATGATATTATAACAAAAACAGCCATTTGTTTCCCCTTGGTGGCATCTGATGAATGTTTTAAATGGTCTTTAATTTCCATTTTTCGCTGAAAAATGCAGATCTGTTTTTCCATGTTTCATTATAGCTGCATTTAATTCTTGATTTAAAACAAACCCCAACCAAAAGCCTCACCTTAAGATATTTCTTTTCTCCTCACTATTTCTATCCCATCTGTGGCTTATAACATTGGTTGAACTGAAGATTTCCGTAGTGTTTATGCAGAAGAACTCTGTTGTCTTTTTTTTTAAGTGCTGACATTGAAACTGAATAAAACAGAGCAATTTAGAATAATAATGTTGCAGGCTCTGAAACTGAAAGGTGAAAAAGCTGTGATGGTGGGCAGAACTTGGGGAAGGGGTCTCTTGGTTATGAGTGATGCTATTAAAACTGCATTTCCAAACAATCTTGTGGAGCAGTGGATTGGACCTGTGATGTGCTTCTAAAATACATGTTCCTTGTCTGAGACTGCACTGTTTCATATCCCACACACACTGGCAAAAACCAGCAAGGCAGCAATTCCACTGGACCGTGACTTTTTGCAGAAGCAGATGGGTGAGTTCTTTGGGAATGCTGGGCACGGTTCCCTGTTTTTATAATTGTGTATGTCTGTTGGTGTGGGAACAGCTGAACCACCTCTCATTGCGTGAAACACAAATTAGGAATGCTTCAGGGTGGCTGCAGCCTCTGAACAAGCACTCTTATTATGCACTTGAGTTGTATGTTATGTCTGTGTTGGGTTTTTTATTGTTTTCGACAGTATTTAAAATTAATATTACCTGTGTAATTATAGAGGTGGTCTTGCATTTAAGCTCTATCACTTTGAATTTAAATTCTTAAATGGGTTCTAGATTTGGTGTGTTTTCTTAAATTACACAATACTTTCACCAAAACATCAGAAGTACTTCTCAGGAAAAATGTGTCTGTTTTTTAAGTAGCACAGTAAAATGCTTTTTAATTTGTTATTCATAGCAGCAAAATTAAAAAACATAGATATATGTACTGTAAACAGCAGTATATGTAGTAGGTTTTCTGTTGTCAGAGTGCTGGTAGGACATAATTTTCGTATTTTTCTGGTTGATTTAGGCAGACAAAGCCCTGTGTTTAATGATTTAAGTGGCTTTCTGTGAAAGGTATTTTGTCTTTCACTGAGAGACTTTAGACATTTGTTTATAAATATGCTCTTACATTCTCATCCTTAGTGGATAGCCTGGCTTTTGGGGAAGGTTTGTATCAGAGACTTCATCCATAACCTTGGTAAAGTGTTTGCAGAATGACTTACAGTAAGTGTAGGAAGGAGTTTGGTTAATTTTCATTCAAGTATTTCTCATTTAGGGCACATTGCCCTTCAGGCAAAGATAAAGCTGATACTTAGGATATGACAGCACAGTTCTTCAGCATTTGTCTGCCCTAGAAGGATAAATTGTCCATAACTGGAAAGGGGCGGCTGTGCTCCAAGTGCTGGAAGTCACTTAAGTCTAGCACATGTTCATTCATCAGATCTTGTCGCTGACAACCTCAGGATGAAGGAGGGGCATGGCCTCACGTTGGCCAGGCTCGGACCCAACAGCCTTCCTGGGAAGTGGCAAGCTGGGATTCCAGGGCTGCAGAGCTGTGCCCACACAGCTGTGCTAGGGCACCACCAGCCGCCTTCCTTCTGGATGGGTCACTGCACTCAGAGCGTGTCTCTGCGGAAAGAGTTACAGCACTTCAGGCTTCTGTAAACATCCGAAATCTTCCAAAATGAACATGCTGATATTTGAAGGTCACACATGCTTCAACACTTCCAGTGTCTTACCCACAAGCATAGGCATCTTTGTCATACAATCTGAAATCCCCTTTGGGTTCCTCTCTCTTTCACATGGAAGCCTTTACTTGTGGTTGATAGTAAGAATGGCTTTGTAACCAGAGACATTTTGTGCTGAAATGTGGGGGCTTATTTTCTTGTAAAAAACTTCTGCAATTGAATAGTACTAGTTGATAATGGTTATACGTGATTTGTAGGAATCAAACATCCATTAGCTATCTAGGAATTCAGGTTTTGATGACTTCACAGAGATACTAGAGTCTCTTTGAAATTGGAAAACCAAGGTATTTTTAGTGTGCTTGTCATGGGATGAGTGGCAACAGGAACTCAACTTTCTGATGTGGTTGCATTTGGTGTTTTGGGGTTTTTTAACAGAACTGTTTCAAATTCTGTCATTTCATACTTTTGATAACTTTTTTTGGTGGTGGCTTGTTGGGGTTGTTTTGTTAGTTTTTTTGGGGGTTTTTTTGATAGGTTGGGTTTTTTTAAGTTTGTTTCTCTTGACACTCTTCAAAGTTGGACTCATGGTTTGTCAACAGCACTGAAGACTGAGAGCTGAGTAGTCCACAGCTAGCAGCCCTCCATCCTAGTCATCTGCCAAAAGAACTGGAGCAGTAGTGAACTTTTCTTAAGGAGACATTATGACTGCATGTGAGGGTTTTGTGCTTTGGAAAGCTGTGTGAAGGTCGGTTGAGGGTGTAAGTATTTGGGGTGGGGGGTGGTTTGGGGAGCCAGCTTGGCTGCAGGAAGCTGGGGGGCTGCTGATAGGTGGTTATTCTGCCCCCTCCAGGGAGAGCTTTTGCTTCACTCCTACCACCACCATCTGCCTGCCAGCCTCGGCCTGTGAGCTAGGAGGTATCACAGGGTTCTGTAGGCTACTCATCCCTGTTGTTATAGGAAGGTAATGGAACTGTGGTACCCAGGAGTGGGAATGCACTGGCATTCACTTTCCAAAGCAAGCATCTCATGGGAATGTCTGGGTGTTTCTGTTTAATCCTATGCATGTATTCACTTTTTTTTTTCTCCATAAGGAGACTTGCATTGGCTTATTTGAAAGGGACTGTACTCTGCTCTTAACCACTTCTGCCTTTGTTGGGTTAAAAGTGAAGGAAAATACCTGTGTGGGGGAGTCACAGTGTGATGGCAGTGCAAAATCTGGTTCTGCAGATTAGTTGTGCATGGCCAGTTTGGCTTTAAACTTCCTAGACTTGATCTGTTTGCACATAGGTCATGCCAGCCCTTCAATCCCAGCTTGCCATTTCATGGGACTGCTGCTGGGTCAGAGCCTGGCAATGCCTTAATGATACTTGCAATCTCCTTGTTAACAAAACAAAACTAATAGCTTTAATACTTTATTAGGCTGAAAAAATTGCTGCTGATTTACTGATTGCAGTATAGTCTTTCCTCGTGAGCAATTTCATCTGTATTAGTGAACGTCTGAGCAGTTCTGCATTTTGCTTTTGCTGTGAATTTAAACTTTATTCCAACATTCTGAAGTTTCTTACTAACCTCCAGGCTGAGAAGTAATAGTAGGGTGTTTTAGTATGTTTAGAATCACGGTGAAACTTTTCTTAGTGATCACTAAGGGAACTTAAAGGGGAATTTGTTCCAGTTTAATAGTGAACTTGAAGCTAATACAAAGTCCTTCAGTTTTAGTACAACATATGAGTGTGCTTCAAAAGAAATAAAAAGTTAGTAATAAACTTTCTAGACCTTGTGAATTTCTGTTATTGTTTTCCACTGAGGCAGTTTTGTATGTATCTAAAAAATGTGGAATTGATAGGTAAGAATTTTAGTTCTTTACTCAAGCTGAAGTACTTAACCCAGCCATTAAAAATGCTTCCTAAAAGTTCAGTATGAACTACTGAACGACAGCAAAAAACTGTACTGGGGTAATGAATGAGGATCATGGTTATTGGAAGTTATTTACTTTCTGCATTACTGTGTTTGATCTTTAACTCCCAGTGGCTTTGTCAGTGAGTTCTTGATGTGTAAAATATTTAAATTACCCCTTTTTTTTCTAGTAGATCATTGCAACTAGGTCAACAGAAAATTGAATCTTAACCACTTGATATCAAAGTTAATTTTGGTAACACAAAATAATTTTGGCTCTGTAGTAATACTGGCTTCTATTTCTTTTTCAGGAGGTACTCAGGTGAATACATAAGCAGTGTCTGCTTCTTAGGAAGTCTGATCCTCCATGCTGTGAAGGAGGCTGGTCTTTATTTTAGTTTTTCCCTTAGCTGTTCTTAATTGAGTTGGTCGTATATATGATGTGTTTTTATACCTTTTTATTATAGTTTAATCTAGGATGCAGTTTCTGAATATCTGTTATTTTCTCGAGTCATTCTTTCCCTTGTGAATGGTTATTGACTATTCATGACTGGCTCCTGTGACTACAGCTGTCTGGAACCAGTCCATCCAACAGAGATGACAGACCTTTAAGGAAAAGAACTGTCTTACCATTTTTGTTACTTAACACAGGGAGCACCCTGTCCTACAATCACAGAATATCCTGAATTGGAAGGGACCCACAAGGATCGAGTTCAGCTCCTGGCCCTGCACAGGACCATCCCCAAGAGTCACATCATGTGCTTGAGAATTTTGTCCAAATGCTTCTTGAACTCTGCCAGGCTTGGTGCCATGACCAGTTCTTTTGGAAGTGTGTTCTAGCACCCAACCACCCTCTGGGGGAAGAACCTTTTCCTAATATCCAACCTAAACCTTCCCTGACATAGCTTCCTATGACTGAAAAGCCTGTATTTCACACTAGAAATGAGAAATGATCAACAGCATGCACAGGAGCCTATGGCTAGAGCTGTTTCCTTTTGCCTATTTTCTGGGATTTGTTTATTCAGTCTGCACAAAATATGTGGTAGACAAACCCCTTCCCTTTGCATACGATGGACTTCTTTTGTGTGCGTGTCATCTTTTTGGAGAACAATGTTCAGGAATATTTCCTCTTTACACTGAAATCCCTTACAAGGTCTGTAATCGACCTCTAGTTCTGCTTCCTGCGTACCAGGCAATTTTTGTTGCTTCTGGCTGATCTTGAGTTGAATTATGTCCTTTTTCTTTAGTCTGCAAAGCAGTTAAGGGTTTGCCTCTTGTCCTAGTTCAGCAGGTGGGACCAGTTATCACTGTGTGGGGGGTGATCAAAGCTATGTATTCTACCCCCTCTATT